>JAJSOF020000001.1:25657385-26207385 GCA_025594305.2 Periplaneta americana
TGGTAATCGTTTCGGTGGACGAAGAATATTCCGCGAGTTTGCTTACCTTTTCCACAACAACGCAAGACTGATTCTTGTAATTGGCCGGTATTATCGCAGCACCTTCATCTTAACGACTGTAAACAGCTCTGGACTGGTCAAGGCGTCGTCAATTAACTAAGAGCTGGACGTTAATAGTGGTTAGTGTTTGTACTCACCTTCTAGTTTTATTATCGGTTTTATGTTGTTATTCTTACTTCACGAGTACAATAATTAATTAAAAGTCGTATGGGGTAGCAAAATACAGTAGTTTGTTGGAAACCACAACGTTATAAAACAATCGTACTTTGATTAATACGTTTTTTTTAGTATGTTAAGTACAATGAAATAGTACATGGAGAGACTGCTAGTACACTTCCAATCACTTTGAAATTTAAATGTTTTGTATGTAAATATTGAGAGTCTACGTATAGAGTCACGAATATTGAAATTTTGAGGGAGATGGAACAATGATTGTAGACTCTGAGATGAACAAAACTAAGGTTCTATTTTGCTTTTGCCTGTAAGTCTCGTCTCGATTCTCGCGCTTCGAGTATCGATCATCATTCTCGAAATAGCATTTGGTCGGCGTGGAAAGTTTTCATATTTACTACATCATTGAAATAAATAACATTATAATGTTTAAATGAGACTAAAAGACAAAACAGAACAGTATGTTAGTTATCAAAATGGTCTGCTTCTATGTTATATTAGGTTATATGTTGCTACCTCTCGTCACTGGAATTCGTAAGATGGGGTAACATTGATAATCTTTCAAATCCAAGGAAAATTATCTTATGAGTTGGACTATTATGACAAGTGTTGTATTGCAGTTTCACTTCACATTTTTTTATGATGAATTCAAATTTTATATTTTTGTTTTCAATTTTTCTGATAATGGTATATGTCTAATTGTTGAGCTAATCATTTGTGTGTACTTAAAAATATTGTATTCACTGTAGTCTTTGTCTCGTCTATTTTATTACTACTATTAGTATTATTACTATTATTATTATCATTATTACTATTCTTATTTTATTTATTATTACTATTAAATTATTATTATTATTATTATTATTATTATTATTATTATTAATTATTGTCTTATTTTTTTATACTTTGTATGTCTCATTTATTTTGACCGTGTTCAAAGATTTTTCTTTCTTTTTTTTGTATATACTGTATATTATGTCTGATTTCATCATTGAAATAAATAATTATTATAAATTTTTAAAATGAGACAAATTTGTAGTGTTTTTGTAAAACAGAGAAGGCAGGCCTAACTTAGTTATCAAAATTTCTTATTATTATTATTATTATTATTATTATTATTATTATTATTATTATTAAATACATATGAAAAAAATTTCAAATAAATTTGCATTTCTAAGAAACACAAAACATAACGTTAATATCTTTTTTTACTTGAGATTGCACACTTGATCTCAAATATATGAAAAGAAAATTCCTAGTCTTTTAATAAGAACCTAGTAATTAAATAAAGATTGGGGAACGGATTATTATGCACTGAAAGGTAGAGATGATGTTTCAAATAGGCTACTTGATTGTTTATACATATATAACAGTGTATAAACAACTGTGGTGATTCAAGGCTGCATGACGTTCGGGACTTCGGGAGTGATCAATCTCGACGTCTCGAAACACTCACAAGCAGTCTTTACGTCTACGTGGCGACGTATACAACATTGTCGTGCGGGTTTTCGGCTTTGCGGGCGCTGTTAGTCTTGCTTTGTCGATCGTTGTAAATCTCTAGTAGACACTGTATTAATCTTGCTCAGTATAGGGACCAATAGCGGGCTTATGTGAGGGCGGCAATGAACCTCCGGGTTTCTTAAAAGCCATAAGTAAGTAAGTACATCATTGGACTTCTATAGAATTATGAGTGATGAAGTATTTTTCTCAATATTGTAGCTAATTAGAGGCCGGATATGAAGTTCCTTTCTTATCTGTACTTTCTTTCAAAATTTTAGGTCAAAATCTATGGAAGGAGTAACTAATTAAAATTCATATTACCCATGGAGGAAAAAAAAAATTCAGGGCAATTTTTTATTTTATAAATATAAATACAAATATAAATTGTATAATTGTTCAATTTTAAACATTTTAAATTCAGAAAATATTAATTCAGAAGGGTAATCAATGTGATGGATGGATGGATGACTTCAGAAAAGATAAATTAAGGACCATTTTCTCCAAGTTAAATTTATGAAAACCTTGGTTACTGGTACCATAATCTCTACCATGAAGTCAGCACTCGTCCAAAAACAAACAAGAATAAAACTGTTTGACGAATTTTATTCATGTTCACTATCTACGAGTCAGTATATCCGAGACTGATGAAATATAATATTTTTCACTAACTAAAAAATGAGTTTTTATTTGACATCAGAAACACGTGTTGGCCATGGATTCGACATCTCTTAACTCGATTGAATGGTAGTTACAGAAATATTGAGGAAGAAAAATCGTGTAAAATATACAAATATTACCTTAACATTATGCGGTATGAAAATATTTTAATGTTAATTGGATTCTACACAGCGTGAATCATGAAAGTTCTTGTTCCCATACCGCTAGCAGTAGTTTAGATTTTAGAATATAAAATTTAATATTTTTTCTACGATAGTACGTAAATTTGCATTTTACCCACTGTTAGCAGTGCGTAAAGTGAGCCTTTAAAACACTAGTGCGTAAAAAGTAAGTTATCATTTTACGCACTGCCAAATAAAATGAAATATAATGCACAAACTTCATTCAATAAGAAATTAATGCATTACCTTGATCTTTCATGATAGAAATATTACACGTAACACAAATCTGTGGTGTTTGGTCAGAACGTAACTCCAAAAACGGCTTTTTTAAACTGAAAGCGCAGCCCTATATAAAACAGATCTCTTTCGTTTGGTTTAGCTGTGATATCCCCATCTAATCTTATGTTATTTTCATTCATATTTGCTGCTCTACTTAAAGTGACCGAAGACATTCGTGAAAAATCGACTCTAATAAAGTAACAATACTAACACTTATTGACCTTAGCAAAGCTTTCAACTCTGTAAATTTTGACCTGCTCACCCATAAATTGAGAAATATGTATTTGTCAGAGACTGCTGTGAGTTGGTTCGAATTTGACTTACGGGAAAGACAACAATGTGTTGTATCCGGGAATCGAAGCTCCTCCTGGCTTGACATAACATCAGGTATACCACAGGGGTCGGTACTGGACCATTGTTGTTCACAATATATGTCAATGATATTACATCTCTTGTAAGGCATTGTAACTATCACTTGTATGCTGACGACCTTCAATGCTACATCTTTCCCGCTTAGACCGAGTAAATGACGCTATAGATAAATTGAACGAAGACATTGACTCGATTGTGACATGGACAAAGAAACTCCGTCTTAAAATAAATCCTGGAAAGACACAAGCAATTATATTAGGACACAAACGGCAAACCGACGCTGTAAAACACCTCGACATTTCCCCTGTTAAAGTAAGTACAGTGCATATCCCTTTCAGTTCTTCAGTAAAAAAACTTGGCATTCACATGGATAATAATCTCAACTGGGACATGCAAATCACAGAAACCTGCAGAAAAATATATTCTATTATCCATGTGCTAAAAAGGATAAATGTTCATCTCCCCTCTTGCTTAAAAAACCCTTGTGCAGACACTTGCATTTCCCTATTTCGACTATGCGGACATTTTACTGACTGACCTCTCCAGCGACAACAAAATAAACTTCAACGTGCTCATAATTTGTGTGTACGTTTTGTAAGAACAATGTTCGTAAATATGATCATATTACCCCATCCCTGGAAGCAATAGGTTGGCTTAAACTAGATAAGAAAAGAAATTTGCATTCACTTCTCTTTCTCTTCGAAATCTTGAACTCTTCTATTCCTTCGTACCTGTCGTCTCGCTTCACTTACCTTTCTTCCCACCATAATCTGAACACACGCTCTCGTCATGAAACAATACTAACAATACCATCCCATCGCACCTCCTCATACTCATCTTCTTTCACAATAGCCCTGCCAAGACTCTGGAATTCGCTACCTGCTAGCATCAGGGACTGTCGAAATAAAATTGAATTCAAACGAAAACTTACTAGACACTTGGTCAGTAATTGATTACTTGTAAATAGTTTCTTTAATCTATCACAAAATATTTCAATATCCAGTAATTTCATCACTATACAATTTTGTTATTCTAGATTTAATTTGTAATTCAGTAAATATAAAATATTCTTTGTTTCTCTATGATAAATTATCTAGCTTTAATTATTCAGGTAATCTTTTCGTACTTTGATTTTATTGTAATTGTAAATTGAATACTAACTGTAATATTATTTGTAATTGTAATTGTAAATTTAATACTAATTGTAATTTTATTGTTGATATTGTAGTTGGAATCTCCTGGTAGAATAAAATGACAATTATCTCTACCAGGTTAAATAAATAAATACTACTAATACTAAATACTATGTAAACTGGAATTATGATTTGTGTAGGAAAAGTGATAATAAAAATGCTTATCTCAAAACAGGGTTTTTGAAGTATCATGTATTGACCAAACACTACAGAAACAAGTAACAAATTTAACATTCATATATTTTAGGCCGTATCGTTTTGAAGTTACATCTGGGGGCAGAGTGCTGCAGAACAGCGCTTAGAACCGGTTTATATTTGACCGGTTGTAGATCAACCGGCGAGGTTGGACATTCATTCGAATATCCGACCTTGAAACGGTTGCGCCTGGCTAGACAGAACCACAGATATAGAGGACAGAATACCAAGCGCATTTCACCATACAGGAACTCTGATGACATTTTGTAACTACACAAATGGAGTAACAATTGAAGGAAATCTATTTTTCCTAATTAAAAATAGTGTTAGCTTGAAATTCTTAGGAAAACATTTGGGGCTAAGAGGGATGAAGTTACAGGAGAATGGAGAAAGTTACACAACGCAGAACTGCACGCATTGTATTCTTCACCTGACATAATTAGGAACATTAAATCCAGACGTTTGAGATGGGCAGGGCATGTAGCACGTATGGGCGACAATGAACCTGCGGGTTCCTTAAAAGCCGTAAGTAAGTAAGTAAGCTTGAAATAAGATTATAATTGATTGGACACTTTGGTACATTTATCTTCATAACTGATATTTGAATAAACTAATGGACACCGGTAACAACAAAGGAAATAAGCGTAATGCTTAGATGAAATCTGACATGTAAACAAATACAGGAATGAAATAAATTACAATTACAAAATAGAAGAGCAAATAAGTACACACTTACTATTGTAACGTTGATACTTTAAACTCAAAATACATATTTTACGTGTGAAAGAGTAGTTGTTAATATAGCCTATGTATTTTAATTATTCTAAGTGGATGTATTATTATTTCTCTAATAAATCGTTTTTAGGGAGATAAAAACTTATTAACATAAATAAAAGCACTGTTATGATGCGTGCTTCAATCAATGAAGAGAGAGGAGGAAATATCAATTGAAAGATGCACAATGATAATCGCGTCCTTGCAACCATTCTTGGAACTCCTGGATGGCTCAATATTATCGTCTTTCATGATCCAGAGCCGTCCAACCGAGTGAGACTCGGACATTCGTTAAACCGAACATTGGAGCACTCCGCGAGACGCAAGAGCTTCGCATACTGTCTATAGCGCCAGGCGTTCAGTAGTGATATGTCTTTTCCTGTCTTTCGTAACCGGTTAATGCAGGACTCTAATCTGTACTACTCATTGCAACAAGATGTAGTATTCAACTTTTCCTAAACGCTATGTTGTTTATATGGCCGGTTTATACGACCATGATATCGTGATCATGAATAAAACAGGCTGTAATTCTAATTTCTTGATGGTTCTGAGTTTAAACGGCCATGAAATCGTGATCATGAATAAAAACAAGCTGTAATTCTAATTTCTTGATAGTTCTGAGTTTAGACGGCCATAAAGTCGTGATAATGAATGAAACAGACTGTAATTCCAATTTATTAATGGTTCTGAGTTTAGACGGTCATGAAATCGTGATCATGAATAAAACAAGCTGTAATTATAATTTCTTGATAGTTCTGAGTTTAGACGGCCATAAAGTCGTGATAATGAATGAAACAGACTGTAATTCCAATTTATTAATGGTTCTGAGTTTAGACGGTCATGAAATCGTGATCATGAGTAAAAACAAGCTGTAATTCTAATTTCTTGATAGTTCTGAGTTTAGACGGCCATAAAGTCGTGATAATGAATGAAACAGGCTGTAATTCCAATTTATTAATGGTTCTGAGTTTAGACGGTCATGAAATCGTGATCTTATAACCTCTCCAACTTGAAATATTTATTTAATTTAAGTTTGTTCTATCGTAGAAAAACACTGTATAATATGCGTTCATAAAGTTTTTTTTTTATCCTGTGTGTTTGTGAAAGGAGGCGAAGCCTCGTTTATGCTAAAAAAAGAGAACCTTTACAAACTTGTATCATAAATAACTGTTGCCATCATAAGCACTGTATATTTACTCTGCACAGGTGGCAGCGCAGCCGAAGCGAGGGGCTGTCGGTTCCCCGGAGCACCCGCCCACTCTTCAGTGTTCTTCTCCGACGACTCGCTGGGCCCGGAGACAGTGGCCACGTACTCGTGTGAACGGGGCTTCGAGCTGCTGGGCCCCGCTCGGCGCGTGTGTGGCCGCGACAGTCAGTGGACTCCAGAGGGCATCCCCTTCTGCGGTGAGTGTTAACACATCCGCTGCTTCTATTCTAAGGTTTCTGTTCTGGGAAGATGGTTCTTGTGATGTACGAAAAATTACAAAAAAAAAATGACCTGATTTGTTCCTAATGATCATAGTTTTCGAAATTTTTGTGCTGAATAAAGAAGCTTTTGACTATTGAATTAATCTAGAATGGATGTTATCTACTGAATTGAAGCTAGAAATTAATTTAATACCTCGAAGAACTAAACACAATCAAATACATAGCACAAGAAAACGGATACAACCCCAACATAATAGACAACATAATACGCAAGACAAAACAAAACCACAAAAGAATACAACACAAACACAAGAACACAAAAAATACATCACACTAACATACGAAAACAAAAAAACACATAAAATTGCAACCTCATTTAAGAAATTAAATTACAACATCGCATATAGAACAAATAACACTCTACAAAAACATCTCAACACACAAACAACACAAACAAACAAATACAACCACACAGGCGTATACAAACTCAAATGTAACACCTGCAACAACTTCTACATAGGACAGACAGGCAAATCATTTCAAACACGTTACAAAGAACACATCACAGCCATAACAAAATTACAAAACACCTCCACATATGCAGAACACATCACAAATGTCAACCACACCTACAAAGACATCAACACAGACATGGAAATACTGCACATCCAACCAAAAAGCCAGAAACTCAACACACTAGAACAATATGAAATATATAGACACACAAAAACACAACCCAACGATATTCTCAACACACAACTCAATTTCAAAACACATACGCTCTTTGACTCTACACTACGAACGCACCCTCACAGGAAACAAGGGGCGCCAAGCCCAACAACGACCAGTTCTGAAGATGACCCAAAATAGGTCGAAACATGTTAACAAGGTACGTTAAAATTTAACACAAGAAAGTCTCGTCATACATATTCCTAATTAATTAATTTTTTTTCTGCACGAAAGTTACATTATTCATTCTATTGGTACACTGTCTTTTTAGAAACTATGTACCTTAGAGATATAAAATGTTCAAGGTATGTTAATATATTACCGTGTATTGTGGGTCCCTATCACCACTGCATGGCACGTTCACAGGTTGCGGATAGAGGAGACGGCTTCCAGATATGGAGAATAGCTGCGAATATATTGAATAAGCAGTCGTGGACAACGATAAAGGGTGGTCCTCCAGCTTGGGGGTTGGGCGAAGGGCTAACAACCCATCACTCTAAAAATGAAAGCTTGTTACGAATCCATAAGATAAGAGTGTTAATTGAGAGACCGGAGGGAAAAAGACCTTTGGGGAGGCCGAGACGTAGATGGGAGGATAATATTAAAATGATGGGAGGGAGGTGGGATATGATGATAGAGACTGGATTAATCTTGCACAGGATAGGGACCGATGGCGGACTTATGTGAGGGCGGCAATGAACCTGCGGGTTTCTTAAAAGCCATTTGTAAGTATGTAAGTAATGTTAATACATTCACGATAGTCTTAATGATACAGTTATTTTAAAATATTACAAAAAGTTTATGAGTTCTGTTCATTCTTCTAGATGGAAGAAAGTATTCTTTTTGAACGGTGAATATTTACTCAAGCCGTAGTAGAAGAATAATTGATACATTAAAAGGATATTGTATGTTTTTACTTCAGCTTTATATCATATCTTTAACTGTGAACGATCGTTAATTTCACAGCTATTTTGCGATATAATTTCATGTATTATCAGTAGCCGATAGACTAGGAAAATACGAAGTTTGTGGGCGTTACACGACATTGAGGCGGGCATACTCTGTCGAAATTAGGTAAAAAAATAATGATCGTGTCAAAATGAAACTCAATTAAGTAGACGAAAGTGCGTTTTAATTAGATATGTTGTAGATTCAGTTTATTCAGGATTTAGAAGTCCTTGAAAAATTTTCTAGGTTGCTGAGTTTCCAGCATCTCTGGATCAGCCAGTTTTTCCTGACCGGCCTTTTTCCTGATCCCGCTGCATTTCCACTCTCGACAATAGCGTGGTATAGTTTATCAAATGATACCAAATGTTGCAGTACGACTGGAGTAAATTTATAATCGTCGTTTCTGTCGCATACTCTTCGTTGTAACGCGTTTTCATTTTTACGGTCATCATACAACAGTAATACAACAGTTTAATATATACAGTCACGAAGCTTAAGTTGTGAGGGTGCTAGGAACAATAGACTGTGCAGGTACTATTTCACATTGTTTGTAATGAGGCGATATTAGCGATCCTAGTGGTTAGCAACTACCTATGGATGCATATTTACTACGTATTGAGCTTCGTGACTATATATAGTAGACTGTGGTAATACTACGAACTTTCCTTTGACAGACACACAATTCATTCGCTTAGAGAACATGGGAGCTTCACAGTGAATTGGTTATTGTCCGCCTAATTTTAAGTTATGATGTAACATTATTTCCCTGAAGAGGATGAAACCAAATTTTATGAAGATATAATAGGCTACTGTATTTTTCTGGCCTAGTCGTAACAGAGATAACGCACCTGAGGAGTTGTAGTGTGGGACTTCAATAAGATATCAGTGTTTTAACTTCAAAATATTACAGAATTTGCTTTTCATTTTGTAATATCTATTGATTCATTCGTTCACAGTCTTCTGATCAAGAATAGGTCTTTCACTGCAAACTCAGCTTACTCCAATCTTTCCTATTTTCCGCCTTCCTCTTACTCTTCTTATACAATCTTAATATTGTCTATCATCTGATATCTTCTTCTCTCATTAACATTTCTCCCGTTCACCATTCCTTCCTGTGCATCCTTCAGTAGGCAGTTTCTTCTTAGCCAGTGGTCCAGCCAATTTCTTTTTCTCTTATTCCTCAGTTTCAGAATCATTCTTTCATCTGCTCTTTCCAACACGATTTCATTTATTATTCTGTCTGTCAATTTCACACGCTTCATTCTTCTCCACATCCACATTTGAAATGCTTCTAATCACTTCTCTTCACTTCGTCGTGATGTCCATGTTTCTGTCCCATACAATCCAATACTCCACGCAAAGTAATTCACTAGTATCTTCCTTAGTTCTTTTTCCAGAGGTCCGCAGAAGATGCTCCTTTTTCTATTAAAAGCTTCCTTTGCCATTTCTATCCCCCTTTTGACTTCCTGGCAGCAGCTCATGTTAACACTTATAGAAGGCCTACACCCCAAATATCTGAAACCGTCCACTTGTTCCACTGCCTCATTTCGAATTCGCTTCTTTACCGTCTTTAGTTTTATTTTTTTTAGCCATAGTCTTCGTCTTATTTGCATTTATTTTCATCCCATAATAATTTGTAATATACAGACTTGGACAAATTATTAGCAAAATTGAATATTTTTATTATATATTTTTACAAAATATGATTCTTCAATTTAGACTACACTTGACATTTTTGCGTATTTCCAAATTATTAGCAAAACTGAAGATTTGTACTGTATATTTTTAGAAAATTTAACTCTTCAATTTGGACTACATTTGATATTTTTGCATATTTACAAATTATTAGCAAAACTGAAGGTTTTTATTATATATTTTCACAAAATTCGATTCTTCAATTTGGAATACAGTTGACATTTTTGGATATTTTTTCAAATTATTAGCAAAACTGAAGATTTTTATTTTATAGTTTTACAAAATTTGACTCTTCAATTTAGACTGTAGTTGACATTTTTGCTAATTTACAAATTTAACAAAATTGAAGATTTTTATTATGTATTTTTACAAAAATTTAACTCTTCAATTTAAACTACAGTTGACATTTTGCATATTTCTGTCTACTGTAATGATAGAAATATGCAAAGTTGTCAATTGTAGTCTAAATTGAAAAGTCAAATTTTGTAAACAGAATTATCATAAAAATCGTCAATTTTGTTAATAATTTGTCCACGTCTGTATTGTATATTAAATTTGTACTCCCTCTGTTCCCAAATATGGTGTAAAAAGATGTCATTAGTTCTGTTCCAAAATATGGTATATATTTGTTAAAGTTCTCAGTAATATAATGTAACTTTAATACATCTTCTAGATACTTATTTGACTGATAAGTTAACATAAGAAAAACATAAAAATTAGTACATTTCATTCTGTGTGATGTCAAATTAATAAAAGAAAAAATAACATTGAATAATTTCAAGGAAAAATTGTTCCGGGGCCGGGTATCGATCTCGGGACCCTTCGCTTAGCGCACGAATGCTTTCCCGACTGAGCTACCCCAGGAACTTTACACGACACCGTCATCACAATTTCCTTTATATCCACACAACTCAAATGGACTGACAAGGCGCCAGAACCCAACTTTGAGTGCACACAAATTCTGTTTGACTTAAATTGTGGCTTCTTGTTAACGTACCTCCAGTAACGAAATACGGTGTCGTGTTCCTGGGGTAGCTCAGTCGGGAGAGCATTCGTGCGCTAAGCCGATACCCGGCCCCGGAACAATTTTTCCTTCAATTATTCAAACCTGCTTTACAGGGAGCTACTATCTGAAAGCATTAAAAATAACATTGTTTTGAGAGGGGCAAATTAACATAAAAAACTGAAATAAATTATAACCCGTTTTTGTACGACTGCTGAGCCTTAGATATTTTATTCAGAATTGACTGAGTTGGTGTTACATTTTCTGCAACAGGAACACCACAGCAGGTGCCCATTTGATTTCTGGCCATAATGAATTATTTAAATATTATAGTTTGATGCACTGCAGAAGATTAGAAACATTCACAATTGCACTGTCTGATAGTCCCTTCAATACTGCACAGAAAACCACACCGCGAAACATTTCGTGTTTGTTACTATACCATATTTTGGAACGGAGGGAGTAGTAAAATAGCTTCTGTTCTCATTAAATTTCATACAAAATAAATATAAACTCTTATTTTTTTACTGCAAACATTTAAAGTATTTGAGAAACAACACATGTCCACTAACTTTAGGGCACTCTGGCTCTCTCAGATATAATTAAACGTTACTTTAAAATATGTAGAAATAGGCTATTGCAATTCATATGAGCAGTTCATACTAAAAGGATAAGAACATACATACAATATTATTTATTAGCTGCAAACAGTTTTTTCCTCAGAACTTGTACTTAAGGGAAAATTACCAATTCAGATGGAGTACAAGGCAGATCTTGACAGAAAACCTGCACTATCTCGAAAACGGCTCATTCGTGAACTCATGCTAACCGAGAATGTTTTGTTTATACAGGGACATCATTTTATTTTACTTCAATTTTTATTGTACCTGAGTTTTTTAATGTACTTCACTCCCACCCCTTCTACTAATGAAGTTCAACCGTCCTCCACACAGGTCCAAGACCGCATATACAGTCATAGTAGCCTTACGGTCATAGTAAACAGTACGTTCCAAAAATATGTTCGCATTTTCCAGTGACGAAAGAGCTTTCAATATTGAATCATTTTCGCACAGATACTGTCGTCCATTTGCCTACGTCGTATCCCGGTCTCCCCCACCAGCTTTTATTCGCCAGCTAGTGGCTGGGCTGACTTAGCTCTTTTCTGAGAACATTAATACCTGTTAGGAATGGACGTCTACGTAATATTATACAACTGTTTAAAGTAACTTAAAAGGGCCTCGTTAAGTAATTAACTGTCACGTGATTCCCCCTTTCTACGACCTTGCGACAAAACCACTTGGACGGACAGCAGATAACATGTCTGAGTAATTTTATCTTTTTGGATCGGGCAGAAGTGAAGATTGAATTTACAGTACGTAAGGTACGTACTCTTTTACAGAGTAGGTACAGAATTATTTCAACATGAGTTACTAGTACGAAGGACGAAACTGGTAATACAAATAATCTATAGTGCGATAATATGCACATTAGAACTGAAGCCTGTATCGAAATGAATTGCCACCATTTTAAAAAATATGTTTAAATATACCATATTATGATTATTTTTCAATTTAACTTCATTCTCTATATTGTACGCTAATGTGCTGAGGACAGTATAATATACACTGCATAATGAATACTCCACTTGGACAGCTCAGTTCGTGAGTAAAAATACTCATTGTTAATACTGTACTGTATTTTGATTAAACAAAAACCTAATGAAAATGATCAAACTCAAAAGCGCGATATTTCCTAGTTTACGTAAATGGATGAACTACTTTTCTTCCCTCCTATACCTAGTAAAGTGATTTGTATGTATATTACGCCAGTATCATCGAACTACAGTCGTGGAAGGGGGTAGCAAACGGCGTTGATCCAGAGGTATAGCCTAGTTAACATTAAAAATTTTAGTAAAAATAAAATGATGTCTTTGTATTTCTTAAACTATTGACCATCATTTTTGAAACACACTGTATATTTTACAACATCGGAGTATCGCTTTATAGTTCGTGTTACAAGAAAGTAAACTTGACTGGGGAATAGAGGCACGCAGTAAAATGAAATGTATCTGAAACGTGTTCACTGGGCAGTTGAAGAAGCCTGGTCCGTGAGCGCCGGGCTGGCCGCGTGGCTCAGACGCTGACACCTCATGCTTTTTGCAACGCGACTCACAGTCATCGATACACGAGTAGCGGCTTTGGGCTCTGAGATATCTCATACATTATGCAGCGCACAGGAATCAATAGGAAATCGCGAGTTTTGCTTTTCAATTATTGTCACTAACATACCGCATTCGTAGTGCAATACACGTATGTGTCGCCCCAGCTCGCTCATAATGTATTTAGACATATGAGTGAAGGCTTCACACACCGCTGGAAGCAAAACCTTGCATAAAATTTCCAAAATGTTAGTCCCCATCACACTCTGCAAGTATTTTATTGACTTCATGCAAACACGTGCAAACAAATGTTGTACTATAGCTTACAATTTCCCATTGACAAACCCAGAAGAGCACAATAAATGTAAGGGACTGGCCACAAAATAAACTCGGCACGAGGTGTTACTATAAACATGTATTTGCGCAAAAATCTTTACCTCTGTTTGTTTGGAGCATCACAATGCTTTCTCCTTTATACAGGGACATCATTTTATTTTTAGTAACATTTTTAATATTAACCTGTCTATACTTTTAGAGAACCGGAAACACCGCTTGCTCCCCCTCCAAGACTGGAGTTCGATGATACTGGCGTAAAACACAAATCACTCTACTAGGTATAGGAAGGAAGAAAAGTAGTTCATCCATTTACGTAAACTAGGAAATATCGCGATTTTGAGTTTGATAATTTTCATTAGGTTTTTCTTTAATCAAAGTACTGTACTTTATTAAGAATAAGTGTTTTTACTCACGAAGTGAGTTATCCATGCGAACGTATTCATTATGCAGTGTATATTATACTGTCTACAGCACATTAGCGTACAATATAGAGAAAGAAGTTAAATTGAAAAATAATCATAATATGAATATTTAAACACAATTTTGAAAATGGTGGCCGTTCATTTCGATACAGGCTTCAGTTCTTTTGTGCATATTATCGCACTGTAGACTATTGCATCTAATTCCAATTGCCAGTTTCGTCCTTCGAACTAGTAACTCATGTTGAAATAATTCTGTACCTACTCTACGTACTGTAAATTAAATCTTCACTTCTGCCCGACCCGAAAATATAAAATAACTCAGACATGCTATCTACTGTCCGTCCAAGTGGTTATGCCGCAGGATTGTAGAAAGGAGGAAATCACGTGACAGTTAATTACTTAACGAGGCCCTTTTATTTAAGTTAAATTAAACAGCTGTATAATATTACGTAAACTTCCAATTCCTAAGAGAAATTAATGTTTTCAGAAAAGAGTTAAGACAGCCCAGCTATTACAGAGGGGCGAGCAGAAGCAGGTGGGGGAAATCGGGATGCGACGTAGGCAAACGGACAGTACCTGTGCGAAAATATGATTCAATATTGAAAGCTCTTTCGTCACTGGAAAACGCGAACATATTTCTGGAACGTATTATACTCAGTAACTCAGTACTGCTTACTATCTGCGGTCTTGGTTCTGTGTGGAGTTGGAACTTCCTTAGTAGAAGGGGTGGGAGTGAAGTACATTAAAAAACTCAGGTACAATAAAAATTGAAGTAAAAATAAAATGATGTCCTTGTATAAGTTTAGCCGTGAGACAAGCGAGCCTGGGTTCAAATCCTAGTTGAGGTTTATCCGGTGTTTGCAATCTATTAGAGCAAATGCTGGGTAAGTTTCAGCTTTGCTCCTTGGACACATTCCCCAGGTATTATAAACAGTAATTTCATTAGAGGTTTTGATTTGTCCTAGAGCTGGGGACGGAGCGAGTAGAACTGTTGAGTTACTCGGTTCTATCGGTTTATGTGCTTGGCAGCGGAGCACCGAAGTTACTCGGTTAACCGTAGCCGTTACCGGTCAGTTCAAATGTTCAGAGTTCACGTGTTTTACTTAATTCTAGCAGACAACAACGTAGGTACTGTTGTATTTAAATATTTTCTGCTGCAGGACAAATTATTTCCTTATCCCCAAGGCGGACTGAAAAGCCTCTAGTATTGAAGAGGAGTTCATCCTATTATATGACCTGTCAAGTGGGCCTAAGTGTGGACTTCGGTCCTGCGTTCATAGACATCTATGACGTAGTGCAGAGGGCGGCCACTAGAGGGAACCCAAGAGTTGGAGCTTAATCTGAGACGATTCTGACCGGCGTCGGAGTTGTATCCGGTGTGGCTTAGTGGATAAAGCATCAGCACGTAGAGCTGAAAACCCGGGTTCAAATCCCGGCGCCGGAGAGAATTTTTCTCCGTTCCATTACTCTTTCATCGTATGATGACGCAGAATATCTGCATGGAAATATCATATGTACTTCGGTACATTAAAATAATATATATGATATGCGTAAATCACTTCGTGATTTAAGACGGCGCTTATTCCGTCGGATCCCGGCCAACTAGTCACTCATATCGAGTGCACCTCAGCACATGTGTGGACTTCGGTCCTGCGTTCATAGACATCTATGACGTAGTGCAGAGGGCGGCCACTAGAGGCAACCCAAGAGTTGGAGCTTAATCTGAGACGATTCTGACCGGCGTCGGAGTTGTATCCTGTGTGGCTTAGTGGATAAAGCATCAGCACGTAGAGCTGAAAACCCGGGTTCAAATCCCGGCGCCGGAGAGAATTTTTCTCCGTTCCATTACTCTTTCATCGTCTAATGAACACTGACAGTCTGAACATATTTTATGTACATATAATAATATAATAATAATATTATTATCATATTAGAGTATTTGATTAATATTGAATTATGTTAAAAAAGGATGCATTATATTTTTCTTCTATTTGTGTTAATTGGATTTGTGTTACCTCATCAGTCATCATTTTATTTGTATTTATTTCTACGAATTATGTTACCTAATTACTTTAATTTATCAATAATATTACTCTTCAGCAAAGAGAACATGGTTGTATTGAAGGCTAGTAATGTTATAAAATAAATAAACATTATGTTCTTCAGTTTAAGATTCCACGTTTTATTGATTATTTTATCCACTTTCCGTAATAGTAAATAATTCTGTGTGTTATTTTTAAGTATTTAGGCAGCGCATCATGGAGCCCGTTTCTTTCTATCTTCTCTTTTACTTAGCTGCAGCGTTTAACGTTTACCTCACATGTTAATTTATTAGCTGTTAGTATTATAAATTATTTTATCAATTTTATTTCGTCTGTCATATATAACAACACTGAAAGTTAAATAGGCCTTTCATACAAAATAACTCCGCAAATAGTTGTAATCACGCAAATGAAATTTGTAACCGCCATTTTGCAATGAAGAGAAAAACTTTTTTCTCGTCAATTGGCAAAGCGAAAGCTCTTTATTACAACGCTTTTAAAACACGCTTGGTTTCACTTTCAAGGTACGTTCTAAAATCAACTCAATCTATCTAAAATTTAAATCTGCCGCCACAAATTTGTACTCGGTTCAACCGAGTAATGACGTCACAGTAACTGCTCCGAACCGCTCCGTCCCCAGCCCTAATTTGTCCAGAGAAAATCAAAACTCTAGTGGGATTTAATTGACTATTACACGATTAGAAGAAAGTACTATATAAAGATTATGTAGCTCAGTCAGAAGACTCGCTGGCTTGCTGATCGGGAGCTGCGCTCGGGCTTGGGTTGGATCCCCAGTTTGGTCTGATTGGTTGGTTTCTTCCGAGGTTTTCCCCAGCCGTGTGACTGATGCCGGGTGGTCTATGGCGAGTCCTCAATCTCACTTCACTTCACCCCGTTTGGTCTGATTACCTGGTTGGGTTTTTCTCGAGGTTTTCCCCAACCTTAAGGCAAATGTCAGGTAATCTGTTGGCGAATCCTTGGCTTCACCTCATCTTACTGCATCTCGCCAAAAAATTGTAAAATTTGAAATTGTAAAAAACTGTAAAAATTGTAATTGTAATCTTGCAAAATTTTTGCTTGTTCCACATCTTAAAGCTTCATTGCTAATGTAAGATCTATGGAATACAATAAATGAAGTGAGATGAAATAAGAAATACAGTAATCTAACACAATAAAATATTAATTGACTTACTAAACTGTCTTGAAAATGTATTATTGTACCATCTCATCATTACAAATATTCCGCTAAATGGCAGTAGTGTGTTAAGATCAGTGTTCTCTTGCTATCAGTTGTGCCAATTATATAATCTTCTTTCAACAATATGGACGATTACTAGTCAAGAAGGTTTTGTTGATTCAGTTTCATTCTTATTAAAACAGTTGCATTCCACTTCAATTATATTAAACAATCTCTGATACCTAACTATCCATATCCTCTTACAGCAGAAGCTATAGCATAACCTAAACAATATAAACAAGATAAATGATAGAAAAGTTTTAATTAAGAATGATGAAATAAACATGAATCATTTTAAAAGGCACAGTTATTGAAAGTACAATGTTGGCAAACAAAGAAACAAATACTAGGGAGGTGATAGAAACAAACATATTAGGGAGGTTATAAAAAAACAAATGTAAAAAAATGTGGTAAAATTGTAGGATAAGCAGCTATGATTGATTGAAACGCGTCATTCCATACCGTTTTATTGTCTAAAAGTAGTATGATGTAGTAAAATTGTAATAGTCATTTTAATTTCACTGATGGTAGATAATCATGGCTGTTGATAAAGCGTCGTAAAATAAACCAATTAAACATTCACACTTCGAATGCCTACCTTAGTTAAAAAAAATAAACTATAAACAGTAAGTGGTTTCTTTAGAAGTCGCGTAAGTCATGGAACGCAAAAGTTTTGGAGAAGTACAAAAAGCTGTTTAGAGAAATTTATGAGTGAATATTTGAAATATTCTAAATTTAACGGGTTTGTACAAGCATAATGCAAATTTTTATGTGAAAAAGAATCATTTTGTAATAGAATATGACACAACACAATGTTACTTTCCACACAAAGCACTTCACTAGTCTCTTCTTTAGTTCTTTCTCCTGAAGTCCGCAGAAGATGGTCCTTTTTTCTATTAAAAGCTTTCTTGGCCATTGCTATTCTCCTTTTCACTTCCTGGCAGCAGCTCATGTTACTACTTATAACTTAGTATACCCCAAGACCACTTGCTCCATTGCTTCGATTTTTGCTTAAGGTGAAATAAAAATTAAAAAAAATACAATAACCTATATGAAACTTCATTAGGGACGTGTAGAACAAAGTTCAGGGTGAAATAGATGATATTCTAATATATAATGCATGATACCAAGTACAACATAACTATTGGAGATTTTCTTCAATGAGTGTGGAACATAATCGACATATTCTGTCTTCCAAATCAGTGTTGGTGTTCATAAAGGCAGTTCTGCAGACAATTTTCTTTACAAATATGATGTAAGCCTAATACATACGAACGTTTTCTCTATGGAGGCTTTGTTTGATTTCCTTTCTTTTACACTTGGCCTGCATTATTTGATCATACAAACTTAAAAATCTATCTGCCAAAGTTATTCGTCTATGGAGTAAAATAATTGCCAGTTAAAAAAATTTTAAAATTTGTAAAAGAAATTAAGAAAAATAATAATTAATGGAAAATATCAAGGAAGGCTTGAATGCCACAAACAAATCCTTTCAAAACAGAATTTTCCATGTGTATTCAGTAAACTTTAAAAAATAATTTTAAAATCTGCCAAAGTTTCAACTTTTACCAATATATTTCTATGATACTGGTTCTGAATTATCGAGATACCTATAGATATGGACTTATACTGATGTTTTGAAATGGGTAGTATTTAGGTCTTTCTGCTACCTCTTTTCCCTCTTACGCTATAACAGCACCACGTGATCTGCATTTCTTCCAGAGTTGTAGAGCTCGGACACATACAGCAACATTTTGTAGCTGGGGTTCGCGAACCACAGTGTGACACCACTGTTCTAGAAACTTAACTCTATTATACACAAGGGTCGCGAGTGAGCCTGAAGTTGTTTCATCAGCATGCGAAGTATTGATTACGAGAATCAGGTGCGTTGCCGCCATACATATTGTCTTCACATGTGCGCCGTCAACATGGTGACTTGGCTCCAGAAACAGATTTCTATGACAAGCCCCTGCTCAGCGACGCCATCGGTTATAATGAGCGCAAGACGGACTCCTGGTGCCAAAAAATGAAACTATACTTTAAAACAACGCAACGTCTACGGCAGTCTTTTGTTTTTGCGCAACATTCAACACGGTGTCAAAAAATGAAACTATACTTTAAAACAACGCAACGTCTATGCCAGTCTTTTGTTTTTGCGCAACATTCAACATCAGTTGTTAAAAATTTGAAGAAAGATACATATAAATCGCATGAAACCTGGTAAAATTCAAGTAGAAATTAAATACCTAATCATTTTATGAATTCATAAATCATCGCGAAATATATTTGTAGTATGACCTGAAAAATAGGATTCCCAGACTGATTGATTATCCAATGACACTTCGTCCCCAGTATTTACGTCCATCATAAATGTTCGTCCAGTTGTGATTTTAGTCTATAGTAATTTTATGTTCATAACAATTTTACACACCTATTTATGTCAACTTACGAGTATAAAAATTGTCCATTGTATTATTTCGTCCTCCATACTAAAATGTCCTCAGATATTTTTGTCCATTTTATACATTTTAGTCCATACTTCTTAGTCCACAATGTGATCAATTGTAGGATTAATGTACTACAATAGTAATATGCGTTATAAGAGCGGTACGTTGAAGTTTTCATGTTCGAGGAAAAGTTTGAAAAAGCGAAACATAGTTGAGCTTTTTTAATTTCCGAGAATTGAAATAAAACATACCGCTCGTGTATCGTACATTATTTTGTGCGAAGATCGTTTATTACATACCTGAAAGAGGAATTTCTAATTAGTTGCAATGAAATCTCCATCTTGGTTTCTGTTCAATGACGGCAAATTTGCAAAACAAAAATATCTATCTTCAACATTGTTGCTTTAAAATGTTTTCTGTGTTTACTCTACTCCAGCAGGCCGTGATATACGTCTGTCTTCCCCCCCCCCCCAGTCTATAAATGCGAACTTAAAACAAACGATAAGGTTATGTAATGATTTATTTTTCATTTTAATATTTTAACAATATTATTTATATAACATATTGCAGTAATAACATCGGCAAATTTGTTGATTTTTTTCACGGCTTCCTTAATGTTACTTGCATCACGAATGTAGTAACTTTAGTGGAGTTGTAGAGTTTACTTAATTTTTGCAAATATTTAAAAACAATAATTAACAGTGCAATTTAGGTGAAATTGCAGTGATAAGTTTCCAATTTATAATTATTATTATATTGAACGTCTCTAAAAATAATATGTTAAAAGTCTAAAGCAGTAAAATCAATGTCACTTAAGCGGTAAGAAGAGGGAAATTGTTATGTGTGTTAGGTTGGGAATACTGAATGCGGAATTTTAGACTTTCCGCGGATTGGTTTTGTGCAGAAACCAAGCAAATACGCACGATCTCGCACAAAATTATATTAGACTATTTTATTTCAGTCGTTCTTTTGGGATTGCCAGTGGGTAATACCCATAAACAAGTGCCAAGTTATTTCTTCTTCTTATTCTTCTTTCTTCTTCTTCTTCTTCTTCTTCTTCTTCTCCTTCTTCTTCTTTTTTTGTTCCTGTTACAACTATAATGTACTTATTTATACACAATTAAGTTTACTTAACTAATAAAAATACCACAATTCACACCAAGATACAGGAACTGAATTGTTGCGAAAATCATAAAACATTATTAATATTAGAAGATACCTATCATCGTGACAATTATTTCTTATATGTCTGCTAAAGAAGTCAAACGTTTTAGAGGAAAACTGTTCGTCTCTCCATAATATAATAGTTGGTTGGCAACTTGGCACTACGGTAATTCCCCACCAGTGGTGAGGGGCTCAGTTTAATGACAAGCAGAGTCTTGCACCGTGAAAGATAGGTTAATGTGGTGAGTGCTAGCGTGAAGAGTCGTTTAACACAAGCAGTATGCTGAACTCATGTCAGTGTAATAAGTTTGAATTCTTTTCTGTTTATTACGTGAGGTACTGTAACGAATTGCTCTGTCAATGACCACACGTTCTGACAAGAAATAAGCTTACCTTGTATGTCTGGCGTTGCAGTTCGAGACTAAGGTCAACATCAAACCACAGTCTACTATATACAGCCACGAAGCTCAATATGTAGTAAAAATGCAAACATGGGTAGTTGCCCACCACTAGCATCGCTACTATCGCCTCATCATCACAGATCTCTCCTAGCAGATGACAAAATATGTTACACTTTCGTTGTCGTGTTCTTTTGCAAAAATTAACACCTTCCTTCCATTATTGAAATATTAAATGGATAAAGTTAATTTATTATTTTAATGAAGCATATTAAATTCCACCATAAACTCGAAGATACCTGCATGAAATAGGGTAATATTATTTTTGTTTGTGCAAAACGGACTGAAATTTACTATAATCGCTTCACTCATTCAAGATTATAGCGATAATGAACTCTGAAACCAATAAATATTAATATGAATTTCCCTTTACAACAATAATATAATAACAATAATAATGGAAATATGAATTAATGGAGTAACTTACGTGTACCGGTACTTGTAGTGTAGGCTTACGTAGTTAACAAAGTGGGATGAGGTTAAGCAATAATAATCACACCAGAATTGGAAATGAAACGTGATCAATAAATGTTATTGTAACAGACTTTTTTTCTACGTCTCTAGTAAAGTAACAAATAAAAATAACAACAAAATTAATAGCTATAATTAAAAACATATCCTTTAAAAAAAAAAGTAGGCCTAAGTTGTCTGAAAATGTACAATTATTCAAGGAATCAGCTGATACAGACGTAGAATTAGTGCAAAGCTTTTGTTTCTCAGCTACAGGTAATAACAGAACAGGTTTATTTGAAACATCAAATAAAGTTGGAACTGCATTCCAGATTAATTTATTTTTGTTTTCATTCATGAATTGTGTGTTTTCGAAATGAAGAGAGCAAAACTTTATATTATTATAAAGATATGCTTCATTCTTTGTCATTAGATCTTCCCTGCACAACCATCAATGCGAAATACGCAACGACCTAGCACTCGATGGAAATACGACTCAGTCCACTCTAAATCCAAAGTCGACCGTGGACAGTCTATTGTTTCTAGTTGCTAACCGCTTGGAGCGCTTTATCGCGAGATTTGCAAAAAATCACCTCAAGCTTCGCGACTGTATATGGTAGACTGTGATCAAACTTCAACATAGAACGGAATTGGATTTTGGGAAAATGTTCCCTTCCCCTCCCCCTCTAATTTATTATTTGGTTTTCTCTTTATAAAATGGTAGATCACATATGACTATACTAATTGTATTCATTTTAATTTTTATATTTTCTGAGGAGGGTATAAAAATTTTAATTTTAACCCTCATTAAAAAATTATTGAGAAACATCGAGAGTTTAATATTTCAATACACATAACATTTATTGATTTCCAAAAAGCATTTGATACTGTAAATAGATCAAGACTTTGGAACATTTTAAAGAAAGAAGGGATACCTCACAATTTAATTTATGCCATTCAAAGCATGTACAGAAACACAAAGATTAGAATTAAAATTAATAACAAGATTAGTTTAACGACTAGGATAACAAAACAAGACTTAAAACAAGGTTGTCCGCTGTCTCCTTGTTTATTTAATATATATATTAATGCACTTATGAAGGACTGGCAAATTGATTTGGCCACACATTTTATGATCGATAACAAACCCCTTAACACTCTGTTCTACGCAGATGATTTAATTGTATTAGCTAACACCGAAGACAACTTACAAATGGCAATTTATAGGCTATATCAAAAAGCCTAAGAGTAAAATTTAGAAATTTATATACATAAAACAAAAACCATGGCCTTTATTGGTAAAAATTCTATAAGAACTAAAATAGTTATCAATAACTTTGGAGTAGAGCAAGTAAATGCTTTTACTTGGCTGTAATCTCTCCTATATCCATTCTCGAGCTATAGATAATAAATTAGCCAAATTTCAACAGCTGCTAATAATAATTAGAAGTACACTGTTTAAGAAGGTCCGACAGACACAATTTTGAAATTCTACAAAACAATGGCCATTCCAACTTTGCTATATGGATCAGAAACTTAGACTCTAACAACCAGTGAACTGAAAAGAATAGAAGCAGCTGAGATGAGATTACTAAGACCGCTAGCAGGCTACACTCTCTATGACCATAAATATAATGAAGACATCCGACAAGAACTAAATATCGCAGCCATTACAGAGACAATCCACAAGTATCGGAGCAACTGGCATGAGCGTGTTCTACGGATGCCAAATGATAGACTACCCAGGAGATTATTAAATTACAGACCCGAAGGCCCGAAGAAGCGATGGAGAGACCAGCTTTTCACCTGAGACGGAACAGGCCAAATGGCCTAAACCCTGATAGCTATTGATGATGATTAAAAAAAATACTAATTTTGGGCGGAAAATTATATATTTCTTACTTTTCCAATTTATACTTTGATTTTTTCTCATTAAAATGGTATATTATAATATGATTATACTAAAATATTATATAACCGAGCAGATGGCTCATGCATTAAGCACGTTACTCTCATTCCGGAGGTCCGCGGTTCAGATCTCCGGACCGACCAACCTGACTGTGGTTCTTCCGTGGTTTTCCACGTTTACTTAGGCAAATGCCGGGCTGGAATTTTCATTGCCACGGTCGACCTCGGTAGCGTAGTTGGTATAGCTCTGGCCTTCTATTCTAGAGGTAGCAGGTTTGATCCCGACCCAAGTCTATCGACTTGACATGTGTTTAAATGTGACAAGCTCATGTCAGTAGATTTACTGGCATGTAAAAGAACTCCTGCGGGACAAAATTCCTGCACACCGACGACGCTGGTATAACCTCTGCAGTTGCGAGCGTCGTTAAATAAACCATAATTTATTTTATTTTACTTTCATTGCCACGGTCTATTTCTCTGCCTCTTCCCTGTAGAAAAAGAATTTATATTTCATATCATATATCTTCATCAGCTCATTCCACAGGCATATTCGGGTTATGACGCGTCTTCGTCCTCTTACAGTCTGCTACTACTACTACTGCTGCTGCTGCTACTACTACTACTACTAGCCTGCTACTGCTACTACTACTAGTCTGCTAGTGCTACTACTACTAGTCTGCTACTGCTACTAGTACTTCTAGTCTGCTAATACTTCTAGTCTGCTAGTACTACTAGTCTGCTACTGCTACTAGTACTACTAGTCTGCTACTGTTGCTAGTACTTCTAGTCTGCTAGTACTTCTAGTCTGCTAGTACTACTAGTCTGCTACTGCTACTAGTATTACTAGTCTGCTACTGCTGCTAGTACTACTAGTCTGCTACTGTTAGTAGTACTACTAGTCTGCTACTGCTCCTAGTACTACTAGTCTGCTACTGCTGCTGGTACTACTAGTCTGCTACTGCTGCTGGTACTACTAGTCTGCTACTGCTCCTAGTACTACTAGTCTGCTACTGTTAGTAGTACTACTAGTCTGCTACTGCTGCTAGTACTACTAGTCTCCTACTGCTGCTCCTAGTCTGTACTGCTGCTAGCCTAGTCTACTGCTGCTGGTACTACTAGTCTGCTACTGCTCCTAGTACTACTAGTCTGCTACTGCTCCTGGTACTACTAGTCTGCTACTGCTCCTAGTACTACTAGTCTGCTACTGCTCCTAGTACTACTAGTCTGCTACTGCTCCTGGTACTACTAGTCTGCTACTGCTCCTGGTACTACTAGTCTGCTACTGCTCCTGGTACTACTAGTCTGTCTGCTACTACTAGTCTGCTACTGCTGCTAGTACTACTAGTCTGCTAGTCTGGTACTACTGTCTGCTGCTGTACTACTAGTCTGCTACTGCTCTGGTACTACTAGTCTGCTACTGCTGCTGGTACTACTAGTCTGCTACTGCTCCTAGTACTACTAGTCTGCTACTGCTCTAGTACTACTAGTCTGCTACTGCTGCTGGTACTACTAGTCTGCTACTGCTGCTAGTCTGCTACTGCTGCTGGTACTACTAGTCTGCTACTGCTAGTACTACTAGTCTGCTACTGTCTGGTACTACTAGTCTACTGCTCCTGGTACTACTAGTCTGCTACTGCTCCTGGTACTACTAGTCTGCTACTGCTGCTGGTACTACTAGTCTGCTACTGCTGCTAGTACTACTAGTCTGCTACTGCTGCTGGTACTACTAGTCTGCTACTGCTGCTGGTACTACTAGTCTGCTACTGCTCCTGGTACTACTAGTCTGCTACTGCTGCTGGTACTACTAGTCTGCTACTGCTCCTGGTACTACTAGTCTGCTACTGCTGCTGGTACTACTAGTCTGCTACTGCTCCTAGTACTACTAGTCTGCTACTGCTGCTGGTACTACTAGTCTGCTACTGCTGCTGGTACTACTAGTCTGCTACTGCTGCTGCTGGTACTACTACTAGTCTGCTACTGCTGCTAGTACTACTAGTCTGCTACTGCTCCTGGTACTGTCTGCTACTGCTGCTGGTACTACTAGTCTGCTACTGCTGCTGGTACTACTAGTCTGTCTGCTGGTACTACTAGTCTGCTACTGCTGCTAGTACTACTAGTCTGCTACTGCTGCTGGTACTACTAGTCTGCTACTGCTGCTGGTACTACTAGTCTGCTACTGCTGGTACTACTAGTCTGCTACTGCTGCTGGTACTACTAGTCTGCTACTGCTGCTGGTACTACTAGTCTGCTACTGCTGCTGGTACTACTAGTCTGCTACTGCTGCTAGTACTACTAGTCTGCTACTGCTGCTGGTACTACTAGTCTGCTACTGCTGCTAGTACTACTAGTCTGCTACTGCTGCTAGTACTACTAGTCTGCTACTGCTGCTAGTACTACTAGTCTGCTACTGCTGCTGGTACTACTAGTCTGCTACTGCTGCTGGTACTACTAGTCTGCTACTGCTGCTGGTACTACTAGTCTGCTACTGCTGCTGGTACTACTAGTCTGCTACTGCTGCTGGTACTACTAGTCTGCTACTGCTGCTGGTACTACTAGTCTGCTACTGCTGCTGGTACTACTAGTCTGCTACTGCTGCTGGTACTACTAGTCTGCTACTGCTGCTGGTACTACTAGTCTGCTACTGCTGCTGGTACTACTAGTCTGCTACTGCTGCTGGTACTACTAGTCTGCTACTGCTGCTGGTACTACTAGTCTGCTACTGCTGCTGGTACTACTAGTCTGCTACTGCTGCTGGTACTACTAGTCTGCTACTGCTGCTGGTACTACTAGTCTGCTACTGCTGCTGGTACTACTAGTCTGCTACTGCTGCTAGTACTACTAGTCTGCTACTGCTGCTAGTACTACTAGTCTGCTACTGCTGCTAGCTAGTACTACTAGTCTGCTACTGCTGCTGGTACTACTAGTCTGCTACTGCTGCTGGTACTACTAGTCTGCTACTGCTCCTAGTACTACTAGTCTGCTACTGCTGCTGGTACTACTAGTCTGCTACTGCTCCTAGTACTACTAGTCTGCTACTGCTCCTAGTACTACTAGTCTGCTACTGCTAGTAGTACTACTAGTCTGCTACTGCTGCTGGTACTACTAGTCTGCTACTGCTACTAGTACTACTAGTCTGCTACTGCTGCTGGTACTACTAGTCTGCTACTACTGCTAGTCTGCTAGTCTGCTACTAGTCTGCTGCTGGTACTACTAGTCTGCTACTGCTGCTGGTACTACTAGTCTGCTACTGCTGCTGGTACTACTAGTCTGCTACTGCTGCTGGTACTACTAGTCTGCTACTGCTCCTGGTACTACTAGTCTGCTACTGCTGCTGGTACTACTAGTCTGCTACTGCTGCTGGTACTACTAGTCTGCTACTGCTGCTAGTACTACTAGTCTGCTACTGCTGCTAGTACTACTAGTCTGCTACTGCTCCTGGTACTACTAGTCTGCTACTGCTGTACTACTAGTCTGCTACTGCTGCTGGTACTACTAGTCTGCTACTGCTGCTGGTACTACTAGTCTGCTACTGCTCTAGTACTACTAGTCTGCTACTGCTGCTGGTACTACTAGTCTGCTGCTGCTACTGGTACTACTAGTCTGCTGCTGCTGCTGGTACTACTAGTCTGCTACTGCTGCTAGTACTACTAGTCTGCTACTGCTGCTAGTACTACTAGTCTGCTACTGCTGCTAGTACTACTAGTCTGCTACTGCTGCTGGTACTACTAGTCTGCTACTGCTCTGGTACTACTAGTCTGCTACTGCTCCTGGTACTACTAGTCTGCTACTGCTCCTAGTACTACTAGTCTGCTACTGCTCTAGTACTACTAGTCTGCTACTGCTCTGGTACTACTAGTCTGCTACTGCTGCTGGTACTACTAGTCTGCTACTGCTGCTGGTACTACTAGTCTGCTACTGCTCCTGGTACTACTAGTCTGCTACTGCTGCTAGTACTACTACTGCTACTGCTGCTGGTACTACTAGTCTGCTACTGCTGCTGGTACTACTAGTCTGCTACTGCTGCTGGTACTAGTCTGCTACTGTCTGCTAGTCTGCTACTGCTGCTGGTACTACTAGTCTGCTACTGCTGCTGGTACTACTAGTCTGCTACTGCTCCTAGTACTACTAGTCTGCTACTGCTGCTAGTACTAGTCTGCTACTGCTGCTAGTCTACTAGTCTGCTACTGCTCCTGGTACTACTAGTCTGCTACTGCTCCTAGTCTGTACTGCTGCTAGTACTACTAGTCTGCTAGTCTGCTGCTAGTACTACTAGTCTGCTACTGCTCCTAGTACTACTAGTCTGCTACTGCTGCTAGTACTACTAGTCTGCTACTGCTGCTGGTACTACTAGTCTGCTACTGCTCCTGGTACTACTAGTCTGCTACTGCTGCTAGTACTACTAGTCTGCTACTGCTCCTAGTACTACTAGTCTGCTACTGCTGCTAGTACTACTAGTCTGCTACTGCTGCTGGTACTACTAGTCTGCTACTGCTCCTAGTACTACTAGTCTGCTACTGCTGCTGGTACTACTAGTCTGCTACTGCTGCTAGTACTACTAGTCTGCTACTGCTGCTAGTACTACTAGTCTGCTACTGCTCCTAGTACTACTAATCTGCTACTGCTGCTGGTACTACTAGTCTGCTACTGCTGCTGGTACTACTAGTCTGCTACTGCTCCTAGTACTACTAGTCTGCTACTGCTGCTGGTACTACTAGTCTGCTACTGCTGCTAGTACTACTAGTCTGCTACTGCTGCTGGTACTACTAGTCTGCTACTGCTCCTGGTACTACTAGTCTGCTACTGCTGCTGGTACTACTAGTCTGCTACTGCTACTGGTACTACTAGTCTGCTACTGCTGCTGGTACTACTAGTCTGCTACTGCTGCTAGTACTACTAGTCTTACTGCTACTACTACTGAGTGTAATTGGTTACCACTGCCACCGGGTATTTACAGATTTGCAGTGTGAATAAATACATACACACATACATAGTACATACATACATACATACATACATACTACATACATACATACATACTACTACTACTACTACTACTACTACTACTACTACTACTACTACTACTACTACTACTACTACTACTACTACAACTATATTGTATTCATGTTAATTTTTCGTTTTTTTTTCTGAGAACCAGGCGCTGTACTATGTAGACCAATACGTCTTATGCCAATGCGAATTCCATAGATCTTTCATTAGCAATGAAGCTTTGATATGGGGAACAAGTCAATATTTTACAAGATTATAATTTTTTGGCGAGATGTAGTGAGATGAGGCCGAGAATTCGCTACAGATTACCTAGCATTTGCCTTATGGCTGGGAATACCTTGGAAAAACCTAACCAGATAATCAGACCAAACTGGGTGAAGTGAGGTGAGGCCGAGGACTCGCCAAAGACCACCCGGCGTCCGCTCTACAGGTGGGGAAAACCTCGGAAGAAACCAACCAATTTATTTATCTATTTATTTGTTTATTTATTTATTTATTTATTTACTAATGTATTTATTATTATTTTAGTATCTAGCATTGTGTTTTTACTTGCTTTCGTAATATCTGGTAACAGCTGGCAACATTGAAAAAACAGCCATAGGAACTTCTTAGAAACCAATCTTACGTGACCCTTTCTATACATGGGGCGCACAAAGGCGAAAATAAACCTGCGGCCCTCGAAAAACCAAGCCAAGTCAGTCCAGGTGGGATTGTATTGAATTGTATTGTATTGTATTGTATTGTATTTATTAACATTCCATGGTATTCATACATTCTTACAGCTAGAATATGGAACAAGTCAAAAAACTTAATACTATTATAAAATCTTAATTTATAGTCACAGTCTAGATGAAATATATACAGAAGAGATTTACAATATAGTCTACTAGTACAACACAAAGGTTTAGTATCAGTTTCATGAAGTGTTATTGAATGTCATGAATTCACCTACAGAATAGAAGGCGTGAAAAATTAGGTACTTCTTTAATTTGGCCCTAAATAATTTTATTTTTGAGTTTCATTTTTTATATCGATAGGGAGGCTATTAAAAATTGTTACTGTCATATAACGCACTCCTTTTTGATAGCACGATAGACTTACCTATGGAGTATAATAGTAATAAACGTTACAAGAGCGGTATGTTCACGTTTTCATGGTCGAGGAAAAGATTGAAAAAGCGAAACGTAGTTGAGCTTTTTTAATTTCCGAAAACATGAAAACAAACATACCGCTCGTGTATCGTACATCATTTTGTGCGAAGATCGTTTATTACATACCTGAAAGACGAATTTCTAATTAGTTGCAATGAAATTTCCATGTTGGTTTCTGTTTAATGACGCCAACTTCGGAACACCAAAATATCTTTCTTCAACATGTTGCTGTAAAATGTTTTCTGTGTTTACTATACTCCAGCAGGCCGTCATATACGTCTGTCTTTCCTCCCCCCCCCCCATTCTATAAATGCGAACTTAAAACAAACGGTAAGGTTATGTAATGATTTATTTTTCATTTTAATATTTTAACAATATTATTTATATAACATGCTGCAGTAATAACATCGGCATCTGGAATCTCGTTGATTTTTCACGGCTTCCTTAATGTTACTTGTATCAGGAATGCAATAAGTTTCGTGGAGTAGTAGACTTTACTTAATTTTTGCAAATATTTAAAAACAATAATTAACATTGCAATTTAGGTGAAATCGCAGTGGTAAGTTTCCAATTTATAATTATTACTATGTTAAACGTCTCTAAAAATAATATGTTAAAAGCCTAAAGCAGTAAAATGAATGTCGCGCTTAAGCGGTAAGAAGAGGGAAATTGAGTTTAGTACATATTTTCGTTAATTTCCATATATTTTCCATGTGTTACGTTGGGAATACTGAATGTGGTATTTCACACTTACCGCGTATTGGTTCTGTGCGGAAAACAAGCAAATACGCACGATCTCGCACAAAAGTCATTTTTTGACGTGTATTTATGCTATGAACTGTTGAATTAGTTACAAAGTTTTCACGATTACATACGAGGAAGATTATTAATGAAAAGATATACTGACAAGCCATGGGCATTATTTGTAGTTTTTTGAAAATAGTCCTACACGATTCCCTAGATTTGGCACCTACTATTATTCTAATTACATCCAATTGCAGTCTCGGATCACCAGTCCGATCCTCTACCACAGAGCGTGGTGGCGTGACTGATATTTATGTATACCTAAGTAGTGTTGAAAATAAGAATTAATCTATTCAGACGTAACTCCCATAGTCGGCATGTTTTGGCCGGCGGCAGGTTCCGGTTCCGCTTTCTGCAGGTCATGAAGAAAATCCGCGTTGAACAAATGAAGATCGAGAGGAAAGAGTTTTACTCATTCATAATAACCAATAAGGAATGCAGAGTGTTTGCACGGAATGACCGAGCGCAAGGCCGAAGGCTCTGGAATACGAGAATACAACCGTGATGGCTACTTGACAGACACTCCTCGTCCTGCACTCGTCACTGGCGTAGGAGAAAGCGGGATACACGCCCTCATGCACGTGGGATCTCTATGACTCAGCTGTGCCCCAGAGAAACATTGCCCTCATTTGTTTCTTAGGCGACAACCCCCAGGAAGTTCTGCATTCAACTAATTTTGGAATTAATAATAATAATAATAATAATAATAATAATAATAATAATAATAATAATAATACCATAAAATTTACTTAGTCTTACGTTAAAAAAGTGTTAAAATTGTTAAAATAATATAATGAACATATTAAAGCTATAACCAAACCCTACATCATATCAAATTATGCAGACCACATTATCAACAATAATCATGACTACAATAATATAGAAACAGATATGGAAATTTTACACATCACACCAAAAAGTTCACAATTAAACATCCTAGAACAGTATGAAATATATAAGAATACAATAGCATACTCACAATACTTTACACACAATTGCAGTTCAATACACACACATTATTCGACGTCATAATACATCATTACACACAAACAGCCAGCCCCCACCATAGGAACAACACACCCCCCACCCCTACCATCAACAAATGCACAACGTAGAGTCAAGATCACCAGTGGTTCAAGAGACACTGAAGATGACGTGACATAGCGTTGAAACGGGCCGTCTGTCGAAGGTATATGCCTTTTTTAACAATTTTAACACTTTTTTAACGTAAGACTAAATTTTATGGTTTTAACAAAGTGTTAACGAGAACTTTAATCAATGTAATAATAATAATAATAATAATAGTAATTAATAATAATAATAATAATTCTCACTCTGAGAGAAGGAATATAGGTTAAGGGTGTTTGAGAATAAGGTGCTTAGGAAAAATTTGGGGCTAAGCCCTCATGCACGGATGAAGCTACAGGAGAATGGAGAAAGTTACACAACACAGAACTGCACGCATTGTATTCTTCACCTAATGTTTGGAATTAGGAACTTAAAATCCAGACGTTTGAGATGGGCAGGGCATGTAGCACGTTATGGGCGAATTGTTAAAATATATAGAACATATTAGTTGGGAGACCTACAGGAAAAAGACCTTTAGGGAGGCCGAGACGTAGGTGGGAAGATAATTCATTAAAATGGATTTGATGGAGGTGGGGTGTGATGATTTAGACTGGATTAATCTTGCACAGGATAGGAACCGATGGCGGGCTTATGACAAATGCACGGCAATGAACCTTCGGGTTCATTAAAAGCCATTTGTAACAAGTAAATAATAATAATAATAATAATACATAATAATAATAACAAAGTAATAATAGTAATAATAGTAATAATAATAATAATAATAATAATAATAATAATAATAATAATAATAATAATAATAATAAGAGAAAAGACATGGTTACTACGAGTACCAACCAAATATTGTGCATGAAAACCGTAAATATAAAATTATACTGGGAAATTACCGATCTGAAAACAGAGGACGAGAAAATGTGATAACTCCATAAGGATTTAAATACGTTTATGGAAATCGAACAGAAGTCATTCAACTCGTGTCAGCAACAGAGTAAGGCTTTACAGAAATAGAGGCTGGGATTGAAAACATCTTTACAAATACAACCGAACTCTACAAAATAAGATTGACAAAATACATGAGACTGAATACTACATTAATTCATAAACTGTTTTTGCGATATTCTGTGATTACCTGTCATCAAGAACTGTAATGATAATGAGACCTGCTATACAGTATAAGTAATTAATACGATGATCAGGCTGAATTTACATGCATACATACATACATACATACATACATACATACATACATACATACATACATACATACATACATACATACATACATACATACATACATACATACATACATACATGCATACGAAAGTTAAACCTTTCAAAAAATGTCGAAAAAGCAATATGAAAAGAGATAGAGTATTTATTCATAAATTAGATCCGAAAATATCGGGAAATAATGAAAAAATGCCTCAAATACAAAGCACGGAAAGGTGTATAGTCATAAAAATAATATGATGTAAATCTGTTATTTGGAATCCTTTAACGTCTATAGCAATTGCTGTGCTTAGGAAGACATAACATTCAAATAACTACTCGTAGAATATTACAGTGTTTGATGAACTTGGTACAAAGTTTTTAACAAGACAAAACGATTTCGTTATTTAACATTATGATTATCCTACAAACCATATCCATCCTTCTTTTCTAGTAAAAAATGTGAACAACGTATATAATCTAGACGCTCCATATACAGCGTCTGAACATTAAAATGCGTGTAATAGGTTAGAATTACTCTTCTCTTTCATGCAGCACATTCACGAAAATCTACTGCGTAAAACTTCGTCAATGACTTGACAATGGAGAACTCAGTTGACAGACCGAAATCTCAGCCTCAAATTTGACAATAGGTTTTACTGATGTCACAAATTACGGTACATATTAATTAAACGGAAATAATAATTTTGACAGTCGTTAAAAAATTTGCTAGTGAAACCGGCTGTAAATCCATCATCACTCACCACTTCTCTAAAACACACCGTCTTCAGGAATCAGTACCTCGGAATTCCTGAACGAAATGCATCCAGAATGTCTGGAATCCCAACAAGGCACTTACAGAAAGAAGACAAGTGAAGGTCGGTGTGTCGAGATTCCGGTCTGGGTTGCACGAGAAAGGTGTCAGCAGCACGGGCCCGGTAGCGGCTCTCAGACCTACTGACCCCACACATTGTCAACAATTTACCACTTGAGCAAGTCTCAATTAAACAGAACTCCAGGCTCTATAGTCGATGCTTATTAGACCTCGAACACTTTCTTCAGCTCCGCTGTAAGTTGAACCATGCGGCTGAGTGCTCTTCTACTGAGGGGAAAGACATTTTCTTCAGATTCACTCAGTTTAACTACGTCAAGTATTAAGCTTAGGGGCTTTTTGACCTGTTCCGTTCTCATTGAAGACTGTGAAGCAATATTAAGGCCCGGTTTCTTAAACCTTTTTAAAATTATAACAGTGTGTTATTCCATTTTAACTGTAAACTTAACAGTTGAAGCATTTCTTCAAATACTGTTAGTACTAACAGGCTGTTAAAACCTATGTTAATTTAACTGCCCAATTTCATGCAATTAAACCATTTAACTCTCTGTTAGCATAGAAGTATCCAATATGGCTGGTACGTTAGATGCTGAACTTACACATCTTGATTATTTATAAAATGATATCCATGAATACATAAACAGAGCGGATGATTTCTGTGATTCGACAGACCAGAAGTTCATACAAAGGTATAGGCTATTTTCTGCCAAGCCTCACTTTTCGCTTTCAACTTAGACCCGTTTGTATGTTTATTCTCATTAATTGGTTTATACTGGGAAATAATTTCCAGCAGAAGGTTTCTTTCGAACGAAGAGAAATTAGTCCCACGATTTATTTTTGTTCCAGTGTTTTCCATTTCATAACAGCAATACCAATACGCCGCTTCACGCTATTGTGATACAGACGAGGAAAGAAGCAGAAATCAAACCTGAGAGAATAGAAAGACTTCTATTCTCTCTGAATCAAACAACGGAAACAAGCGAGAATCACAATTGTCAGAGTTCAGAAAACAGAAGTGAGCCTATACCTGTTTATAGGTTATGGTTAAACTCTAGAATCTCTGGTCCTAACAGAGAGTTAACAAACAGAATGTTAAAATGTGAAATGTAAAGTCGAAGAAACGCAATATTTTTAACAGCAATTCATACTTTTAATTTACAGTTAATTAACGCTATGTTAGGTGCATTTTAACAAAGGTTGAAGAAACCGGGCCTAAGACGTTCACTAACAGAAAAACCCGCTGGTCGTATTATAATTAGCATGGCTTATGGCTTACATACTTAAAAATGACTTTTAGATAACCCGGAGATTCATTGCCGCTCTCACATAAGCCCACCATCGGTTCCTATCCTGAACAAGATTAATCCAGTCCCTAGCATATCCCACCTCCCTCAAATATATTTTAATTTTCATTTCTTCATTTCATTTATTATATTCCATAGATCTTACATGAGCAATGAAGCTTTAAGATGTGGAAAGAGTAAAAAATTTTACAATATTACAATTACAATTTTTACAAATTTTTACAATATTTTACAATTTTTATAGTTTTACAATTTTGTAATTTTCTACAATTTTTAACAATACTCTGGCGAGCTGTAGTGAGATGATGTGAGGCCCGAGGATTCGCCAAAAGATTACCCGGCATTTGCCTTATGGTTGGGGAAAACCTCGGTAAAAACCCAACCAGGTAATCAGACCAAAGGGATGAAATGAAGTGAGGCCGAGGACTCGCCAGACCATCCGGCTTCAGTCCCACGGCTGGGGAAAACCTGGGAAGAAACCAATCAATGTGACCAAATGGGGGATCCAACTCAAGCCCGAGCGCAGCTCCGGATCAGCAGGCCAGCGAGTCTGCCGACTGAGCTACATCGATGGCTCTACTAAAAATATATACATAGCCAGTCAGATTAATTAAATTTACAAACGCAAACGATTATTCATCAGTTGATCTATAACATACTCGCATAATACAAAACAAGTTAATTAAATGTAAGGCATAAACAATTCAATCAGTTGTAATATACAGAAATTAATAATACATATCATGCAAATTACTTCAAATTACAACACAAACAATTCATCAATAGAGCTATACAGACAACTATTAAATTTAAAGCATAATTATACAATATATTCATTAATCAAAACTATAGTAACATATAAAATACAAAGTAAGCAGATTAATTCAATTTACAAGCATACTTTCATTAAGTTATACAAATTTGTGCATAATCATATACAATTCATCAATTGAGCTATACAGACAACTATTCATTTTAAAAGCATATACAATTAATCAGCCAAACTATACAAACATATACAACACATAGTAAACAAATTAATTCAATTATCCTCCCATCTACGTCTCGGCCTCCCCAAAGATCTTTTTTCCTTCGGCCTCCCAACTAACACTCTATATGCATTTCTGGATTCGCCCATACCTTTTACATGCTCTGGCCATCTCAAACGTCTAGATTTGATGCTCCTAATTATGTCAGATGGAGAATATAATGCTTGCAGAACTTTCTGCGTTGTGCAACTTTCTACGTACATACATCCCTCTTACAACCAAACATTCTCATGGGGGTAGATAAAAAAGTTATTTTTTTTCTTCCACCGTGTTAATGTCAAAACAAGTGCTTATACAAATTTTGGCCACTCTAGCGTAATTATGAGGGCCCCAGAAAGTAACTTTCCCAGGGGCCGTTTACAAAAAGAAAGCACAATTTCATGGAAAGATTTATTGAAAGAGATACAGATAATGTTGAAGTATTTTTCAAAACATTTCCACCGGAAATGAGACATTTGTCATACCGTGGGATCAACTTTTGTATCCCTGTGTCGTAGAAGTCTGCCGCCTGGGATGTAACCAGTGTTTGACAGCCGTCTGCACCTCACTGTTGATCGCACGTTGTGACAAATGTCTCAGGTTCTGTGGGGAATATTTTGAAAAATAGCTCAACAATTGCTGTAGCTGTTCCAAAAAATCTTTCCATGAAATTGTGTTTTCTTTCTATAAACGGCTCTAGGGAAACTTACTTTCTAGGGGCCCTCGTATCACTACATATCATTCATATGCAAGGTCTAGGTTTCAATAACATTTCATTAAAGGTCTTTTTCTACCCCGACTTTGAACCAGTTTATATTACTTTCTTCTGCAGCCTTTGTAGAATTAAGATCCATCATTTTCTTGAATTATTTTGTATAACGGGAATTCCACATTAAGAACGAAGCATTGAGCATGTAGGGTTGTTCCATCAAATGACCAGTTGCTATAGAAACGGCTACCTACCACAGAGCTTCTTTAATGTACTAGACAAGGTCCATTTAACCAATGTTTCTTTCTTGACGTGGAATGCTCTTTTATAGGTCTACTTCTGATCTTATGACTTTACTACGATATTGATCAGTTTATACCCACATCCTTTCTCATTTTTTAAGAACGTCGTTTCTTCTACTTGAATGTTTTGCTCGCCATTAAAGCGCGTCCTGCTAACGGTCTTCACAGATTCATCTCAGTTCCTTCATTTCTTTCCGCGGATGAGCAGTCAATGTCTAATTTTCTGCTCCACATAGCAGCGGTGAAATAGCGACTCTTATAAGCAGAGTTCGGACGTGTATGCAAAAACGAACACAAAAATGTATGAAAATATTAACAAAAATGTGATATTAAAATATACAGTTGGAAAGTACGTTTCGTGGCTTGTTGCGGTATGTATAGGTGTATAACATTATTGACTTGTAGAGTTTTTCTACATCTTTAGTTAAGAATTAGTTTTATATATAGTAAAAATGTTCTTCCTCCGTCGTTCTCGGAGGTGCGGTCCACAATAAACCGGGAACGGAAACTACAACGAGAACGGAAATATTGTTAAAATAAATGTATTTAAATGTGAGCGTTCACAATAGTTAATTATATTTTGAATGCTCACATTTAAATGCATTTATTTTAACATTTCCGTTCTCATTCTCGTTGTCGTTTCCGTTTCCGGCTTATTGTGAACCAGCCTTTAGGCTGTTCTACGAGTTTACAAGACTAAATGAAAATGAAGTACTTCACTGGTTACTCACGTGATTTTTATAGATAAAGTTAGGCAGAACAAAACATGGACCGCTTTACCAATTACAATACTACTTAGATTTAAATTATTTACACTGTGTATGCCTACACTATAAAGCGCTATTTTTACTATTTACACTATAATAAAAAATGTAGGCCTATATTGATCATACATTATTTACACTTTTATGTACAGTTTTCTGTATTGGACTGCAGGGTATTTTATTTAATAATACTATAGCCTACATTATTTTATAAATAATGTATAATTTAAGGCTGGTTCACAATAAACCTGAAACGAGACCCAGAACGAGAACGAGAAGGGAAGAAAGGCTGGTTCACAATAAACCGGAAACGAGAATCGGAACGAAAACGAAAACGGTAAAATTGTTAAAATGTGTACATTTATGTGTATCGAATATGAATGAGGTCTCGCCCACCTCATTGCATATTACATGACTAGTGTGAACTAGTGAGTTTGTTTTATTACCATTAAGTACGAGAAAAATTCGTACCGGCACCGGGAATCGAACCCAGGACCTCTCAGCTGTGCGCGCTGAGTGCTCTTAACCAACTGAGCCATGCATTTAAATGTGAGCATTCACAATTAACGAAAAGCTTGCCGGAGCCCGGGATCGGGAACGGAGAGTTGGCCAAGTTTCTACTTTGGTGTTCACGTTTCCGATCACAGCTCACCAGATTCATTCTATTGCCATCTCAAAGCTATTTTGTCGTCGTATATTTTGTAGCAAGAAGACCGTGACATAACCTATGCATTATTTTGTTCTGTGCTGTGCATCATGGAGCAAGTTGTATTTGATGAGATTCTAATATTGAAATCCTCACATTTACGATAAGCGACGCGCCTCGTATAAAGATGAGAAAATGAAGGAGAATATACGTGGCTTTCAATAGCTGCATCTTTGAACACCGATCGGAAGCGAATCATATTTTATTACTGTATTGATTGTATTACACACTACATATTCATGCTTCAATTCAATAACTACTGTTGTGTTCATTTTTGTTCTATTACAAATGTTTCTTCTCTAATTATTTTACGTTATGGTAGACTTAAAATAGGTTGTGATAATAAAAATGCATGGGCATATTTATAGTACCGTACCTAATGAAATGTTTCAGTTGAAATTTCGAAGTTGGTTAACCTGTGTTTATGTTGGCTGCCTTGTACTCATGAGAGAACGTCATTGGTCAATTATACACAAATAACATCAGAATGCGTAATATCGACTTTACATATCGTTATTGACATGCATATTGATATGCATAGTCGTCTACGTTCTCGGTTTATTGTGAATCAAAAATTTTCATATTCACGTTCTCTGCTTCTCGTTTTCATTCTGGTTCTCGTTCCCGGTTTATTGTGAACCAGCCTGAATTGTTAAAATGTATATATTTAAATGTGAGCATTCACAATTAACTAGAAGCTTGCCGGAGCCTGGGAACGGAAACGTGAGATTGCCCAAGTTTCAACTTTGCCGTTCTCGTTTCCGATCACAGCCTACTAGATTCATTCTGTTGTCATGATGAAGCTATTTGATCGTCATATATTTTGTAACAAGGAGGCCATGACATAATTTTTTCTTCATACATCGTTTCTAACTAACTCGGAAATTCAGTAGAATCACTTTTAATAAATGCTACGTCTATATGTGACCAAATTACCAAGTGAGTTGAATTCTTAAGTATTATGCCATAAATTCTGAAGTTGGTTAACCTTGTTTATGTTGGCTGGTTTGTTCTCATGAGAGAACGTCATTGGTCAATTATACACATCAGAATGCATAATATCGACTTTATATATCTTTATTGACATACATATCGATATGCGTAGCCGTTTCCATTCGCGGTTTATTGTGAATAAAAAAAAAAATCTTAATTTTCACGTTCTCTGTTTCAAATTCTGGTTCTGGTTCTCGTTCCCGGTTTATTGTGGACCAGCCTTTAATAGTGTAAATATGTTCCATCAATGTAAGCCTACATACTTTGTAATAGTGTACCTGAATAGTAAAAATAACGCCTTCTAGTGTACAGTGACTACTTTCAAAGCCGTCATACGTCATTCGGAATAACCGTTCCGATTCGGAAATAAGACCATTCGGAATAAAGTTTACGGAAATACGACCGGGAACGGTTGGAAGTTGTTTCTAAATGGTTCAATAATTTGTGAAAGAGTATATTTTCCTCCTGGACCTATCGTACATTATATTGGTAGTTGTAATTAGTATGATCTAATATTAAAATGTATTTTGTCTGACAACATGAAATTCATTGCTTTGACTGAACAGTTTACGATTCACGATACCTAACCTAAAAATCTATTTCGTTTGATCACTTGAAATGTTTAGTACGAATTCCGAAAACAGAATACCACTTTGAAATGTATTACCTACTTAAAATACACACTCCAAAGTCGCTACCATGATATTTCCTCTCTTGGACATTTTAACAAAAAATCTGAATACTAAGAAATACATTTCCGTCCATTAGCCACGTGTATGTTTCATACCAAGGAGATCTATAAGTTATATCATCTTAAAAAAATAATAATAGTAAACTGCCCCTCAGTATATCCTCAAAAAAAATTATTATACATATGTAAACATAGATATTAAATTTTAAAGAAGGGAAACAAAGAAAAGGACGTGAAAAATTACAATTGCTATTAATGTGGCACCATGAGATTAATTTGGATTTGACAGGATTTTTTTAACACAATTATCACGATGTCATTCCTCAGAGATGTTGGCAGAGCAAACTGCCGTCGAAATTCTTCGAAAAAAGCTGGTATAGTCCCTCGAGCACCTATGAGCAAGCCGAATACCTCAACGAGAATTAAGGCATATTTCAGCTTGAAATAGTTGACTGTAGGCTCATAGATCGACTTCTTCTCAAGGTGGACCTCGGCTGACTGATGATATTCTACTTCAAAACGTATCGTGGGGTCCACAATGATGCCCTGTTTAGTGTCAGCATTGTACGCTAAAATATCTACTCGTCTCGTTGACCCATTTTCAGCTAGACAGGAGATTTCTTCTTCTAGTATCCAGCCCTTATTTCTTAATGCGGCAGCAATTTTGGATCTTACAAGATGATGTCTAGAGTTCCTCAAGAGCAATCCCTGTTCACAGAATCCCAAGACGTGTGCTAAAGTTTCAATCTCCGGGCAGCCCTGTCTGAATATAGTGCTGAATGGAAATCACAACGCAACACAATTGAATTATGTATTGATATTAATATTAATATCGGTATTACTAATTAATCATTTATTACGTTCAAATTTCACAAGCTCGCTACTTCCATTTCATCAGTTTCCTTTAGTGCAAACCAAAATTATTGCTGCCAACATAATAGTTAGAAAATAACTGCCATTTGTCGCATTTGTTAGTAGGCCTATCCGAAATTCGAATCAAAGTTGGTAAAAGAAAATTCAACTTGACATTGATCTGAATGAAGGGGGTGAAATCAATGGTGAATTGTTCAATGGTTGAGCTGTTTGTACTTTTTCCATTGCTAATTTTCAAAATTGTAGCACAACGTTTCGAAGAGTGGATCTCTCTTCGTCATCAGGTTAAAACCTACTGTGGGGATCGTTACCTACTGTAGGGATCAGTCAGACAACAAGCTGTTTTAACGATCCCCACAGTAGGTTTTCAACTGACGACGAAGAGAGACGGTATGGCATAGTTGCGCCCCGAAGAAATCAGGTAGCAGAAGGGACATGGCATAGTTGCGCCACTAAGAAATCAGGTAGCAGAATGGACATGGCATAGTTGCGCCCCGATGGGCATAGTACACACGAAAGTGATTGTCATAAAATAAATAAATTACTTAAAAATATTACAGTGATAGCTGCATTGAAATCAGGTAGGCCTAGCATATGATCAATTTTGCTACTTAAAATAACACTTTTTTTTATCGATCACACACAATAAATGAACTGCATTTTTTGTTTGTACATCGATATCTTAACCCTACGGTACAGGGTTTCGAAAATTGAAACTTAGAACCGTTGTAAATTATTAACTCTTTACCCTTTTCACTAAACTTAACATTCATTTTAAATTAACTCACTATACGCCACAGACGGTGTGAAAATCACTAATAAAATGTCAACACTGCTAAGGCCCCATATTCTAACGGCTCACTCATTTGAATATGTCAGTTAATAAATTACTGCCAACTTCATGGTGTTCATTTCAACGGTATCGATAATGAATATTAAATCGAATAAGAAATCAATAAGTTTAGTTGATTTCGAAGCTAGAGTTTCCGTAGTGTCTTTTTCTCTGCCTATTTCATCGGGGCGCAACTATGTCATGCCCCTTCTGCTACCTGATGGGAACGGGGCGCAACTATGCCTACCAAACAGGGACCCTTTTTTTATCTGCTGCATCTTATCTGACCGTGGGGTGCAACTATGCCCTGCCCGAAGAGAGATCCACTCTTCGAAACGTTGTGCTACAATCTTGAAAATTAGCAATGGAAAAAGTCCAAACAGCTCAACCATTGATCAACCTGACATCTAGAAAATCACTATAATCCACTAGCATATGTAGTACTAGGGGGAAAATGGTTAGGTTTCATTCTTAGGGTATTAAGTAAGCTGATCCGGTCTATACATTGGTAACAATTTTTAAGTGGACAAGTTTTCAATGTAGCGCCACTATGTAGAAATACAGCCTCATCTAAAACTGAAATGTTCTTTATTTTTAGTCGTTTCAGAGATTGAAAACACGCGTTACAAGGGAAGTAGAAGGTAGACATTTAAGTTGGAGCCGCTTCTAAAATGTATTTCTGGTAAATGGGAATTATTGACCTGGTAACTGGTATGCCACGGTTAGTGACCGGGGCCTGTTTGTAGAACACAAAACCCAATCAGCTCTGCTGGTGACTTCCTCCAGTTTAGTTCCGATCGACCGCTCTTCTAGGATACGCATTCCACTTCTTGAGAGCAGCAGCTGATTGCCCACACATAATGTCCACTAGCGATAAGAATATAGCATGCCTTCACGCTATTTAGTACATTAGGGCAAGTCAAGATGGTTCCCATTAGGCAGTAAATTCTTAAGCATTTCTACAAAAGTTAGGATTATACGTTAGGGTGAGGTGAATCTATACATGAAATTGTTTTTTTTATCTGTTTTCTAAATGTAATAGTTGCAAAAATCTGCCCCAAGGGCTTTGAAGTTTCTTAAAATTACAATTTTTTGTCTCAGTATATTTGAGGACCGTTTTTGCAAAACTTGCCAAATGCAAAATTTTCAAAATTGAGATTTTGGTGGATTAGTTAACATAAGACAGGCCTCTACATGATGCTAAAGACTTCTTAGGAAAATCTTATTTACTTCACAGTAGTGTGTCAAAATGTGATCGTTTTTTCAAAACTTCCTTTCTTCTATGTGAGAGCTATAGCAAAACTTGCAGTTATTTCAGTTTTTTGTTTCTCCTATAAAATTTAGTTTTTACAGTTAGCAAAAACACGGTTCTCATTTGTTCTGTTATTTTGTTTTTCATTACATAGCTAATGAATTGCTGTAAAATAGCATTTTAAACTTTATTTAGAAGGCTCTAAATTGCGGTTTCAGTATACAGTATTTTTGAGGGGATTCAAAGGGACAAAATATATAATATTTTACATAAAATTTGACAAAAATTCCATTTCAGCCCATTTATGCTTTTTTTAGTTACAATTTATTCTTGTTTTTTTTTTTTCATTTCTTTCTGAGTGGTAACTAAATCAACAGGTCCAATTTTCATCCTTCTTTCTATTTTTTTGCTCTAGTAAAACATTCTTCCTTGTTTTAGAACACGGCGGTCTTTATCACAATTAGGCCTACAGCATTAATATTTTTGCATTTGCAACTGCATATATATCAAATAGTTTGTTTCCTTCTTCTTTGAATTTTGCAATCGTCACTATGTCGTTTCTTACAAGGCTTCACAAAGTTTGAGTATTGGTCATGATAAGCATGAATCAGTTAAAATATTCTTGTATGACTGACTTTCGGAATTTATGTCTTTACCTGGATTTCCTTAGTTTTGATAGCAACTCTTTCTGAAGTCTCTCCAACAGTAGATTCTTTTGATTTGAAGTCAGATTTTAATTCATTTTTTACCCATAGGTCATTACTAAGGAGCGGATTCTTACGTAATTAAATATTCTTTTTGCGTGTGATAAAACACAATTAACAAAGTTAAAAATTCCGAACATGAAGTTTCAAATTTAAAACCCGAATTTTATTTCATATAAAAACACATATTTTCACAAAAAAATTATGTAAATACATATTTTCAGAAAATCTATTATAAACACATAAATCTTGGAGTTTTTTTTACTTAAATAATATTTTTACAAGAAATTTTAAATATTTTAAAACTAAACCAATTATATCACTCAGAAGTACGTTATCTTTTTTAAGAATTCTTGGTTGCTTCGTGTTTCTAAGCGTTGAGTGGTGTATCCATGATCCATTTTCGTAATAGTATCGCCTCAAGTTCTGAGAACTGCTAGGTAGCATATCAATGTTATTATTAGAGAATAAATTAACGTGGACACATAATTAGGAATGTTTATTGTTGCTGAAGATGATTTCATTCCACGCTTTGTTTGTGAAACACAACAGATAAGAGCTCGGGTATGAACATTATTTAATTTAAACAAATCTCTCGCCTCTCGCAAGGCAATATATATTATCTTGTTGTGATTCCCTGTTATCGGGCTTCGTCAATCGATATCCTTCAAGATATACTGAAAGATGGTTATCTAAAAACGATTTGGCTTTCCTATTAGCAAATCTAAGCTTTTTGTGTGACTCCATAAAAAAACTCGAAACATCCAAAAACCTTTTGTCAGAAACAGGGAGGTGCGTGCCATGAAAATTAAACTAGACTCGCTACCAGGTTTAGAAGTACAAGTACTAAGGGACAAATTCCAGAATGTGTTTGGGAAAAACAGTGGATATAAAAAAAAATGTGTAAAATTGCTCAAGTATTGGAGAGTGTGCCTGTAGGTGAAATTGACGCTGTTTGTGTTTGTGACATTCCTCTCTTTAAATATGCACGCCTGACGTCCTGTAATGTGGAAAGATCGTTTTCACAGTATAAGTCGTTGTTCAGAGATAATCGGCATGCATTTGTGATGGAGAATTTGGAGGTGACCTTTGTTGTTCACTGCAATTCTCGGCGAACTACTAGCATCCAAGTGTGGTTGGTGAGTACCTAGTAACATTTTTTTTTTCAAGCTAAGTAAGGTATCTTTGTCATATTTAAAAAAAAACGCATATTTTTTTATTTTTAGCAAATATTTTCGTATTTTTTAGCACATAAAAAATAAATATATTTAAATTTTTTAGTACATAAAAATCCGCTCCCTAGTCATTACGTCATGATAGGTAATTGTGATGGGTTTAGCTCCTCTGGCATTGCGAATACAGGGTAGAAGGTCTGATTTCTTGTATTAATATTAGATATATTCTGATTTAAGTACCCTGCAACGTAAGAAGAATGAATTTTCATTAATTTTATTATATTAATTAAATAATACCTAAGAGTTTTGTGATTATACCCAGTTTTCTTATAAATTGAGGTTTTTGTGACACTTCAGGATGAAACAATAGGGGACCAAAAATATGCACAGTCTTTTAACATGTTCTGGTATCCTGTTCAGATTAAATCACTAGAGAATGTTCTCTCGTTAAAAAATCTGAACCTCAAATTTTGTGAAAATTTCAAAATATGATGCTTTTGGAGCACTTCTAAATATTAATCTAAAGAAAATATATTTTGCATTGTTCTTTATGATATCACCCCACAACTTTTCCCTGGTATTACATTTTCATTTCATAAATTTCATATTTTCACTCCACTCTATTGTACGTATTAGGGCTAGTTCCGTTCTCCTTTTAATAGGCTGTTATTACGCTAGCAAAGTTCTTTGACAAGAATAGGGTAAAATATTTTATCAAAGATCTGTGATAAAAGATAGGATTTGGAGTATATTTCATTATATAAAATATTTTTTCGAAGATAACGTAAAATTAAGGAACAGAATCATCATCCTCCCTCTTGTTTTACAAACTTTCAAAGTCTGCTAATTTCTAACCATGGTCCACTGATTAACTTATTTCTTCATTGTTAATAATGTAAAATAATGTCAGGGCATGTGCATAGACAGATAAGTAATTAATTAGTACAAAGAGCTGATACTTTTTTGAAAGAAATCAAAATGACTCCCTTGTTTCTGTTACGAGTATGGGCAAATATTTCATCAAGAAATATCCGAAATGGAAAAGCGATATAAAGGAAGATCATCATCCAGCATGCTTGCAGACTATTGTTGGTTCCTTGTAAAAAAATAGTCCCGGGTCTAGTTATAAACAGAAGTCATCCATAAAATTATTTTATATGTAAGTTCAAATTCCGAGATTTTTCTCATTATACGCATGAAATATTTTGATTCTTGTTTTGTTTTAAACTATGTAACATCATTTTTGTATCCAGTACACATTTTTATAGTATTATGAGGAATTCTGAATCCCTCGTGTGTTGTAATTTTTTCAGTAGCAGTGAAAAATTAAAAACAAATAAGTTTTGTCATAAAAAAAATTCAATTCATTTTCCCCAGGAAATGGTACGTGATGGAGCAATTTGGATTTTAAATTCAGATTTAGGGCACACATATCAGTAATAGTCACCTATTTTTATTTCGGAGCAAGAGAAAAAGTAAAAATTTGTTGTTCAGTGTCATTATTTCGTTATATTAGGTACTAGCCGTACCCGTGCGCTCCGCTGCACCCGTTAGAAATAAATATAAAGTAATTACATAATTAAAATAGGACATTTGATCAAGGGAACATTCGTGTTTGATAGAAGAATAAATCGTTTAATATGTTACTTAATTTAAATTGTATTTAAAAAATTAAAATGCGATCATTTTGATCCAGAGACCAGTCATTTGGTGCAATGATAATTCTTTTAACATGTTTCTTAATTGTTATTACATGCAACCATAGATTAATGAAGATTGACATATCTTTTAGTTTTAATGTGTAGCTATACTTTATATTACTTGCTATATGTTTCCATTGAATTATGGTAATAACTTAATTTTAACCCTTGTTTTTTTACGTCTTCAGTAAATGGCGCTTGGCCCATTATGGTTCTGAACCCTTCAAATAACTTAAATAGTGATACAGCATTTATAGTGATAAGTAATTATATTTCTTTCTTTCGAAAATGTAAGAATTCACGATCTCCTATGTACCATTGCCATGAAATGAATAAATGTGTTTCTTCTTCGTACTAAAAAATTTTATATTTTGCACATAGTAGTTACTGCAGGAACAACAACACTATAATCTGAGGCGGCGGTGAAAATGTATTGTATTGTTATTTTAAAAGTCTTGTATATCCTTAAATATCATTCCTATCAAAATTTTGCATGTAATAAAACTTATCGGAAATCATTTTTAAAGAAACGTCTGTTATGTAACATTTTTCACAAAAATCAGTAATAAGCGAGATATTTCGATTTATTTAATTCAGGCCCCCCTTATAACCCCTCCTTTTAAATAACGTATTTTGAATGCCATATAGCCTAAAATCTAAGTTACAACGAACTTAATTTATATTCCAATTTTCATCGAAATCCGTTCAGCCATTATCGCGTGAAAAGGTAACAAACAGACTGACAGACAGGCATACAAACAAAAATTTCAAAAAAGCGATTTTCGGTTTCAGGATGGTTAATTATACATGTTAACACCAATTATTTTTGGTAAATCGAAAATTACCAGAAAAATTTTGGCTACAGATTTATTATTAGTATACGGTCTTACTAATAAAAACTCTATATACAGACGTTTAACTGTCTTATACTTATACAATGAGTAGCTCGTTTATACGTCGTGTGTAAATTCCTTACTAATAATCACTACATACGTCGTGTATAACAGTACAACTATTACACAGCTACGTCATAGTTTCGTCATTACTTCGTTACGAAAAGTAATAGAATATCTGAGGTTCTCTATTGCATCCGGTAGAATCGTTAAGTATCGATAGTACAACTGGCTCTAATCGATTACCACACTACATTTTGGTCAGAGAGTACAAACATTATTCTAATAATTCTATGATCTTTGGTTTGTTCTTCTTTGGTTACAAGGCATCCATCATCATAAAATGACAGTCTATACGAACAGCTGTTAGAGGGGCGGCCATTTTTTCTCTATATACAACGCTAAAACAAGGGGTTTCGTGTATATAACTACTGCAAAGCAATTCCCATTGTATAGTTACAGCCTGTTTATACGTCCATAGCTTATTCACGGTTTATTAGTAACGTTTTCTGTCTCAACTCTGCATAAGTCTGGTATAAAAACTATACACGGTTTATTAGTAAGACTGATAGATACTAGAAACGTACATTTCTGTGAAATCTCGAAATCGAATTTTTTGCAGTACCGTACCTACAATAAATATTTTATTTCTGCTTCATATTGAAGTAACAGTTACCTGTCTCTACATTTCAGGTTACGATGTTAGTGATTCTAAGTCTGATGTAATATAAATATGTACAAAAAAATATGAAACTCTATTTTAGCTGAAAGTGTTAGTGAAACATGTATAAAGCTCCGACTACCAAGAGTTTAAATTTGGTAGCTGTGTGGGATTACATCTGGGTATGAGTGATGTGCTCAGTTTTACAACCACGTGCTCACCGAGTGCCACAGATCGACTCTGGCTGGCCCCACTTTAAAATGCGGCGGAGCAAGAAGCCAACGATTCCAACTCCTGTTCACTCATTGGTCACAGGGAACAGGGAGGAATACCTCCATTCTGCGCATGTGTCTTTATATGGATAAATCGGACCACCTTTCCTTAACTTTGACCTTTGTAAACATCCATTTCACATCATCACACCGTCACAACGTGATGCAGATTGTTAAATCATATTACGCTTGCAATGAGACGTGAAGGCAATGTGCGAATTGTTTTTTTTTTTTTTTTTTTTTTGGAAAAACAACTATAGTCCAAAAACATAAACTTTTAGGAAAAACAAAAAACTATCTGACATAGCTGTTGTTGACACTTCAAGTATGATACCCATTATGCCATTTCTTAAGGTGTTATAGAAACTTGGGAAAACTGAAGTACATTTATAACTTAAATGAGAAATGCCTGTTATTATTCGGTTGAGAAGCTTTTGTCATCTAGTCTGCTGTTAAAAGATCTTTAAGTTAGAATTTATAAAACTATTATATTACCGGTTGTTCTTTATGGTTGTGAAACTTGTAGAGGAACAGAGATTAAGGGTGTTTGAGAATAAGGTTATTATGAAAATATTTGGGGCTAAGAGGGATGAAGTTACAGAAGAATGGAGAAAGTTACACAACACAGAACTGCACGCATTGTGTTTCTTCACCTACCATAATTAGGAACATTAAATCCAGACGTTTGAGATGGGCAGGGCATGTAGCACGTATGGGCGAATCCAGAAATGCACATAGAGTGCTAGTTGGGAGACCGCAGGGAAAAAGACCTTTGGGGAGGCAAAGACATAGAAATGTTAAATGTTATGTTTTATTTAACGACGCTCGCAACTGCAGAGGTCATATCAGCGTCGCCGGATGTGCCGGAATTCTGTCCCGCAGGAGTTCGTTTACATGCCAGTAAATCTACTGACATGAGCCTGTCGCATTTAAGCACACTTAAATGCCATCGACCTGGCCCGGGATCGAACCCGCAACTTTGGGCATAGAAGGCCAGCGCTGTACCAACTCGCCAACCAGGTCGATGGAAACATAGATGGGAGGATAATATCAAAATGGATTTGAGGGAGGTGGGATATGATGATAGACAGTGGATTAATCTTGCACAGGATAGGGACCGATGGCGGGCTTATGTGAGGGCCGCAATGAACCTGTGGGTTCCTTGAAAGCCATTTGTAATAATCATAGTAATAACTGTCTTATACATATATAGGTAACTGTGGACAATGGTTGTTTTAAGAAGAAATTCTCTGTCGTGGCTGAAATATGCCTCTACTTTAATCTCCTTTTTCTTTATTATATCCTGTTTCTCCTTTCGTTGCTTACGTTTCTTCCATGGGGTTACTTCTGCACCTAAAGATGACTCCATAACTAATACAACAATTCATATGCTAAAGTATTTTTCTCTGAAATGGCTTTTGCCGCGTACCCTTGATCTTATTTACCCAGATAACACGGCCTTATAGGGTTTGACGGTAACAACTTTTGTCAGGTTTACTATGCTGCCATCTAATTGTTAAATAAGGAGTCACGTCATAATTTCCATTTGAATTGCATTAGCGACTGTACTGTCATCTCGTGTTCGTTTACGGCGGACGAGTGGCGATCCTGCGGTTGTTCTCTTCAAAGTGCTGCCAATTTTAACATATGGATGGGCTATCTGTTACATATATGATCTAGGTGCGTACATAAGAAGCAGTACTACCAATCTACTACAGTTAAAATTGTATGGATAAATGTTTCAAGATGATATGAATGTGATTTTTATCAATGCTACCATCAACCAGGACAATAACTGTTTTCACAAGAAAAGTCTTTGGACTATGATTGTTTAATGAAAACCCCTGAACATTTCCACTCCTATAACATAGAAATATTTTTTTTTTTTCACTAACAACTATAGTCGCGACGCTGTTATTCCCGGCGTGACTCCTCTTTTGCTTACGTCTTAGGAAGTGATGGCTCTATAAAGTCTAGGCAGGTAGTATGTTCGCCATTTTTGTTCTTTCGTTGCCGAGCTACCATACGAGGAATCTATTTGCCACACCGTTAAACATTATCATGTCGTAGCTCCTATGATAATAAATCAAACGCACTGTAATTCAGCAAATAATTGAGCGGCAAATAATGTCTTCGTGTGCTTTCTGCGAACGCCAACGAAAGAGCCAAAATGGCGGGCGATTATATTAAGCATTTATCGAGCCTTAAGAAATGAATAACGTCTTCATAAGCGAATCACAAGACGCACACGTTTAAATGTAGCCGACCTGCAACGCGATTGGCTTCCGGAAATTAGAGCGACGGGACTATAATGTATAATTCGGTAGATGGCCACTACAATACCCTCATCACATGCATAATAACTGAAATTTACATTTTTTGGAGTATGGTTATTTTTTTCTATAAAACTCTTCAATTGTATTTATCATTTATGCTTTACTAACGATCTCATGGAGCCCGAACTGGTCGTTAGGTCGCCAGCAAATCATTCTTTTCATGCACACTTGCAGAGAAGAGTACGATTATTCACATTGTTGACATACGATGTCAACATCTAACGGAAACTTGTGGTTATAGTGTCATGATCTTAACCGATTATAAAAGACGTTTAACCCAGCTGACAAGCATCCTTGCATCTCTGTTTCCGTGACTGATAAACTTGTCTTTCCTTTACAGACTCAATGTTTCGAAACAGACCAGATACTCGTTAGAATAAGAATGGAAGACAGATACGCTTGATGGCTATCAAGTCCAATTATTCTGTGACCACATCGCATGCACAATGCGAACTTCAGCGTAAACATAAAAGCCTGACATTAAAATTAGCAAGGACTTATTATTATTCAGAATGAGTAACGTGTACTTCAGGAATAATAAATTATATTTTTATCGTATGATCTGTCGATTGAGATAATTGAACATGAGGACTTAGTTATGTGTTATTGCCCAGGAGAATAAGATACAAATTTTGTAAAAAAAAAAATAGCTACCGTATTCCGTAATATTCCTCAAATATGGCTGCCAGACTTGAAATAATGGGTATGGTTAGTAGCAAGGGGACTATTTTGTGTAGAAAATAATTGAAATATTTAAGTTACACTGGATGAACAATCCTTCGCGCGCCCGCACTTTCACGGCTTACGGCTAGTCGGCGAAATCAGCTGCTAAGTCGGTTCTAAATTCTCCGCCTCCTTGAAGTTCGCGTCAGGCGTCAGTGTGAGTTGTACTCTTGTAAGATAAGCACGTGTTCTTTAGGCGACGACGTAATACAGTGTTAAGTAACTTAATACGGCTCAATTCAGGTATTCTATTCCCCAAAGAGTATTCATGTATAATTCATACATGCTTTATAATTGGCTCATGCAAGGAAATTATTTCAAGAGGGTCTCCCTAGTGTTCAAGTTCCAAATGAAAGTTCGATTCAAAGAGTGGTAAATAAATTGTGTGAAACGGGAAGTGTTCTTGATAAGCGTAGACAGCCACGTACATTCTTTGTCACGAAGTCCCACCTCTACACCTACTCATAACCAGCTTACAACCCTATTTGGGTATCCTGCAAAGGCATTTCGTTGGTTATATGATTCTGTAACCCTTAATTAAACAAAAATATACTTAGATTCCTGCACATGCATTCAAGTTTTTCCTTATCAATACTACCAATTCTACAACAATATCTACGTAGAATACTCGATTTTCGTATTCTGCCAAACTGCAGGATCAGTATTCTAAGTTAATCAAATTTGTATTCGTTATAATAAATATATTAATCAATCAAAATTCTATTAGTCATAATAAATGCCATACTAATCGATCAAAATTGTATTAGTCATAATAAATACATTAATCAATCAAGATTATATTCGTCGTAATAAATATATTAATCTATCATAAATATCATATTAATCAAAATTTTATTAGTCATTACAAATATTATATTAATAATTCAAAATAGTATTAGTCATTATAAATATCATATTAATCAAATTTATGTTAGTCACTATAAATATCATATTAATCAATCAAAATTGCATTAGTCATAATAAATTAATTAATTAATTAATCAATCAATCAATCAAAATTGTATTCATCGTAATAAATATCTTATTAATTAATCAAAATTGTATTAATCGTAATAAATATCATATTAATCAATATTGTATTAGTCGTAGTAAATACATTAATCATCCAGAATTATTGTATTAGTCATTATAAATATCATATTAATCATTCAAAATTATATTAGTCACTGTAAATATCATATTAATCAATCAAATTTGTATTAGTCATAATAAATACATTAATCATTAATCAATATTATATTCGTCGTAATAAATCATATTAATCAATAAAGATTGTATTAGTCATAATAAATATCATATTAATAAATCAAGATTGTATTCGTCGTTATAAATATATTAATCAAGATTGTATTCATCGTTATAAACGTCATATTAATCAATGAAATTGTATTTATCATAGTAAATATATTAATCAAGATTGTATTCGTCATAATATCATATTAATCAATGAAAATTGTATTCGTCATAATAAATACCATACTAATCAATCAAGATTGTATTCATCTTAATAAATATTTAATTGGATTAAGATTGTATTCGTCACTATAAAATATCATTAATCAGTAATATTGTATTAGTCATAATAAATTATTACCGTATCTGTATTTACCTCATCGCAAAAGCCATCGTCATTAGACCTCTACCATCACCGTCATTTTGATCATCATAAGCCACACTACTTAGCTCCTCTGATCTGTTTCTTCTTAATGTAGGTTAATTTAAAACTGGCCATCCCAAAGTTTTCTCGTCTGCTAGCGTGATTACTGTATGTTTGAAATAAGAACCGTGTCGATCATATTATCTAATTATACATGCTGATGCCATTTTGATCTGTTAGCGACTGTTAGTTTCATAAAATCTGTAATGAAATTACGTCTTATTTGTTCACTTCATAATGGTAAAATCAAGTACAGTCTTATTAGAACCAGTGTTTGAAGTAATGTCATTCTTGTTGCATCTACTTATAAGTCTTTCTCAGTGACATTTCTGGTCAGATGCGTTTCCAATTCACTGTGGGCTAAAGCAAGGAGATGCACTATCACCTTTACTTTTTAACTTTGCTCTAGAGTATGCCATTAGGAAAGTTCAGGATAACAGAGAGAGTTTGGAATTGAACTGGTTACATCAGCTGCTTGTCTGTGCGGATGACGTGAATATGTTAGGAGAAAATCCATAAACGATTAGGGAAAATGCAGGAATTTTACTTCAAGCAAGAAAAGCGATAGGTTTGGAAGTAAATCCCGAAAAGACAAAGTATATGATTATGTCTCGTGACCAGAATATTGTACGAAATGGAAATATAAAAAATTGGAAATTTATGCTTTGAAGAAGTGAAAAAATTCAAATACCTGAGAGCAACAGTAACAAATATAAATGATACTCGGGACGAAATTAAACATAGAATAAATATAGGAAATGTCTGTTACTATTCGGTTGAGAAGCTTTTTTCATCCAGTCTGCTGTCAAAAAATGTGAAAGTTAGAATTTATAAAACTATTATATTACCGATTGTTCTTTATGGTTGTGAAACTTGGACTTTCACTTTGAGAGAGAAACAGAGGTTAAGGGTGTTTGAGAATAAGGTGCTTAGGAAATATTTAGGGCTAAGAGGGATAAAGTTACAGGAGAATGGAGAAAGTTACACAACGCAGAACTGCACGCATTGTATTCTTCACCTGACATAATTAGGAACATTAAATCCAGACGTTTGAGGTGGGCAGGGCATGTAGCACGTATGGACGAATCCAGAAATGCATATAGAGTGTTAGTTGGGTGGCCGGAGGGGAAAAGACCTTTGGGGAAGCCGAGACGTAGATGGGAAGATAATATTAAAATGGATTTGAGGGAGGTGAGATATGATGGTGGAGAGTGGATTAATCTTGCTCAGGATAGGGACCGATGGCGGGCTTATGTGAGGGCGGCAATGAACCTCCGGGTTCCTTAAAAAGCCTGAGATAGAGGTCAGCGTCTGAGCGAGAAATTTCTTTATAAAAAGTTAATATTTTATCACCAATTCTTAGATCATAAAATATCTTCTTCAAGATCTAGTCTCTATATTTGTAAGTTCTCCTCACTAAGCGATGTTACAAACCTGAGACTGTCAACAAGATTAAGCTCTTGGGATATGGAAGGTATTTCTGTGCGGAAGAGATGGGATAAAGATTAGCTATTTCATGAGAGTTCAGCTGCAGACCGCAATGGCGACCAAAACCCGCAAAGCTATAGCTGTTCCTGTGTGTTTACTCGTGTAACATCTGCGAAGTTGATTCGCCTTTGACCAGTAATGGTCTCCAGTCGTACATGTTCCACCAGTCAGGTGGCGCAGTTAATATTTCACAGCGAACTTTACAGTTACCCAGCTTGAATGCCTCCGCTGCGATTCATTAAATTACACCTAATAAATGGCTGCCAGTGGCCAAACGACCAACAATCAATAGCGGTTATTATTCATGTTTTTATGCGCCGTCATCTTCATCACCATCACTAGCGACGCAATAAATCTTCATTTTCGTTGTGTTATGTGTATGAAGTGCATGGGAGATCTTCAGAGCAAAGACATTTCTCTTGTTCATAAATGTAGGTCTGTCGCTGCAATTGTGCATAACCGTTTACAAATGCTGGACATCGTGTCACTTGGAGCTAGAGAAAGTGCTTGACCACAGCATGCTAACTTTTGCTGTGGAAAGTGTCCTTTGTATCTCTCTAGCACAGGGGCTTCTAACCTTTTGAATGTCATTCATACTCCATTTTGGCTCACCTAATAACTTAAATCTTAACCTAATAACTGTAATCTTTCAGTTGTTACCCTTAACAACACGCTAATCCCTTATTCATCTGTCGTAAAAAATCTTGGCTTCTTTTTTGATAATAATCTAAGTTGGAGCAACAGTAACAAATATAAATGACACTCGGGAGGAAATTAAACGCAGAATAAATATGGGAAATGCGTGTTATTATTCGGTTAAGAAGCTTTTATCATCTAGTCTGCTGTAAAAAAATCTGAAAGTTAGAATTTATAAAACAGTTATATTACCGGTTGTTCTGTATGGTTGTGAAACTTGGACTCTCACTTGCAGAGAGAACAGAGATTAAGGGTGTTCGAGCATAATGTGCCCAGGAAAATATTTGGGGCTAAGCGGGATGAAGTTACAGGAGAATGGAGAAAGTTACACAACGCAGAACTGCATGCATTGTATTCTTCACCTGACATAATTAGGAACATTAAATCCAGACGTTTGAGATGGGCAGGGCATGTAGCACGTATGGGCGAATCCAGAAATGCATATAGAGTGTTAGTTGGGACACCGGAGGGAAAAAGACATTTAGGGAGGCTGAGACGTAGATGGGAGGATGGTATTAAAAAATGGATTTGAGGGAGGTGGGATATGATGATAGAGACTGGATTAATCTTGCACAGAATAGGGACCGATGGCGGGCTTATGTGAGGGCGGCAATGAACCTTCGGTTTCCTTAAAAGCCATTTGTAAGTAAGTAAGTAATCTAAGTTGGAATTTTCAAGTTAAAGAAACGATAAAAAAAATTTGTTCCTCTATTTACTGTTTGAGTCGCTTGAGAAACTTCTTGCCCCAGCAACTAAAACTTACCCTAGTACAAACCCTAGTAATGTCGCACTTCGATTATTGTGATGTTTTGTTAAGGCCCGATTGTATAAAACTCCTGACTAAAGATCAACTTTGATCGAAGATCGAAAAGTGAACCGAATTCAGACACTTCTTCTATTGTATAAAACTTTTCTGCGATCAAATTTCCTTGGTTCAAATGCAATCTAAGTTTAAAGGATTTGGCAACCATTTGAAATACGTGATGCGCGAACCATGTTATACAGGTTTGTTCAGTGTTGCCAATCTAGCGACTTTAACTCTTTTTCAACAACAATTTCTTTTAACTTTTATATTGCTTAAATAGGGACTTAGTGACCTTTTAGCGCCCCATAGTGACAAAATTTAATCTTTCTTTGTTGATAATGAGAAATCTAGCGACTTTAGAACTACTTTTGGCGACTTTCCGTATTACACTCTGTGAGACACTGGTTTTTTTGTACAATGTAAATAATGGCGGACAATAAGAAGAAGGTTGACTCAAGTTGTTGTCATGTTATGGTGTTTGATACCGCTAAACATAATAAAGCTTTATAAAACGACAATTTTCGTTTAGTAATACAGTTAATTGAACATTTATGAATGTACCTATCATATCCATTAATAATTAATGGTTGTTATAAACATAATATAATTATAGTTATGTTATTTGATACCTGAACACTTATAAAATATAAGAATGTTTGTGTATCAAGGCAAGAAATTAAAGAAATATGTTTTATTTGCACAATCTGTCACTTATTTCAAACAGAAAAAAAAATAACTGAACTTGGATCATCTAACAATCGGAAAAATTTCTTCAGTCAAAGTTGACTTTAGTTTGAGACAAATTAATCTCAGATTAGACTTTATACAACACAAAATTCCAAGTTCAGCTGAAACAAGGATCAATTTAACCTCTGATATAAGATTAAATGGTTTATACAATCGGCTCTAAGTGACCTAAGTTCTGAACTGTCAGTCAAGTTACAGCGAGCTCAAAATATGTGCGTCAGATACGTGTGCAACATCCGACGATATGATCACATATCACCGTCCTTCTCTAGTCTTTCGTGGCTCCGACTTAAAGAACGCATAACTTTACACTCTTTGTCTTTACTCTTTCGAATTCTGCACACCTCAACACCAAATTACCTTTCGTCTCGTTTCTCTTATCTATACTCTAACCACGACGTAAATACCAGATCACGTATCTGTGGCACGCTAAGTATACCTCTTCATAGAACATCTTGTTATTCATCATCTTTTACAGTATCCACCTCGCGTCAATGGAATTCCTTGTCACAAAGTATTAGGGGCTGCAAGACAATAAACACCTTTAAAAACAGCTTAAAAGATAACCTTATTAGCATTTCACTCCAATCATACAGATTTAAACTATCACTGACTACATTGTTACTTCTTTCTTTAGACATCATCCTGATAGTGCTGTATTTTCAAAATTTTCTCATAATAATCTCTTTCTATTATCTAATATAATTTGAAATATATTAACATTCTATGTATTTTAGCTTAATTCTGCTACACAGTTTATTTCAGTGGTTAATTAATAGTTCATAGCATTTTGTTGTTTAATTCGTAAATAACTCTTGTATACCTGTAACTCTCATCTAAATCAAATTGTTGAATTCTTTGTAAGTTCATGCATATGTATATATATATATATATATATATATATATATATATATACTTTTTGCTGGTTGAGTGGAAGAGAAGGCCTTACGGCCTTAACTCTGCCAGCTAAAATAAATTATTATTATTATTATTATTATTATTATTATTATTATTATTATTATTATTATTATTATTATTATTATTATTATTAAAATACTTGCCTAATATATTGAATTAAGCATCTTATAATTATAAACTGGTAGCAATATTAGGCTAAATATTAGTTTTTCGGAAAATATTGAATGCTCCTTATGTAACAAAAATGACATTCAGCATCTATTAAGTTAATGAACAAGTAGACCTACTCATATCTCGGAATATATTAATTTTAGGACCCATGTTTATTATTCTTTCTTGTGTTATTTTGATGACTGTTATTGCCTCTCAAAATATTGAATGCTCTTTATGTAATAAAAATGACATTGTGCATCTGGTATGATGTTAATGGACAAGCACTTATAGACTATCTCTGAATATATTAATTTTAGGACTCATGTTTGTTAGACTTTTTGTGTTGTTTTTATGAATACTGCACCTCTCAAAATATTGGATGTTTTTAACACACTGTAGAAAAAATTACAGCTTCGTATTTGTGTCAAAATATCAGACTGCGATTTATCGGCCATTTCTAGTCAGCCTCGTTCTGAAATATAAGAATATTCTGAACCGATTGTGTTCTTATTTGAAGGAAATAAGTATGTCTCTGCTTGACCTAAATGAGGGAGTAAGCATTGTTTGATTCTTTGGAAAATACATAGATTGAGCTCTTCCATTGCTCACTTTGAAACAGGAAGTCAAAACGTTTGGATTGTTTAGAAGACTAACTCTGTTTTCATCTTAAGGCGAACAAAATCTGTGGTAAGAAGAGTATCCAACTCGTTAGGGTAGTTACAAACAGCTAAATCAAATGGAAACGTCGTGATTGTCATTTCCTCTATGGCAGCGGTGACCAAAACTCGAGCTCCAGTGATTATATGCGACAGACAGCCTATGAAGTAAGGAGACGGAGGAAAGGTACTTGGCATGAAAACTACAACCAGTGGTGGTTCCTGTACTAACATCTTGGTCAATCCCGCGGATAAAAATCTCAAGTTTTGCTGTATCAGTAATATCACTGCTGTCATCAAGAGCCAGTGAATAATATACGATTTTTCTTGCTTTTTTTTTTAACCTTCCTCTTGAATATAATCAGGAATTTTCTAAATTCTTCTCTCGATACTTGGTCGAGAAATTCATAGTTTTTCAAAATTAAAAACTTCTTATGGACAAGTTATTTAAGCTATTTTAATCATTACTCTTTTGAGAAATTCTGTTCTATTAAAAGGCTTTAGAGCACGAGATATTTAAAACCCCATTAGGTAGCCGACTTCCTTACATTTATTTATGTCATCTTTCCCTATGACTTAAGACATGTCAATTCCTGGCGTTTAACAGTTCGTTGGCACATAACATTGAATCCGTTTTTCTACAATATTATTATTAAATGAATAACTAATAAATAGTTATACTCATCTAAAGCTTAAGAAGATTAAAATTGAGATAAAACCTAATAATTTTATCCTTCTAGGGGGAAGATCTAAAAATATCAATATTCATGCACGTACAGAAGAATTATAGAAACACATATTGGTAATAATAATAATAATAATAATAATAATAATAATAATAATAATTTATTTAATTGAATATTTATGTGCTGGACAACAGCCATTGGCCAATAAAAGTCCATCACAATGATAATTAATACATTAAAATGAACAACTATGGTACAAATTAAATACTTGAGTTAACAACAAAATAAAGAACCTAGATTACAATAATTAATTTATAAGAATTAATACTATAAAATATTAGGGAAAGGAGTTTATTCTTACTACCAATTTGTGTATAAGGATTATGCAAATAATATTAGAAAAGACATTGTCATATTCTAATTCTTCTAATACAATAATATAATAATAATAATAATAATAATAATAATAATAATAATAATGATAGGCCTACATTATTCAGCGGTCCCTATCCTGGCAATTAATGTTTCTATTTTATACTCCTAATTGAACCGTTGAGCAAAGTAAATATATTACATTTTGTCCGACGGAACAACAAAATTTTCCTAAGTTCTCCTCCTCATTCTAAAGTGAGAGTCCAAGTTTCAAACCACCTCTTACTACATTATTCAGCTTAATGTAGAGACAGAGTTTGTAGAGTAACATGATACCGCCACTGCTTGCTTCAGTACATGAATGAAACACACAGCAATGTACAGGAAACTCCTCGTACCCGTTTGAATGTCTGTGATTACACGATGTAATCACGACACCCGCTTTGGTCACCGCTGCTCCATGGAAAAAAGTCCGTTGTAGGGTTACGCCCCCTTCTCCAAATGTGTCTACTTACTACCTGGTGCTCTGCAATATGCTACCAATTATGCAGCAGCGAAGGACGAACATGGAAATTAGAAGATCAAACGTCTAATCAGTGTGATTTCGATTATTTAGCGTACGAAACGAAAGCGAAGTGCCTCCCGTTGTCTAGCCGACGACAGCAGAATTCATTGCAGTCATTGACGTAGACATTATTCGAAAGTGAATGTAACCGATTCGAGACGAGTAATCTATATCTCCACCAGAACGGAAATAAAAGAAATCAGCCTTTCCTGCGCCCGTATAGTACGCTTCTCGCATAATTTCACTACAGGTGCCCCTGCTTCTCGGCCTTGACCCGGGTTGAATAATGCTACCTGAAGGCGAATACCGTTAGTCCGCGAGCAGGGATCCTTCCGCACGAAATGAAGTCCGAAATACTGTATAAAAAGCGAATGGAGTCGCTTTCCAGCTGTTGTCGACGCATAGCCTGACAACCAAGCGTGATGTCTAAGCACCTAATAACGAACTCTTAATTTGTATAATAATAATAATAATAATAATAATAATAATAATAATAATAAATTATTTATTTATTTATTTATTTATTTAATCTGACAGGAGTAAGGCCTATATTACACTATCAGATTTCTGTGTCACAGAAGTTTGATAAAATATATTTGATAAAAACTTTTACAGTGTAATATTAATTATAGCATCTTTGATCACTCTAGTTGTGATACAGTTCTGTGATAAAAGTTATGGTCATCATCAGGCTTCGAGACTTTGGACCCGATGCAATAAGTTTACTGTGCTTGTACTATAGGTTGTTGACTCGCTGCAGGTAGTGAAAGGTAGAGATGTGTTGAGGTAAAAACGTTGCTATTTAGAATAGAGTACCGTATGGTAGTATGGGGAAGCGCACACATATGGACATTCTGAAAGTAAATATACATTACACTATGACAATGTCAAAATAATGTGAAAAGCATTTATTCTCCTGTATTTTATAAGCATTTGTGTTTAATTATACACAGTGTTAATGGTGGAAATAAACATGTAGCAATTTTAATTTCTTCATTTATCCTATTGGTCGTCTTTAGGAAATGCATTTACAGTACAGAATTGCAATGTACTACAAGATACATTTTCAGTGTCTCAAACGTAAATCTTTTTCAGTTGTCTACCAAACATAGTTTGTACTGTGAAAACATGCGCTCTACGTCGCGTGACTTTATAGGAGCAAAACGAAAAAACCTAACATCATTGCAGTCTCTAAGAGACAGTCCTTTATTCTCGGGTGACTCTATGTCCACTAATTTGCTGTTTACATTACACAATGCTCCATATCCGTTATTTTTACATAAAATTGATTTCCACTGCTGTTCTACAGGTTCAGTACCATAAAATTGATTTCCACTGCTGTTCTACAGGTTCAGTACCCGGTGTACTTGTGTCTCATTAATTCTCTGCGTCATTTCCTCAACTAATTTGAGGGCTTCCGGCATCTCTTGCTCTGACTTTTCTAACCGTGTAATAGTTTCACACACAGTTTGAAAATAGGTTTGTATGAAACCAAATTATTCGTCAGAACCTTCAAATCCAGAGCGTTTTCCTTTGCGTATTTATTGTCATTCATTCTACAGTACCCCACCCACTGTACGCTTTACCACTGTACTCAGGACGCCGTTATGCGGTTTTCCCACTGAACTGCTCTATCGGGTCCGAAGTCTCGAAGCCTGGTGATCATCATACCTTTGATAAAAATCTTTGACTAAGAAGAAAGAAAATGGCGGACATTAAGTGCATATGGTCTGTGTGACAGAAATGTGAAGGGCCATCAGCCACTTGGAATGCTGTGCTTAATGACAATAAATCATAGATTATATCATATCATATATATCATATCATCATATCATATCATATATGGCCTGTGAAACCACATGACTTTTAACATCACATTATGAGTCACATGAAATGTTACGTCATCCATTCTTAAATACGGAGTATAGGATTTTACATCTTCACACTGAAGTTCTCTCAATAGAGTTTGATGGATTCCTTTTGTATCTCTTCTCCCTGCCCAATCTCTAACCCAAACATGTTTTTTCTTTAATTTCTTCTCCAGTATTAATGCAATAACATTTACTTTACTTACAGTTGCAACATGCATAGAACTGTCGTGGATTGATTGTTAGAACTGTGATTAAAGATGTGATAAAAGCTTTGATATAGTGTAATATACCCAAAATCAGACATTTGATCATATATATTTCATCAAAAATGTTATCATATTCTGTCACACAGAAATTTGATAGTGTAATATAGGCTTAAGGCCATAGCGCTTTCTCTTCCATCCTACCAGATATCACCTAAGAAAATGGCTTGAAGAATATTTGCATGCATTCCTAAATCGTTGCTCTAGCCCAGCGGTAACCAAAGCGGGTGTCGTGATTACATCGTGTAATCGCAGAATTCAAACGGGCACGAAGAGTTTCCTGTACATTGCTGTCTGTTTCATTCACGTACTGAAGCAAGCAGTGGCGGTATCATGTCGCTCTACAAACTCTGTCTCTACAAGCAGTAAGAGGTGGTTTCGTAAAGAATGAGAAGGAGAACTTTTTTGTTGTTCTGTAATATGTTTACTTTGCTCAACGTTTCAATTAGGAGTATATAGAAACATTAATTGTCACGCAGAATAATGTATTATTATTATTATTATTATTATTATTATTATTATTATTATTATTATTATTATTATTACTGACCACTAAGCATGTATTTCTATAATTCTTCTGTACGTGCATGAATATTGATATTTTTAGATCTTCTCCTAGAAGGATAAAATTATTAGGTTTTATCTCAATTTTAATCTTCTTAATCTTTAGATGAAGGTAACTATTTATTAGTTATTCATTTAATAATAATATTGTAGAAAAACTGATTCAATATTATGTGCCAACGAACTGTTAAACGCCAGGAATTGACATGTCTTAAGTCATAGGGAAAGATGACATAAATAAATGTAAGGAAGTCAGCTACCTAATGGGGTTTGAAATATCTCGTGCTCTAAAGCCTTTTAATAGAACAGAATTTCTCCAAAAAATAATGATTAAAATAGCTTAAATAACTTGTCCATAAGAAATTTTTAATTTTGAAAAACTACGAATTTCTCGATCAAGTATCGAGAGAAAAATTTACAAAATCCTGATTATATTCTAGAGTTATGTTAAAAAAGAAGCAAGAAAAATCGTATAATATTCACTGGCTCTTGATGACAGCAGTGACATTACTAATACAGCAAAGCTTGAGATTTTTATCCGCGGGATTGATCAAGATGTTAGTACAGGAACCACCACTGGTTGTAGTTTTCCTCCGTCCCCTTACTTCATAGGCTGTCTGTCGCATGTAATCACTGCAGCTCGAGATCTGGTCACCGCTGCTCTAGCCTAAGCTCATCTATTCCATAGAGCAGTGGTTCCCAAACTGTGGATCGCGACCCCAGGGGGGAGGCTGTTGCGAGATTATTTACGAAATTAAAAAAAAAGTCTTATTAACATATACCTATTGTGTGTTCAGAAATGTAAACGTTTAACATAACATAACAAAGTTTCAGTCATTATACATTAAAGAAAAAATAATTTTATTCGTTGCGACAAATGTAGGCTACCTGTTTCTCAGAAAGTATTTCTCAAATCTGGACTCTGCATTCGATATACACGCTTAGTGATATCACTTTCAAGTTAATTTCAATTAATTTCTCGTCTTTATTGTTATGGCAATCACAATGAGAAGATTATTTTGTTTAAATATGAGATTTCGAATGTTATAAAAAAGTTATGATCTTCTTTTGATCCACAACTAGTCTACACTCTGCGAAAAGACCTAGTTTCAACATTCCATCAGTAGGTTCGTACAGTACGATTATTTAGTCCTGACAATCGCCGGCGATCTGCGCCTGGGTCAGGCGAGCCCATTTAGTTACGCCAAGGGGTGTTTGGGTTATTCACTCGCTTGCTTTCACAGCGATCGGCTGTCATGCGTGCGGTGGAGCGGTATGTTTCCAGTACAAATTAAGCTGTACTGCATTCCTTTACCGACCGCTCGCCCTTATCTCTACTCCGGGACTCTTCCCACTCCTCCTATTACTTCCCCTCTTTCGTGTCGTTGAGCTATCAGGACTAAATAATCGGTCTGTACATTTTTTAATGAAGTTTTCCTTAATTTTAACCAGTTGAACGCAACTGTCTAAAATTAATTTTGTATCCATTTGTGATTGTCGTATTATTTTGAGTGTCCTCCAGAAAATACTCAAAAAGCTGTTGTTTAGAATTATTGTGCAAATTTAATTGCATGTCCGCAAAAACAAATTCAGTATATGTCGTATCATACGTAGCAAAATTTTCCTAGAGTTCTTTAATGGCCTGGAATGCATCACATTCCTTTTTGCCAAGTGATGTCGACCAGAAACCAAGTTTCTTTATAAATCCCTTGATTTTATCCCTGGCGATTAGTGTGTTAACATCTTGGCTTGCAAACTACTATTCAAAGTGTAAATAAATATACACAGGGTGTTTCCGAGGCGGTATTACAAACTTTCAGGGATGATGACGAAGGGCACATGTATCAATTTGAGATAAGGAACCATGGTCCGGAAATGACTGGTCGAAAGTTATAAGCAAAAATAGTTGTGTGGAAATGGAATTGTAATTTGGCACCACGTGCCCTCCTTCCCTTAACCTTTGGAACAGTCGTGGAAAGATGGTATGGGCCGGATGTCTCCTACGTGGGTACATGCACGATACAATCTGTGAGCTTGTCTACTGTTCCCATTGGCCCATCCGTATTCGAAAATCAGGTCTGGATATTCCGCTCTCGTGTACTCCTCCATTTCACTAGGACTGATCGACTGGACACTGCAACTTGTACACATACACTGCTGTCTACAGACGTGCATATCAGGACCGACCATGTCCGTTACACATTTCGCTATCTGCATTGCTTTAGTGTAGTTTCCTGTCCCCACCCCTCAAACAGCGCACTGAATGGAATACTGTAAGTAGACAACGTAAACGACGTCAGATGAATACAGTATGTGTAAGATGTACAGATAAATACACATAAATAAGGTGTACAGAGGAATAAAATTATTTCTTTTCCACACAACTATTTTTCGTTGTAACTTTCGACTCGGTCATTTCCGGACCAGGGTTCCTTATCTCAAATTGATACATGTGCCCTTCCCCATCATCCCTGAAAGTTTGTAACACCACCTCGGAAACATCCTGTATATCTCAGCAAAGAAGGCCAGTATATCAGGCAAAAGAACATTGGAAAACAGGTTTCCATATTTCGATTTCTCGTCTTTAAGGTTAGATGGTATCCACTGTTTTTGAGTAAAATTATTGTGTTTTTGATTTTACAGGGATTTGTATTTTTCGAATGGACTTAAGTACCGGTAAAGTAGTGGGGGGCCAAGGACAAAATTCTGGCCGAAAAGTGAGTCGGCCTTGAAAAAGTTTGGGAACCACTGCTATAGAGAATCCAAAGTTAAGAGTAGACTGTGGGTGGGTGTTCAGGTGGCTGTGATTTAATAATTCTTCAGTTGTTCAGCTGTTACACAGAGTAACACTTGCAATAAGTAATACACTCGCTCATTCAATGACAGGTAACATTCTGTTTCGAAACTGGTACTGTTGACAACGGACAAACATGTAATTGGAGACGGCACATCGTGTGTTTACTTTCTGAAGTGGTTGAGGAGAAGTATCACTTATTTTGACACGCGTTTAAGAAACACCTCAAGAGGCAAACAAGTACGTGGAGAACAAAGTGTTCTACTGTCCTTCATTGACTGATTCAATGCGGAGGACATTTCACTTATTGTACACCTGCCTGCACAAAAATACTTTTCTTTGTTAACAAATACATTTCTCGCCCACTTTGAATAACTCCTGCAGTATAAAACGTCGTTAAATAAAACACTATCACAACTACAGAATTGGGCACGAATAAAGGGGCAGTATTTTTTCACTTGAGTTGAAACCCAACTTTCCCCGAAAGAGGCCAGTTTTATTTCGCAGCTTAGAAGGATACATGCAATGATACCAACTATACAAATAAACAATTGACAGTTATAAGCAACAAAACAAAAGAATAACTAAAAGCGGAGAAAATGTAGTAATGGTAAACATAAAAGCCAGCTATTCGTGTCCAACCCTGTGAAACTACAATAAAATGCAAATCTATCGTTATTATTTAAGGGGACACTCCACTAAAAGCGGCAACTTTCTTCCTAATCATTTTTACCAAATTTTGAGAGCGTGTTTACTATGTAAAGGACTAACAAAATCAAAATTTTTAACTCCCAAATGTTTCTAGCTTTTGATTTTTGTTTTTCTTCTATTCTTTTAGAAATATTTTCAAACGCAAGTTGTTAGTAGATCTCCATTTTTTAACTTTTTTTTTTGTTTTTACATTCACAAGTCATAGAGAAACATTTCTATGTATTTGTTTTATAAAACATCTAGTTTATTCTCCTTCAATTCTTTTTTAATTTTAAAAATGTTCTAGGAAAAGTAACTCATGAAAAAATATTAATAAAATAAACTAGCAGCATTTCTCACAAAATAAATGCACAGAAACATGCAGCTACATCATAAATATTTGCAGTAAAAATTTCATCCAGATTGATTAATATTTAGCATAAAAAAGTTGGCGTTGAATCAATAAAAATAAACTTACGGAAAAACGGATTTGAAAGTAAAATGAATATTTATGCAAATTAAAATTCTCGTCCGCTATATTCGTCTATTAACTTCAGGGAGCCAACTTTAAGGCAAAAAATTAATAGATTTGTAATCAGGAATTTGTAAAAAAGAATTCTTTGATGAAAAAATAATTTTGACAGCTCTTTAATGCCACGCCCCCTTACAGCCTTAATTAAAAAAATAAACATGTTTATAATCAGAACGGAACTAAATTCATTTGAGGTATGAAAATATACAGAGACATCATTTTATTTTTACTTCAATTTTTATTGTACCTGAGTTTCTGAATGTACTTTACTTCCACCCCTTCTACTAGTAAACTTCCAATCGCCCTCCACACAGAACTGAGGCCGCGTATGCAGTACTGAGTTAGTGAGTATAGTACGTTTCAGAAATATGTTCGCGTTTTCCAGTGACGAAAGCGTTTTCAATATTGAATCATATTTTCGCACAGGTACTGTCGTCCGTTTGCCTACGTCGCATCCCGGTTTCCCCCACCTGCTTCTGTTCGCCTCTCTGTAAAGTCTAGTAGCTGGGCTGTCTTAGCCTTTTCTGAAAACAATTTCTGTTAGGAATTGGCCGTCTACGTAATATTATACAACTGTTTAAAATAACTTAAATAAAAGGGCCTCGTTAAGTAATTAACTGTCACGTGATTTCCGCCCTCTCCCTTTCTACGACCCTGCGACAAAACCACTTGAACGGACAGTAGATAGTATTTCTGAGTAATTTTATCTTTTCGAATTGGGCAGAAGTGAAGATTAAATTTACAGTACGTAAGGTACTCTTTTATAGAGCAAGTATAGAATTATTTCAACATGAGTTACTCGTACGAAGGACGAAACTGGTAATTGGAATTAGGTACAATAGTGCGATAATATGCACAAAAGAACTGAAGCCTGTATCGAAATGAACGGCCAACATTTTCAAAAATGTGTTTAAATATCCATATTACGATTATTTTTCAATTTAACTTCATTCTCTATATTGTACGCTAAAGTGCTCTAACGGTACAATATACACTGCATAATTAATATGTCCGAATGGATAGCTCAATTCGTGAGTAAAAACACTAAGTGTTAATACAGTACTGTATTTTGATTAAACAAAAACCTAATGAAAATTATCAAACTCAAAATTGCGATATTTCGTAGTTTACATAAACGGATGAACTACTTTTCTTCCCTCCTATACCTAGTAAAGTGATTTGTACAGGGACATCATTTTATTTTTACTTCAATTTTTATTGTACCTGAGTTTTTGAATGTACTTCACTCCCACCCCTTCAACCGTCTTCCACACAGACCCAAGACCGCATATACAGTCATAGTAGCCACAGTACGTTCCAAAAATATGTTCGCATTTTCCAGTGACGAAAGAGCTTTCAATATTGAATCATTTTCGCACAGGTACTGTCGTCCATTTGCCTACGTCGTATCCCGGTTTACCCAACCAGCTTTTATATTCGCCAACTAGTGGCTGAGCTGCCTTAGCTCTTTTCTGAGTACATTAATTTCTGTTAGGAATTGGACGTCTACGTAATATTATAAAACTGTTTAAAATAACTTAAATAAAAGGGCCTCGTTAAGTAATTAACTGTCACGTGATTTCCCTCCTTTCTACGACCCTACGACATAACCACTTGAACGAACAGTAGGTAGTATGTCTGAGTAATTTTATCTTTTCGGGCAGAAGTGAAGATTAAATTTACAGTACGTAAGGTACTCTTTTATAGAGTAGGTACAGAATTATTTCAACATGAGGTACTAGTACGAAGAACTGGTACCGGCAATTGGAATTAAGTACAATATGCGATAGTGCGATAATATGCACATTAGAACTGAAGCCTGTATCGAAATGTGTTTAAATATCCATATCATGATTATTTTTCAATTTAACTTCATTCTCTATATTGTACGCTAATGTGCTGTAGACAGTATAATATAAACTGCATGGACAGCTCAGTTCGTGAGTAAAAACACGCATTGTTAATACTGTACTGTATTTTGATTAAACAAAAACCTAATGAAAATGTTTAAACTCAAAAGCGCAATATTTCCTAGTTTACATAAATGGATGATATACTTTTCTTCCCTCCTATACCTAGTAAAGTGATTTGTTTGTATATTACGTCAGTATCATCGAACTCCAGTCGTGGAAGGGGATAGCAAACGGCGTTGATCCAGAGGTATAGGCAAGTTAATATTAAAAATGTTAGTAAAAATAAAATGATGTCCCTGTATTTTACGCCAGTATCATCGAACTCCAGTCTTGGAAGGGGGAGCAAGCGGTTTTTCCGGTTCTAGACCTTTAATTCGAAGATATAGCCAGGTTAACATTAAAAATGTTAATAAAAATAGAATGAGCCCCTGTACATTCTAAAGAAATGTAATAGCCAATAAAATTTGTTTGGAAAATATTCATGATTTTCAGTGGAGTCTCCTATTGTCAGTACATCATTTTTAAGTTGGTTACCAGTGCAGCAGAAATCGATAGTGATATTTCACGTCTTTAGTCACAGATATCTAAACGACAGCGTCATACATGTGACAAAATATCAGATTGTAATTTATCGGCCATCTAGCGCATTTGATTGTTGAATTTGTGCAGCACGCCACAAACAGGCCGCGACCGCGTCTAACCTACTAGAGCCTTGCTAAGGCACCGTGACGCCCTCGAACCTCGAGCACGACGTGGTTACGACATCCAGGTAATGAATGATACAGAAAACAATAGCAGTTCCCACGTAGACGCCGCCATTGTTAAACAGTGTGGCTTAATTAGCGGATCTGAAACCGCAGGACCCGAGGTATCAGGTTGTTGAATTTCCGGTCTTGACAATTTAGGTTCCGAAGTAGGCCTTGGCATAGCTAGACGAGCGCCACATCAGCGGCAAGGCTGAGGAATTGCCTGCCATCCCAGTAGGTTAGGTCAACGACCAAATGCGCGATCATCACCGAAGGACTTGAATGCCATTGGGATTGCCGGGGCGGGATAGATTTGGTACGTGCCACTGTTATCTGGCACATGCTTATATTCCTCTCTCGTTCGAAAGCGCCACAAGGTGGAGAGTCAGCTACTCTGAACGTTTGGTTCTGAGGCTTCATAAAGGTAGACACATTTCAGATTAGTTCTCTGAAATATGGTAAATCATTATATTTATGTAATAAAATAAATCCATTTTATTATTTTCCTCTTACATCTAACGTATTTCTCTACTAGTTTAGCGGAAAGTCTGGAAAGCACTACATTTCTCTATGCGTATTCTGAAGAAATCTAACCGAAAGTCAAAAGAATTAGCGTACAAAACCCTTGTTCGCCCAATTATGAAATATGGAGCAGTAGGTTGGTATCCGTACAGACAAAACCAAATCGATTCAATAGAAAAGGTCCAACTCAAGGCAGCAAAATATGTCAAAATGGGGAAGGGACATGGTGAAGAGATAGTAAAAGACTTAGGGTGGGAACTTCTCAAATCAAGGCGACGAAAAACCAGACTCACCGCATTGTTTAAGGCACAAATGGGACACAAAGCATGGACCGATATCAATACTAGATTAACAACACCATCATACTTAGGAAGGGCTGATCATGTTAGGAAGTTTAAATGTAGAAAACAAAGAACGGACGTGGCAAAATTTTCTTTTGTTAACTGCACAGTAGTAGACTGGAACAGCTTACCTGCGGCAATCTTTCAGGATGGTCCTCTCAATATCAATACATTTAAGGAAAGGTTGAGAAGATTAGACTGAAAATGTAATTGGAGGTGCAGTGTAATTATTTAAGTTGTGTCATTTACTTAATTGAATTCATATATATATAATTAATTAAGTTGATATATAATTATTAAGTTGATATGTAAAATAATTAAGTTGATACGTAATTAATTAAGATGATATGTAATTTAGTTGATATGTAAATAAATTAATGTGATATGTAATTAATTAAGTTGATATGTAATTAAGGTGATACGTAATTACTTAAATTGGTAATAGTTGGGTGAAATAGAAGTACTTATAAGTTAGATTTACTTTTGCTTATCGTAGGCGTTATTATAGAATAGTTTTTAATTATAGTCCTAGGTTTATTGCATCTACTATTTATAGATTTACGTTTATTTTATTTTATTTCATGTAATTGTAATTATTGTATATTATATATCACTGACACCGGGTGTATACCCAATTGTTGTGTTAATAAATACATACATACATACATACATAAAATTTATCTAATTTATATTGTTTATATACGTAGATATTTAGCGGTTTTATAACCCTAACAGGGTAAAAATTATATCTTTTTACTTTAACCATTACACTTTTACTGCGTCATACTACTTTTGGTCCACACCTGTGGAGTAACGGTCAGCGCGTCTGGCCGCGAAACCAGGTGGCCCGGGTTCGATTCCCGGTCGGGGCAAGTTACCTGGTTGAGGTTTTTTCCGGGGTTTTCCCTCAACCCAAGATGAGCAAATGCTGGGTAACTTTCGGTGCTGAACCCCACACTCATTTCACCGGCATTATCACCTTCATCTCATTCAGACTCTAAATAACCTAAGCTGTTGATATAGCGTCGTAAAATAACCTACTAAAATAAATACTTCTTTTGACCAATAAAACGGTACGAAAGGACGTTTTTCAACCAATCATGGCTGTTTATCGCTACAATTTTAACACTTCCCTGGCAGTTATTTATTTTTACCACTTGTTTCTTTGTTTGCCAACATTTCAAACTGCAAATTCTTTACTGTGCCGTACTATAAAACATCCTTTGCTATCATCATTTGTTTCCCGCATATACTGTACTCCAACCACGAGAAAGTCTCCAAGGAATGAAACGAAGCGGGGTGATTCTGTGAATGAATGTTGATGTCATAAGATGTCATCAGGTCACTTACGTGGGTACTCGTTTCTCTATTGGCTATCTATCAAAGCACAAACCATAACACTGATATAAACATTTTTATGCTCGACCATGCCGAAATGTAGTAATTATACACCTGGTAGCAGTCCTTTAATGCGTGTCATTAAAGTACACCTACTCATTAAAGTACAGGTCTTCAGCCAATGACAAGTCAGCTTTGTACCGTTATATCGATTATTCTCGGATATGCAATCGACAGACAATTAGCGAAAAGTCACGGAGGCTGGAAATCCAATACTGTCGTAGAACGGTTGATCTCCTGGTTGAGAACAGGTTATGTTCTGTTACTATAATAATTAGCGCTAATTGTAAATAATATTCAAATAAATTCAATTTGTCATCTCGTTTTTCAATTCTAAATCATTTTCCAGGTTATATCAGACTAATGTTCATTCTTATTCTGTGCCAACGTCAATGACATTCGGCCTCAGAAAAAATCAATACTTTCGCGTCTGCGCACATCTCACAATTCAGGTCAGTTCGCACATAACCATAAAAATACCTAATTTTCAATAATTTCAAGTTAGAAATATGATCGCGCATAAAAAGTCGTATGAAACTTGCCTATAATGGTAATTAAGACGCTCGTATGAAAATTATGAAACTCGCTTGCGCTTGTTTCATAAAGAAACATACTTGCGTCTTAATTACTACCATTATAGGCTCGTTGCATAATTTACTATTATACTACCCTAGTTACAAAATTAGATCACTGTTAATCTCCTGGTCTTTTAATCCATCCATAAAGGAAATAACCTATGCAGGAGAGCGCATGATTTTTAAACTGACGTTATAACTCTAATATTATCTATCTACTTCGCTCCAATAGATGACGCAATAGTAAGCACATTCCTTTCACGGTTGATCTCCTGGTTGGAAAACAGTATAGTCACCTGAAAATGGCGGCTCCATTCAAACGTTTTGGTGAAACTAACATTAGTGAAATAGAATTTTAGCAAGTCAATTAATATCTGTTTTATTTTATTAGAGTACTTCATTTCCTCTAACCTTTATATACTTTCTTCTGTTTTTATCACCTCCCTACCATATTTTATTTCTTTTTTGCCAACATTTCAAACTGCAAATTCTTTACGATAGTATGAAACATGCTTTGCGATCCCATTTGTTTACCGTATAGATAATCAACTGAAAATGGCTGTTCCGTTCAAACGTTTTGGTGAAGCTAGAATTAGTGAAATAGAATTTTAGTAAGTCAATTAATATGTTATTATATTAGAGTACTTTATTTCTTCTAATCCTTATATATTTTCTTCTAATCGTGTAATAGTCAATTAAATCCCACTCGAGTTTTGATTTTCTCTAGATAAATCAAAACCTCTAGTGAGATTACTGTTGGTAAAATAAGAATAGATATTTATAATTTTGTTGGTAATTTTGTTTGAATTTTTAATATAATGTGTGTTTCAATTTTATTATCTTCCCCTAAACAAAGGTTGAGTTGTGCAGGGTGCGCAATGGGGGTCATGTTGAGCTCTGAGGAATCTCCCATCTTTCAGTGTTGTATGCACAAAGTTTCAACAAGTAAAGTTCAGTAGTAAATGTCTTACGGCAGTGATGTCAAAGCAAGAGCATTTATCTGATCTTGACGTCATGCGCGGGCATCAAGCGCTACGTATGGAAGGAGGAATAAGCAGCCTGTTGGTTTAAAAATACAGTGGTGCACAAACTTCAAACGGAACCTGAAATTTTATGTCATTATTTTTATATGGCTTCTTTCTATTTAATATTATCTATATTGTCTATGAAACAAAGTATTTACACCAATTTCTTAATATTGCAGTTGTGTTTTAAACGTGAATAATATAATAAAGAGTTAACATAAATACCATAGTTCCTACAACTATACTGTACTAAGTGAATGAAACACATCATTCATAAAGAAAAAGAGATTGAGTATGACATGGTAAGTTGGAATTGATCTTGGTGGCATCTAGCCTTATAAAAGTAATCAATGAACTAATCGAAACAATATTATAGTACAAAGCAAAGTTACCTAGGTACTGTATATGTTTTAAGTGTAGGTAACTAATATTCCATTACAAAACTCTTATCGCATTATGCTTTTAAGGTGATATTGGTGCGCAACTTACTATCATAAAATATTAAATTATTTTCTCGAAACCTGCTGAAGCTGACATTTTTACAACACATGAGTATATATCTTTTGCTTATGATGTAACAGTAGTTGCTTTGTTAATTCATTTCCTTACAAACATTAATTTTCCAAGCGATATTTTCAAAATTTGTAATACACTATCTTCAGTAATACCTATTTACGGTATATTAGATTTACGAAAACATTGTTTCAGCACTTATACTTCTCATACAAATCTAAAAATTAACATGGATACAGTTTTGATAAGTTCTCTTCCCTTTATCCATTGAATCAGTGCTGGCCATCCCTGTATATAGCTCGATCAAGCGGCATATACTACCTCACGCGTCTGTCTCTTTCCTTTCCGTTGTAAAGCGCTTAGGCTCTCCTGAGCTCTAAAGCGCGCGCTTGCGCTTATGGGCATCAATTGACATGACTGTCTTACGGTGTTTTTATTTTAGCCATACCCAAACAGATCACCCTGTACAATACTGTACATACCTCTACTCTGGTAGAAGAATTGTTCTGTGTGAGAAGTTAGTCAGATGTCCTCTCACCAACCTCTACAATTTGGCAAAAATTTGCATAAATTGTTTGTAATAAAGAAGTGTCTAACATAATTTGGTAATTTAACAAGTAATTTTGATCAAGCTTACGGCTAGGGCAATCCTTGTATATCATAGCAAATTGATACGTAATTATCCAGTGTCGAGCTTGGCTGTAAACCAGAGGTTCTTAGGCTGCCGTTGGTTGTAAACGATACCCTGCCAATAATGTAACGGGAATTGAGAGAAAAAAGTCGCCGTGTTCAGTACTCTCTCTTTCTCTCGGAATTCTATTTTCGAGCTCTACGACGAGATGCATTTAACGATCAGAAACTGCTGCACCGGTGATGGCTAGAGGTCGAATGTACGTAATGCAGTCCAACTTGCGCTCCGCAATACCACAGTCTAGTATATACAGTCGCGAAGCTCAATACGTAGTAAATATGCAAACATTAGATAGTAGCTCACCACTAGGATCGCTAATATCGCCTCATTACAGGCATGGGAACGGTGAGTTGTCACAGTCTATTGTTTCTAGCACCCTCAAAACTCAAGCTTCTTGACTGTATATAGTACACTGTGGCAATACTGTGCACCTGGTTGGTGGGTGCTGCAGTCTTTCTTACAAACTTCGACCTGTTCTTCTTCTTTTTTTTTTTACAAGTCTGACGATAAAGATGTAGATTTGCATTGAATTCAGGAGCTTATATACAATATCATATAGAATACGATATGTAATTGACTATTTACAATATTATTATTATTACTATTATTATTATTATTATTATTATTATTATTATTATTATTATTATTATTATTATTCAGCTTAAGCGTGTTCGAGAATAAGGTGCTTAGGAAAATATGTGAGGGTAAGAGGGATGAAGTTACAGGAGAATGGAGAAAGTTACACAACACAGAACTGCACGCATTGTATTCTTCACCTAACATAATTAGGAACATTAAATCCAGACGTTTAAGATGGGCAGGACATGTAGCACGTATGGGCGAATCCAGAAATGCATATAGAGTGTTAAAGTCGCGTCGCTGTTATTTCCGGTATGACTCCTCCCCTTTGCTTACGTCTTAGGAAGTGAAGGCTCTATAAAGTCTAGGTAGGTAGTATCGTTCGTCATTTTTGTTCTTTTGGTGCCGAGCTACTAGATGAGGAATCTATTTGCTTCATCGTTAAACATTATCATGTCGTAGCTCCTATGATAATAAATCAAACACGCTATAATTGAGCGGCAAATAACGTCCTCGTGTGATTTCTGCGAACGCCAACAAAAGAGCCAAAATGGCGGGCGATTACATTAAGTATTTATCGAGCCATAGGAAATTCATTACATCATCAATAGCGAATGACAAGACGCACACGTTTAAATGTAGCCGACCTGCAACGTGATTGGCTGCCGGAAATAAGAGCGACGGGACTATAGTTGGGAGATCTGAGGGGAAAAAGAGCTTTGAGGAGGCTGAGACGTAGATGGGAGGATAATATTAAAATGGATTTGAGAGAGATGGAATATGATGCTAGGGACTGGATTAATGTTGCTCAGGATAGGGTCCGATGGCGGGCTTATGTGAGGGCGGCAATGAACCACCGTCTTTTTTTTTTATTGGTTATTTTCGACACTTCCTCACTGCTGTTGTTATCTACCGTCTGAATGAGATGAAGGTGATAACGTCGGCAAAATGAGTCCAGGGTCCAGCGCCGAATGTTACCAGCATTTTCTTTTACTGGGTTGAGGGAAACCTCAGAAAAACCTCAACCAGGCAACTTGTCCCAACCAGAATTTTAATCCGGATCCGCTCGTGCTTCTTATTGGAGCTCGTGGTGTGACTTACAAGTTCTTTGAAAGCTTCAGGAAGACTTTTGAACTACCACAGACACTTACTACTGGCATCATAACTTCAGTTTTGAAACGCTCTTGCCAAATTCTGAGTCATCATATTCACTCTGTTTAATTTCTTTTTCTTCACTTTATAATCCATATATGTTTATTTTAATTTTCCGTCAACAAATTTATGTAAACATTTAATATTGTAAAATTCATGTAGGAGAGTATACTGAGTCCTTCTGGGCTACCTCCAATGGGAGGCAGTTAACAATTTAAATTTTTTAAAATAAAGTATTGCATAGTAATACGAAAACAATTCTCTTTCTATAAGGCATCATGTAAAAGTATCCTTGATGACGTCATATGTCGCACAACAGTCGCAAAAATATTGTGTGTCCATAAAAATATTCCTTTCAAAATACAGTATTTCAGTGTCTGAGTTTTTTTGTCCACCTCGTTCAGTTTTAATTTTGTGCATTGCTTTTGAAATCGCTGTATGTAGTGGGACTCATTGCACAGTGGTCCGAAACGCGAATCTAGTGGGACAAGATTAACTTTTGTCACCCTCGTGAAAGTGAATTTAATCAATGAAATATTAAAGTAAACATACTGAATCTTTGTAATCTGCAAACTGAACTACAATAAACAGTAGTATATCAACACCATGTTATCGTGAAGTTGGACCTGTAGACAGCTGGCCTTGTATGTAGTGCGAGACAGTTATTCAGTGTGAAAGAAACAAGGGGTGTGTTCGAAAATGTGAGGGAATAAATGTTACATTTCTATTGCAAGTTTTATCTTAAGGTATGTAGAATATTTTAACATAGTATTGGATGGAAAATAGAAACTCATCTATGCATGCTGATGACTGGCAATAATTAAGGAAAAAATAAAAATTTCGAGTTTATTATGAATATTGATATAGACTTTTAAAAAGAACAGATCTGAATGGCTCGACAAAACCTTTTTTTAATATCTTATAACAACCCTTTAACTTCAAAACGCTTTGGGTGCTAGGTACGATAACTTGCGGATTTGTAAGATACGAATATATGCTATTCGTTACAAGACTGCCAACAGTTGCAGGCCTGGCTAGTGAGATATAAGGTAGGTGTCCCTGATATGGCCATGCTAAGGTTTGAAAAAAAATGTAAACCACTTTTTCTTTCTCGTTCTCAGTCTAATGGACTTTCTTAAAACAATTTCCTTTCCCCATAAAAATAGCTTTAATTGTCCAAAAATTCCCAAATTCCAAAAGTCTACCTAGTGGCCATATCAGGAACATGCGCACATGATATGGTCACCCTTGTTCCATGTTCTACAAATCGTGATTGTTTTAAGTTTGATAGCGCAGTTGTGTTAAAATTAAATAATTTTGGTGTAAAATGAATAAAAATGACACTTAATAATCTTTTTTATAATTCAAAAGTGTAGTCAAAACAGGTTTTTCCATAAAAAATTAAATTGTTTTTCTTAAAATACAAAATTTTTGCGTAATCCCAGCTATAAGGCATGTAAATTTGTCAGGTGAAAAAATAAAAGTGAAATGAACTTGATATGGCCATGGTGCATTTGATATGGCCATGTTTGGTGTAAAATGAATAAAAATGACACTTAATAATCTTTTTTATAATTCAAAAGTGTAGTCAAAACAGGTTTTTCCATAAAAAATTAAATTGTTTTTCTTAAAATACAAAATTTTTGCGTAATCCCAGCTATAAGGCATGTAAATTTGTCAGGTGAAAAAATAAAAGTGAAATGAACTTGATATGGCCATGGTGCATTTGATATGGCCATATCAGGAGCAGGTAAGCTTTCACGAAAATCGTTTGATTATGAACAACTCGTAAAAGATGCGCCATCAACGACAACACCAATCAACAGAACATTAAAAACTGAATGGAGTACGATGGTTTTCATGAAACAAGTCTTTGAAAAACATGCATAAAACAAAGGAGACTTGCCTGAGAAAAATAAGAAGAGGTCACATGAAAACCGCAAAACAGGCAACTGACGCCATATTGCTCAACCTGACTGGATGGAAAACGATCAAGTGACATACCAGGATGCCCTTTCACTGGATGCTGCTGCAATTTAGCGGATTTTTTGGTTAACTAACTCACAATATCAGGAACATGGTCATAACAGGAGCACCCACCTTAATTGAAGTAAATATAGGTCTACTATTGTAATAATAATTATACTAAATTCCATAGATGTATGACGTGTTACGTTCGTTTAATCATTCCTGCTTGTAATTTATTCGCTATATTAATTTATTTCAGGCGAGTTTATGTCGGTCAGAGGAAAAAGTGATTTACCTGTTACTAGCCGCATGGAATTATTTGAAGTACTGCGGAACAAAGAGTGACATTTTAAATTAACCGTGTGATTATGTACAGATATGGAAATAAAATTTGGAACGCCCTTATTGTATTGTAAAAACGGTTTTTTTTCTTCTTTTCATTGAGTCTACATCATTATTCTTCAAGTCGTGATAATCTTCCAGGAAATAATATGAAGACATATAATTCTAGTTCAAAAAAGCGAGCAAGAAAAGGTAATTTTCAACAATGAAAAGGAAGTCTCCCTTATGTTGACGCAAGCAATGCGAAGTGAAACATTGTTCAGTTGTTTTTAGAGCATTCTTGTGTAACCTAGCGGCGACGTGCAGACATGGAACGTGTTGAGGAATGTGAGGGAAGGCCGCGTAGCTGGATCCATCTTACGGAAGTGCACGACTTGAACTCTGCCTGACCACAATACAAACAGCTTCTAAAACGAGCGGGCAAAAAAATCACATTTGATACTAAGAAGCTAGTCGAAAATAAAGATTAATGTAATCCACCGCTAACGTCCCAACTTCGAAGACAAGAATAGTGACTAGTGACATCTTACAGGGGCGAAACCCTTAATGTGGGCTTATAGTTTCCTCGGCTATCTAGACCCTGTTCGACGATTTTACTAATATTATTAGAACACATTTTACAAATTACAAGTTATAAATTACTAATACTAATCATTTCTGTTGCATAATACCTATCAGTTTACTAATATTATTAATGATTTTCGCTAGAAAAATTGTACAAATTACAAGTTATAAAATATTACTAATACTAATAATTTCTGTTGCATAATACCCATCAGTTTACTAATATTATTACTGATTTTCGCTAGAAAAATTTTACAAATTACAAGTTATAAAATATTACTAATACTAATCATTTCTGTTGCATAATACCCATCAGTTTACTAATAATATTAATGATTTTCGCTAGAAAATTTTTACAAATTACAAGTTATAAAATATTACTAATACTAATAATTTCTGTTGCATAATACCCATCAGTTCACTAATATTATTAATAATTTTTGCTAGAAAAATTTTACAAGTCATAAGTTATAAAATATTACTAATACTAATAATTTATGTTGCATAATACCCATCAGTTTACTAATATTATTAATGATTTTCGCTAGAAAAGTTTTACAAATTAGAAGATATAAATTACTAATACTAATAATTTCTGTTGCATAATACCCATCAGTTTACTAATATTATTAATGATTTTCGCTAGAAAAATTTTACAAATTACAAGTTATAAAATATTACTAATACTAATAATTTCTGTTGCATAATACCCATCAATTTACTAATAATATTAATGATTTTCGCTAGAAAAATTTTACAAATTACAAGTTATAAAATATTACTAATACTAATAATTTCTGTTGCATAATACCCATCAGTTCACTAATATTATTAATAATTTTCGCTAGAAAAATTTTACAAATCACAAGTTATAAAATATTACTAATACTAATAATTTCTGTTGCATAATACCCATAAGTTTACTAATATTATTAATGATTTTCGCTAGAAAAGTTTTACAAATTAGAAGATATAAATTACTAATACTAATAATTTCTGTTGCATAATACCCATCAGTTTACTAATATTATTAATGATTTTCGCTAGAAAAATTTTACAAATTACAAGTTATAAAATAATACTAATATTAATAATTTCTGTTGCATAATACCCATCAATTTACTAATAATATTAATGATTTTCGCTACAAAAATTTTACAAATTACAAGTTATAAAATATTACTAATACTAATAATTTCTGTTGCATAATACCCATCAGTTCACTAATATTATTAATAATTTTCGCTAGAAAAATTTTACAAATCACAAGTTATAAAATATTACTAATACTAATAATTTCTGTTGCATAATACCCATCAGTTTACTAATATTATTAATGATTTTCGCTAGAAAAGTTTTACAAATTAGAAGATATAAATTACTAATACTAATAATTTCTGTTGCATAATACCCATTAGTTTACTAGTATTATTAATAATTTTCGGTAGAAAAATTTTACAAGTTAATTCTTTTTAATAATAAACTTGAATAGGAACTGAATTATTACAAAACGCGTGAAACGTGTTGCAATGAGATGGTATTGTCACCTTCTTGACACGGATTTTTTTCCATTGTTGCCAACACAGGATGGCGAACACCAGATCTTTTGGGATAGGAAGAGATTTCAACTTCTCTAGTCCAGGTCCGCTGGATTTGCTTGAGGAACACTGGAGTGGCAGTAGAAACATCTGTAGAGGAAAAGTCATTTGCAATTTCTGGGCGCAATATTACGACACAGTCTCATTTTCAATGTGACATTTGAGAAGTAGTGTAATAAATAACTACAGCTGGCACCAGCGTTTTTGGCGTGTGTCCTAGATATATAGTGCCCAGTTTGTGAGCATGTTGCTAGTGCAGCTGAGAATGGTACCACTTCCTACACATGTCACATCAGCCATTTGTCAAACACAATTGTCAGACTGACTGCGGCAATGGAAAAAAAAATGTAACGTTCCTATTACTTATTTCACACGCCAAAAACGGTGACGCGGACTGTACTTGCCTAAACTCACATTGGCTATATTAAAACAGGAATCAGAACGCACCTACTCTTAATTCCTCATTGCCAACTAGAGTCATCATTGCGCTTCTAACTACAGTAGTTAGTAAAACATCGTTCCAAACACAAAGAAATGGAAATAAGAAGCTGTTATTGTGAAAAGAAGTCTCTGTATGCGTATGTATCGCCGTGGCTCCTGGCGGAACCAACGGCCGCGCGACCTATATTCTACAGCCGTGTGGGTAATTTCCCAAGTGAAGCGGACTCGGATCATCTAAGTGATGCGACATCTTGTAATCATTCGCAATTAACGAAGTCTGGCAGCGGAATGATTGGATGCTGCGATATTACAAACATTATTCGTGGGTACCAGAGCAGTATATATTGGAGAGTACCGCATTCTTTTGATCCGACAAATGCCGACGCGGCGGCCATATTTACTCCTGCGGAGACTCAATACTCCGCAAGACTTGCGTAGGAACACAGGTTTCTAGTGTGATATTCCATCGTTATCATGAAGAATGCCGTGTTGTTGTGCGGTTAATCAATGTGTAATCAATTGCTGTTGTACTGAATTAGCATTACAGCTTATTGTCTATGCGGGTGACATGAATATATTAGGAGAAAATGCACAAACTATTAGGGAAAACGTGGGAACTTTACTGAAGCAAGTAAAGCGATAGGTTTGGAAGTATATCCCGACAAGACAAAGTATATGATTATGTCTCGTGACCAGAATATTATATGAAATAGAAATATAAAAATTAGAAATTTATCCTTCAAAGATGTAGAAAAATTAATATATCTTGGAGCAACAGTAACAAATATAAATGACACTCGGGAGGAAATTAAACGCAGAATAAATATGGGAAATGCTTGTGATTATTCGGTTGAGCAGATTTTTTTGTCATCTGGTCTGCTATCAAAAAATCTGAAAATTAGAATTTATAAAACAGTTATATTACCGGTTCTTCTGTATGGTTGTGAAACTTGAACTCTCACTTTGAGAGAGGAACAGAGATTAAGAGTGCTTGAGAATAAGGTTCTTAGGAAAATATTTGGGGCTAAGAGGGATGAAGTTACAGGAGAATGGAGAAAGTTACACAACGCAGAACTGCACGCATTGTATTCTTCACCTGACATAATTAGGAACATTAAATCCAGACGTTTGAGATGAGCAGGGCATATAGCACGTATGGGCGAATCCAGAAATGCATATAGAGTGTTAGTTGGGAGACCGGAGGGAAAAAGACCTTTAGAGAGGCCGAGACGTAGAGGGGAGGATAATATTGCAATGGATTTGAGGGAGGTGGGATATGATGATAGAGACTGGATTGGTCTTGCACAGGATATGGACCGATGGCGGGCTTATGTGAGGGCGGCAATGAACCTCCGGGTTCCTTAAAAGCCAAGTAAGTATAATGACGTAATATTTATAATTGAAAATATCAAGATGGAGAAAACGGACGTTGGAAACTATTCCAAACTGGTATAATCTTGGTAATAAAAACAGTTCAAGAAATTGTCTTAATAAAGGGAACTTCAAATATCTTATGCTAGATAGATGCACTCAGGATGTGTTAGAAAATTTGTTTTCTACTGTCCATTCCTTAAATCCAATTCCGGATGTAATAGAATTCAAAAACTGCATTACGATTCATCAGTTTTTCTTAAAAAAAAAAAAGCATGAAAATTACGCAGTTTGCGATTCTGAACAATTAGTTGAGTTTCTAGGTACAGATGTAAGTAAACCCGAAACAGAAAGGTCTAGTGAAGATGAATGTGAGCAAAAGAAATTCATATAGGCTAAATTTGAATTTAACTAAAATGGAAATATTGACTTGAGTGAACAACAAGCTCTTTACTATTTGTTGGGATCAGTTTTGTTCAAAATAAAACAAAATAAGTTATATAATATTTGTGAAAACTGTATTTCTAATCTAATAAATAATAACAGGGATGAATCTATAAATTGTATTAGCATATTAGTGACTCTCAAGTCGTACATGGAAATGTCACTTGTATACCCTTGTAAATTCGTGTTTGATATAATTCTAAATGCAGAAAAATGTGAAATGTTGGTAGAAAATGTATTGGCACTAAAAGATTTGAAGTCTTTATTCATTAACACTTCAACTCATACGTTCTCAATTCGTTATAGGCCTAATATATTTGAAAAAGTCTTATCACTATTTTAGGACTAGAATATATTTATTGTTAAGAAAATTGTCTGTTTAGCAAATGCACGACAACAATTTGCTAAATTTGGCGGTCGAAATGTTGATGTGAGAATTGCTGTAGAAAATTGCCGATGTTATCCCTATTGAAATGGACATTACATAAATAATAAAGTGTTATCTCTCATGAGTCATTTCACTAGGACAATAATGTTTATTAATTCTTGTCTCCTGTATTCAATAAATCACAACAACATGTATGATATCGCCTTTAATCACCATCGTTCTAGCATTACTGCTTACGCTTCTGTGCCGAGCAAGGAGTAAATATGGCTGCCGCCGTCGAGAATGCGGTACTCCCTAATATACACTGCTCTGGTGGGTACGTTGCCGCCCGCACTGCACTCGGATGCGTGGGTTTCTTTATAAAGTGCTGAGTCGATTACCAGGTGATTATTATCAAAGGAACCGGGTTAGAAACCCGGGTAATTCATTGATCATCTTGACCCAAACATACTGTAAGATTCTATAGAGAATTCGCATTTGAAAGTAAACTGGATAGTTCTTCAGTTGCACACGGTACAGCATTTATAGTGAGGGTCACGTAAGAACAGTTCCTAAACAGCAAATATTGCCGTCTTGTCAGTGTTGCCAACTGTTACTAGATATCACCATATGAAGTTAAATCACGATCCTATGTACTGAATGACTTATTCACTTACCATACTTTACCTTTATGTTGTATGTATGTATGTATGTATGTATGTATGTATGTATGTATGTATTCACACTGGAAATGGATATATACCCGGTGGCAGTGGTAACTTATTACACTCAATAATGACAATTAATAATAAACACAACTAATAAAAACAATAATAATTAATAATAATGATAAATAATAGTAATAATAATAACAACAACAAGGAGCATCCTAAATTAAATGAAGCACGATCACTTAAAATAACATTTAAAGTAAATCTAATTTGTATCTTAACCCTAAGTTCATACCTGCACAAGTACCTTTCAGCACTACAGGCGTATTTCAACAACTCCTTACTGCACTGATTCTATCCTGATTTCACTAACACTTCCAAACCATTTCACTGTTCAAATACTTTGCACAGCCACTATGAACTATAGAACTTCACTGACACAAACACACTTCACTTACACAATAGACTTCACTGACACTACACACTTCCTTACTGATACAACACTTCAAATAATAAAATATCAATTACACCCTTTAATATACTACCGTCTATTAGTAAAGTCTTTAAACCTATTTTTAAATACATTTTTGGTTATTGGTTAAAGCCTTTAGTAAGTCTGCAGATAAAGCATTCCAGTCCCTGATAGTACGACTGAGAAAAGAAACCTTTCCAGTGTCCGTCCTCTTCTTCTTTCCTCCATTTAGTTATTCGTTTCCTTGAAGAGTAATTTGACGGCTGCAACCTATTTTTTTATTTCTCTCCAGGCAGGCTCACCTCTGTATGTTTTGAACATTGCGCATAATCGAATTCGTTCTCCTGTCCGTGAGTGTGTCCCATTTTAATGGTGAATTATTACAACACTTGAGAGCCCGTTTTTTAATCTTTTCCAGTGTCTTAATATGTTCTAATCTGTAAGAATCCCAACATGCAGAACCATATTCCATTAGTGGACGTACTAGTGATTTATATCCAATCTCTTTGGATTTATCAGGGCCTTTTATTAGTACCCTCATCACAAAGTGTAACGCCCTCCATGTCTTTCCCGCTGTGTCAGTAACGTGTTCCCCCCGGCCGAGTTCGCGGCTAAATGTTATTCCTAGGCATTTGTTGGAAGGTTATTCTAAATAATTCAATAATTTTTAACATATTTTTGTAGGCATACTATACGAGAAAGGGATCAACATGTTAGGTATTTTGTCTGGAAATATGAAATTCATTGGTTTGACTAAACAATTGATTCACGAGACCTAACTTAAAAATGTATTTTGTTTGAACACGTGACATTATTAGAACTAACTCCGAAAATCGACCGAATACCACCGTTCGTAAATTGTACACGAGAGGAAAGCAACTTTTTATTCTTCTTAGGCCTATATCCCTCTGGAGCTTATTGGGATGTTCGTGTGCGAATGGGACCCGGCTCTATCAGAAGCGAGGCAGGACGGCCCACTTCTCAGCATCGATTCACAAATGCCAGCCAGGCAACCTGCCGGACTTGCATATAGGGTCCACAATACAACACAACGTTTCGTGTGACTTAAATCGAATTCCGCGATAAGCAACTACAAGTAACTTACTTAATGATGCTATATCATCCACAAGCTTATCCGGCTTAGATGGAAATAGTGATGCGAGATAAATCGTAGGATTCGTTATGGAATTACCCGACATTCGTATGTCGACTGACAATAATGTTCTAAAATATATGAAGATCCTTTGTAAGTTTGCCCTTCAAGTTATTATTTTTTTTACAATTATGCCACATTTACAATCTGTCTACAATAGACAATAAGTAAATAATAAAAGAATATGACATGAGTGGAGATGTTATCCCATGACAACACTCCAAAAGAAAAAAACAATGTTTCAAATAGCTGTAGTAAGAATGAATGAAAAGTCAAGAGCATTGGTCCTTTTAAGTCTTCTTATTGTTTGACTATTATCCAGCAAATTTAATGCATGATGATTCGGATGTTGATTTAACCGGTTCAGGTATTTTTTGCTGAACTTAGAGATCTCTTCTTTTACAGTTAAAATGTTAAGATCATGATGAAGACATCATTACGTACATACCATGGTGCAGTGACAAAGGAACGTAAAGTTTTGGACTGATACCTCTGCAGTATTTCAATGTTTGAGTTGCTAGCAGTTCCCCACAGTTGGATGCCGTATGTCCAGATTGGTTTTAGTACGACTTTATAAACAAGAAGTTTATTTTCTAGTGACAGTTTTGACTTAGGTCCCAATAAATAAATAATTTTTGATGTTTTAAAATTTAATTCTTTACGTTTAGTTTCAATATGTTTACGCCATGTTAAGCGGCGATCTAAATGCATACCTACATATTTAACATCGTCTGCTTCAGGAAGTTCTTTGTTGTACAGTGTTCAAGTTAAATATATCTGAGTTTTAATTTAAATATTCCTGTCCCAACGGTGTTGAAAAGGAATAGCAATGGCGATCGACTCGGTGATTGCGCTACTTATACATTCACGAACTACAGAATAAGATTTAAATTTTGTAAGAAATATTTGGGGATCCCATGGAATGCCTCAAATATAGCAGCCAGATTGGAAATGGGAATGGAGGGTAGTAGGAGAACAATATTAGTTGGGAAAATTAAATGTTTGGGTTATATCATAGAGAAACAAGAAAATGATATCTGGAAAAGATGTTTAAGATACTTACAAACGATGAAAACTAAGTCAAATCGGATAAAAGAATTAGAAAATAATGTAAGCAGTTTAGGACTAAATTGGTTATGGCAAGAAGTTGAGGAAATTAATATAAATTTGATAGGCAAAATTATAAAGGAGAGGAGTAACGAGGTGGTGAGACAGGAAATGTTTAACAATTTAAATAGCCTAGTTTAAAATCATTAATAAATTACACAGGAATGAAAATCATATGGGGACAGGAAGAATATACAAAAGTTAACAACGGGGAAGAAAGGATGGGATTAGCGTGGTGGAGATTGGGAAGTTGAAAGCTAAAATATAGAAGAGGAGACGTAGGAAAAGACATATGTCCTTTATTAATAGAAAAAAAGACGCATTATACATTCTGCAATCTTGTCCAGAATATGAAAGAACAAGGACAATTTTTATTCAGGAAGCATTATTAAAACTAAATGTAGAAATATCATGATATAGGAAATTGTATAGAACAGTAAAGGAAAAAAAATTGCGGGAATTCGGAAAATTTTTATTTATAGTAAAGAAAAAATGGGAAGGGAAAACTAGAATAAAATGTATATAAGAAATATTAACCAAATGGAAAGAGTTCTTGTTAATAAATAACTATAATCCTACATGTAGTATAGAATGTATAGTAATAGTTATGAAGAGTAAAATGTAATTAAGGGTAGTTTCCTGGAAAACAGAAATGTAACAGGATCACCATTAACAAATGATACACAAATTGTACATGATTTTGGTGACAATAAATATACATATAAAGTAGTGGCAAAAAAATCGGGCCGACCCTCTGATTTCAGAGCCTTGTTCACTCCAGAGCACGATAGATTGCTAAGACTTTCGTGGTTCGAATCCCCCTGGGAAGGAAACTTTTTTTTGTTCCTTATTCAAATTTATTCCCAAAATTTTCGATCGCAGCGATATTTTACTAAATTAACTTATTATTCCCAGAACATGAATTTTACCAGCAATGAAAAGTATTGGGTTTAAATGTTGAATAAGAAACAAAAAATTTCCTTCCCAGGCAGGATTCGAATCAAAAGTCTTAGTTACCAGTCTATTGTGCTCTGGAGTGAACAAGGCTCTGAAATCAGCTAAACATCGGTCCGGTTTTTTTTTGTCAATACTGTACATATACATCCACGAACTCTGCGCGTACCACAGTTTGAGAACCTCTGATGTATTTTTTTTTTTTTTTTTTTTTAGTAGGTTATTTTACGACGCTTTATCAACATCTTAGCGTCTGAATGAGATGAAGGTGATAATGCCATGGTTCCCGTTGGCATGGTTACCGTTGCCGTGGTTACCGTTGCCGTGGTTATCCAACGGGATAATGAGTCCGGAGTCCAGTACCGAAAGTTACCCAGCCTTTGCTCATATTGAGTTGAGGGAAAACGTCGGAAAAACCTCAACCAGGTAACATGCCCCGACCGGGAATCGAACCCGGGCCACCTGGTTTCGCGGCCAGACGCGGCAACCGTTACTCCACAGGTGTGGACCCTCTGATGTAAGTGAGTGAGATGAGCAGTGGAGAAATTATTGTTGAGACGCATGTAATGCTCTGCGGTTGCTGGGACGGTTGTAAGGCGCTGCGAAAACTCACCCAAACATTGTTTTTGTTGATCGTAAATTTAGTGTGAAGTGTGTAGTATTGGAAAGCAGGTCCTCCTACTTGTAGATCCGACGCTCTTTCCTGTTGCCTAACGGTGCACCCAGATTCTGTAAAATTTGTGGTGTACGAATCTGGTGCAGAGTGGTTTCCTCTGAATATCTCGCTTTATTTATCTTCAGTTTCATTCTTTCGTTTCATCAACACCGCATCATAATATGATTGCCCTCTGGATAGCCACTGTGGTTAAAAGAGGCGTTAATCGAAGATACACATATCTTGTATCAGTCTTATTCGCGGGATGTAACACAGTTTATACCCACACGCCCACCATCCTAAGATGACGTAACTGGCAGAATGGTCATGAGACGACATTCAGCGGTTTTCCAGTTGACCTACTTGGTAATACTTTGATAGAATTTTGGAACCAGAGAATAACTAGAGCCTGCAACCAATGGATTGGAAATTTTATTATGATACTCTGTAAAATGGCACGCATTAGTTGTAAAATGTTCGCACGCATTTTTTGCACTAAATTATAACGTCGCCTTTCAAACCGTTATTGGCTGAAGACGTCAACTTCCAGCGAAAATGTTTTTGCTTGTTGAAAGTTCCCCGTACTGTGACCTGGCCAGGTTTTAGGCTTCGTTCTGGTGTCTGTGTTAAAAATAATTGAAAGCTGCTTCTGAAGGTACTCACATTGCATCTGAATACCGGAACAGTTGAGGCCACTTCTCGCATTGTATGAAGACTACGATCTTAGGTTCGATTCCAATCTCTGACATCGACGGCATCATACCAGAAGGGTTTATCAACAAAATTGCAAGTTTACATTAGAGCCATTTAAATATAGAATAATTTTATCCTATCCTTGTCTACTTAACAGGGTACTTTCTTTGATTTTTTCCTCATACCCATTGTAATTCTCAAACGATTGTTTTTAAATACAGAGTGTCCGACAAGTCCCGCATCATAGGCGATATTATAAAATTTGTAGTGTCCGGAGTTGGCTCGACGAGAACTTCAGTAATCGCTGGATAGGACTCAGTGGATCCAGAGAATGGTCTTAAAGACATAGGGCAGAAGAATGCATTATAATTAATGGAAATCACATTGAACATCTCTTACGAAGTTGATGGACAAGTACCCGTGTCTCGGAACTCATGTTTATTTTATTTATTTAACTGGCTAGCTAGCTAGTGAGTACAAATTAAATTTATAGAACAAAAATGTTTCTAGCCACTACCATAAGAGCCAGGCTCGTGTACGGTGTGGTCTTAGCCAATAATATAGCATAAAATTTACAAGGACCATTTACTACATACAGTAACTAACTTAATTCAAAACAATAAATAACACACAAGAGCAAAAAGAAGAAGAAGAATAAAAGAAAAAGAAAGAGAAAAAGAGACACTCCTTTGTTTTGTTTTCCCTCTCAGAATGCATTTTATGGAAATCACATTGAGCACATCCTATGATGCTAATGACCTAACACTGATATCTCGGAAGATACTAATTGAATCATTTGTTTCAGAAACAGCACTTCTCCCTCCAGTAACATTTTTCAGGAAATTGAAAAAACCTTCTGTAAGGCATATTTTGTTGTTCACAATTGTGGTATTTTTTTCATTTGATCATTTACTAAATACAAACATCCTGACATCTTGCTTATTTGAATGAGTTCAATACCCACATCTACAGAATTTGTTTAATTTGAGGAGATGTGCTGTTTCTGAAACAAACAGTAGGAATAACAAGAACAACAAGAGATTCTCAATGTTAATAATCTTAAATTAATATAGAAATGCTAATATAAGTGAGAACATGTTTAAACCCATTCATTCAAATTCACAGCATAACCTGCCTAATAATCACAACTTAAAATGCAGAAATATCTTGCAAAGAAAAAGAAGTTCACTAAGTTCTTTTTTTAATTATGTTAATAAATTCATGATGGCATCAAAGCATACACACAACATTACTCTTCCTTGGCATGTTTTCTGCATCACCATGATTAGTCATCAGTTGATGTTTGGCCAAGTATATAGTTCATTATAAAATCGTGATATTCTGTTGGAATGTATGGTTCTTATTCTTAATATCTGATAATTTCTTTACATTTAAAGCCACATAACCATGTGGATAAGCAGGAACACTGAGCAGCATAGGAAGCACACTTCTAGAAAGGAACAACTTGAAAGTATGAACAGTCAGTCCATCAATAAAGTTTTCCTGAGATATGATCCACTTCATATTGGAACTCCATAAAGTCATTCACATGAAACGTTACTTTCTGATCTCTTTTCATTTTCCCATGGAATCGGAGAATAACAGACTTCTTGAAATAGGCCTTCCACCAATGGTTAAAGTTCAAAATGTCTGCAGTTTGTATATTTGAACAGAAATCTGTTGTTCTTATTTGATGCAACTATTAACTCATGTATTCTTTTGTTGAATAGATTCTGTCTGATGTGCGAATCTTCCTCTTTCATAACACCAAAATTGGATCACAAGGCATGAAGGAATGCCCACGGATCGGAAAATAATGGTACATTTTTTTAATCTGCCAGTAGTAACAAGAGTTTGGAGAAATCGAACAACTGTGTTATTCCTATTCTGACCTGGGCAGCTATCAGAGAAGATGTGTAGGTACTTTGTTGTGTTTGGTAACTCGTTGCTTATGTAATTTAAGATAAATGAACAGACTTCATCTGGACCTTTTTTAGCCAGTCCCTCGTGATATATGTACAATTTTGCTGTGTTATCCCTCAAGTTATGTATATTAAATACAGTAACATTAAGTTGCCTGAGATAGAATGCTTCCTGACAGGTATCTCTGGCAGATGCAAATTCTGCATATAATCTATACATATTGAAGCAGTTTCATTGTCTTCTTTGCAGAGATTAGAACAATATTCCATTTTTTTGGTGAACTTTTTGGCTCTTCTTTTATGGACAATAAACTCTGCTCCTGCTACATGTTTGGCGTTATCATTCAGCGATGGACTTTTCATCCTTACCGATAGTTGTTCGCATGTACAGCAGGTATCAATTTGTGGCCTCCCAAATGATAGACTGAATAGCTCCTTAAAAATTTTGCGGTATAACCAGTAGGATACCTGTTGGTCAGGATACTTCTCCATAAAGGAGGCATGCATTAATGTGATTTAACCTCTCGCTCAAATATTCTATTTCTCTTGATGAGTAGTGAGATTTTTTGGTTGGATATGAGCGTATGTGATCTTCCACTAATATACACACTTCCCCAGGAGTTGCATTTCTAGAAGTGTTTTTACCCCTCAAATCCTTTGGAGATCTTCCAAGCAGTAACAAAGATGTTAGACGACGAATGCGACCCTTTGTCACACCATGCAAGTTTAGAAATGCTTTGGCACACACTTGTTGTCGTCCAGAACTACATGTCACATAATACTTGAAATTACGCGAACGTGGCTTCTTTGGTTCATCTCCTGCGGACGTCTCCTTTTAACTTGCACTACTTCCACTAATGCTTGAAATACGAATCCTGTTCGTCTTTAGTTTCTTTGGAAAAAGTTTGTAAATATTTCTTCTCGGTCCTCCTCCAATAATCTTCCAAAGCACTTAATTTACACCTGAAGAAAAAATGTTTTATGTTATGTGACGAAAAGTATAATAGGAGTAAATATGGATTTAACATATTATGAATCATGTTACATTGCAAAGTATGATTTTCATAACAACATCAACGCTATTGAACAGGTAAACATTAATACTGTGGCATACTCACTAATCATTTCATTTTCTTCTTTGCGACCACCTTAGAAGCATAGTTGATATGTTCTAACCCCTTTAAATTCCTCTTTTCACATGTAACCTCGTTTGTATTCAAAACTTTTAAATCCTCTCTTTCGTTTTTTCAATACGGACAAAACAGCTCCCTCATCACTACTAGACGCCATGTTGGAATAGTACTATTGGAGGAAACTAAAAGAAAGAACAAAACAGCACATCTCCAGGATAAGTGTTGTTTGCACAAAACGGAAACTTTCGACTAAGTTTGCAATTATGTGATGGAAGTTTGTTTCTGCACAAAACTGTAGCATTTCAGTCGGTAATTGCGATTGTGCTAACAACTCGTATACCGTCAAACAGTGGAGAAGTGTTGTTTCTGAAACAAACGATTCAATTTTAGCGTTCATGTTTATTAAACTTTTTTCTTGTTTCGATGAATATTACCACCTCTAAGAATATTGACTGTTTTTTTAACACTCTGTATAAGAAAAATTGTTCCGCTCTTTATCAGTAGCACTGGCACGTAGGATGCCATCTAGTTTCGGGAATAAAACTGCAGTTTTGTTGGTTTGAATGTTTTATTTCTCTTTCAGTTTACAAGAAGTAATTAATGAAGGGCACGCAACATAATTTTCTCTTCATATGAAGTGCGTTTTCGAAATTAGTCCCAGTTCACTACAATTTTTTTACTATGTTCACTCAAAGTATGTTGTATTTGTCTATTATCATTTTGATATTGCAGAAATCGCGGTTAAAAACCAAACGACTGGTTACGGCTGCTGTCGATACTGAGAGAGGTCGCGCGGCACGGTTAATTTTATACCCAAATTCGGCGCCCTCACACCCGTAGCGTGGACAGTTGGCGACATTGGGCATGGCCACACAAGATACATTGGTTTAAGTGTCAACTATTAATATCATTAGCTATTGGTTGTGGCTCATAGTGTTGATACAGCAAGCATTTGAATTTGTGCCATTTTTGTTTCACCACTCGGAATGGATGCCTATAGTCGGAGAGGGAAAGACATATTCTGCGTCAAAATATTACCGGATTTCATAATACGATAGAATATGTGGAAGGTTTACTTCTTTTAGTTTCAGTTTCGTAGTTTTCTAAATGCAATTATTCTTGCAGCTGCGAGAGAAGTTGTTACAATCAGGAGGCCTAAATTATTTTGAAATGCTACTCACAAAAAATTCCGTAACCTTTGGTATATTCGCTATTGAAGCCTTCATCGATATTTAATCTTCATTATTTTTGCATAGAATCAGTTCTTGTTTGATTCGATTATCGCATTCCGTTTGAGTTGCTTTGCTCCTGTGTAGGTGTACACTTTGTATTGAGATACTAACGGAATACAAATAAGAACTCTAAAATAAGTGCATGATCGATGATACGAGGAATGTTAGGTCCTTCTACCATAATGTCGGTAACTTATCCGAAACATTGTGAACTGTCGTATTATTTAGTTATTTGATAGTGAAATTTGATATATATTTATACTACAATAGCTGTACCCGTGCTCTCCGCTGCACCCGTTAGAAATAAATATAAAATAATTACATAATTAAAATAGGACATTTGATCCAGGGAACATTCGTGTTTGATAGAAGGATAAATCGTTTAATATGTTACTTAATTTAAATTGTATCCAAATAATTAAAATGTGATCATTTTGGTCCAGAGACACTCATTTGGTGCAATGACAATTCCTTTAACATGTTTCTTAATTTTTATTACATGCAACCATAGTTTAATGAAGATTGACATAATTTAGATTTAATGTGTATATTTTATTTTACTTGTTATAGGTTTCCATTGAATTATGGTAATAACTTAATTTTAACCCTTGTTTTCTACGTATTCAGTAAATGGCGCTTGGCCCACTATGGTTCTGAACTCTTCAAATAATTTAAATTATATAATATTACATAAGTATTATATTATATTATATTATATTATATTATATTATATTATATTATATTATATTATATTATATTATATTATATTATATTATATTATATTATATTATATCAAGTTACTGTAATAACATTATAGCATTATGTCCATCTAGAGAAACTACACTTTCCAATGGTGAAATAATAATTAATAAAATATACAAATCGGTTAATTTAGCTTCCGATATTTCTTCATACAAACACAGAAACATTCTCTGTAGGCTATCTTTCATAGCTTTCGATTGTTGCTGTCCAAGGCCCCTTATAGACGAAGTCATTTGTTTTTTAATTCATTACACGGCCTTAGATGGCAGTTATTTTAATTTTAAAAATCATTTATCTCATTAAATATCAGTCCTATCAAAATTTTTCAAGAATAAAACTTATCGAAAATTATTTTTAAAGAAATTTTGTTATGTAACATTTTCACAAAAATCAATAATAAGCGAGATATTTTGATTTATTTAATTCAGGCCCCATATAACCCCCTTTTAAATAATGTATTTTGAATGGCATATAGCCTAAAATCTAAGTTACAACGAACTTAATTTATATTCCAATTTTCATCGAAATCCGTTCAGCCATTATCGCGTGAAAAGGTAACAAACATGCAGACAGACAGACAGACAGACATACTGTACAAACAAACATTTCAAAAAAGCGATTTTCGGTTTCAGGGTGGTTAATTATATATGTTAGGACCAATTATTTTTGGAAAATCGAAAATTACCAGAAAAATTTCGGCTACAGATTTATTATTAGTATAGATTACACAAGATGTAAGCCACCTGCGTAACTCAGGCGGTAGTGCATTTGCCTGGTGATCCGAAGTTGCGCTCAGGCGAGGTTCGATTCCCGCTGGTTGCGTTTATTCCGAGGCGAATTCCAGGTAATTTATAGCGAATTCTCGGCCTCATCTCAAACGCACCTCGTACAGTTCCAAAATGATACAAATGCTTTCCTTTTTCCTGTATTTTTACACATTCTCCCTTTCTGTAATTATTTTTCTTTCTTCATTTCCTTCATTCTTCCCCCTCTGTTTATATTCTTATATAAACAGCTATTTCATAAGAATATGCGAATGTATGCTTGTCGAGCGAGATGAGGTAATAAAGATCGAATGTGAAGTGCAATGATTAAGAATATTGTTACATAACAGGACATACAGATATGAATTTAGCTGACTATTACACCTTTACTACGTCATACTACTTTTGACCAATAAAACGGTACGAAAGGACATATTTCGATCAATCATGGCTGCTTATCGCACAATTTTATCGCGTCCCTAGCATTTGTTTAATTTTATCGCGCATTTGTTTAATTTTATCGCGTCACTAGCATTTGTTTAATTTTATCACGTCCCTAGCATTTGTTTAATTTTATCACTTTTTGTTTGTTTGCAACATTTCAAATTGCATTGGTCTGGACGTCAAAAAAAAAAAAAAAAAAAACTGAAAATTACAAACCACTCCAGTCGATGCACAGCACTTTCAAATATGACTCGCATTGGCATTCAAGAACAAGAATTAATAAAGATCACTGGTCATACCTATGCATCTTCCCTGAAATTCTATTTACAAATAAATGAAAGCACCATTCGGAAATCCTGAATAAGTTGAGGAATACACCATTTACATCAACGAGTTCCACTTCTTTTACGCACACGTCTAATATAAAACACTAACACCAACCATTAAAACATTCAAATTTGAAAATTGTACTTTCAATAATTGTTTCTTTTAAAATTATTCATGTTTATTTTTATGTCATTATCGTTAATTAAAACTATTCTTGTTTATTTCATCATCCCTAATTAAAACTTTTCTAACACGGCTTCTGTTTTTATGTGATTCGCATTTCATTCTAACAAATTAATATGTATTTCACTATGTTTATTTTTATTTTATGAGGTAAATTTTATGTAACTACCTCTTTTGATCTCATTATGTAATCAGTATGTAATTACTTAATTCTGATCAAGCTTTATGATCAACTGTGTAAGCAAGTTTTAACCCTGGTTGAGTGTAAGAGAAGGCCTTAAGGCCTTAACTCTGCCAGATTAAATAAAACCATTATTATTATTATTATTATTATTATTATTATTATTATTATTATTATTATTTATTTTATTAAATTATTTAGCTTCTGCTATATGATATTATAGATAGTCACGTATCAGAGATTGTTTAATACTAAGATTTATTGAAAATCATCTGTAAAGTGACGTTGATTACTGGGATCCGGATAACTGAAGTGGAATGCAACTGTATTAATAAAAATGAAATTGAATCAACAAAGCCTTCTTGACTACTAACCGTCAAAATAGCCAAAGCTCATAGAACACTGTCCTTTGAAGCATCTTGTGTCGTTGCCGGAGTTAGACCTAAGGTATAATGCAGAATCTGTGAAAATCTATCAAGCAACGCACGAAAGCAATGAAGACCCTGAAGATTACGACAGACCACTTCAAGTAAGATACTGGCCACATCCAGCTGACAGGATAACAATAGGTGAAGTGAAGAATTCTTTCACATATGCTGTGGAAATATACACAGATGGAAGCAAAATTCAAGAGAAAGTGGGAGCAGCAGCCTTTTGACTACAAACAGTTAATTCAATGAAGAACAGACTTCCAAATAATTGGCATTCTATAGAAGAACTTAATAGATATCAAGAAAAGAACAGTGGCAGTTTTCACAGATCCAAATCACCTATCTAGCATGAACATCTAAGAGACTCCAGGATGATATTTATAAAAGCCCATGTGGGAATTGATGGCAGACAAGATGCAGCAGCAGAAGAATATAGAGAATATAATAAAAACAAACTTTGGAAAGATCAGAGTTCAATGAAGATTCCAGTTGGCATTCCTGATTCAAGAAAACAGCTTCTGCCATCTAGCATCATCTATGATATTTATAATTTTGGTATTGAAGACAGTTGTATTTTCTTAAGTCAATATTTTATTGTATTGGAGTACTTCGTTACTTTTAATCTTTATATACTTTCTTCTAATCGTGTAATAGTCAATTAAATCCCACTCGAGTTTTGATTTTCTCTAGATAAATCAAAACCTCTAGTGAGATTAATGTTGATAAATATTTCGGAATGTACACAATGTATAAGCCTGATGTTTCTCTTGATATTACCTGTCGTAATACATCTTTTGAAGAAGGATTTTTCGACCTGCTGATATTGGAAGCTTTCCTTGTTAGTTTCAGAGATATACAAAACTAACTGCCGCTCTCGCTCGATGTGTTCGTTGCATTTGTCTTTTGAGTCTCATCTCGTCATTTTCATGCTCTCCGAGTCTCGCTCATCATTCTCGAAATAGCATTTGGTCGGCGTGGAAAGATTTCGTAACTTTGAATAACATACATAATTGAATTGAACAACATTATAAATGTTTAAATGAGACAAAAGGACAAAACAGAATAGCATGTTAGTTATCAAAATGTTCTGGTTCTATTATATGATCTTACGTATGGTTATATAAATAGAGAAAAAAACAATTATGAAATAAATTTGCATTTCTAAGAAACACAAAACATAACATTAATATATTTTTATTTGAGATTGCACACTTTATCTCAAACATATGAAAAGAAAATTTCTAGCCTTTTAATAAGGGCTTAGTAATTAAATAAAGACTGGGGAACGGATTATTATATATTGAAAAGTAGAGATGATGTTTCAGATAGACTACTTGACTGTTTATGCATATATAACAGTTGCCAAAGTAGATAAAAGTTCAGTCAGGTATAAACAACTGTGGCTATTCAAGGTTGCTTGACGTTCGGGACTTCGGGAATGATCAATCTTGACGTCTCGGAACACTCACAAGCAGTCTTTACGTCAACAACGTTGTCGTGCGGGTTTTCGGCTTTGCGGGCGCTGTTAGTCTTGCTTTCTCGATCTTTGTTCATCTCTAGTTTATGTTAAAATTAACTGATTGGAAAGCGAATCTCTATTGTTCCATGAGTACACACAGTTTCCTGTGTAATTTATATCATAGCTAAAGCGACAGATTATCATTCATAAACTGCGCTGTTTCTGTTTCCATTGCATTGTGCCCGGCTTGATTTAAATATCGTAACAATACAGAAAAAGTCTGCCCCACTTAGTTCAACTTTCTACGTGCTCTTGCCTGTAGAGTGGTCAGTATATTACCCTGCTATCTATGTTCGAGATCACTGCAGTGGTAATCGAAGCATGGTCTGGTCAAGAACAGGAACTTGCTAATCCATTGTTACCCATTCTTCACGGTGCTGAGGCGTCGTCAAGGAAAAATAGACGGTGCATGCATATTGTAAACGCTTGCTATTGTACTCACTACATGGAATGCTAAAATAATTATCATATGCAGTGAAGTCATCGTTTGTTCAGCATGGACGCCACTTTGGTGGAAAATTTTTCGATTGCTTTATTAAGGAATATATCTAATAAATTAATATAAATTTAACTGCGCAATAGTAGACTGGAACAGCTTACCTGCGGCAATCTTTCAGGGTGGTCCTCTCAAAATCAATACATTTAAGGAAAGGTTGAGAAGATTAGACTGAAAATGTAATTGTAGATGCAGTGTAAATATCTAAGTTGTGTCATGTAATTAATTAAGTTGATATGTAATTAATTAAGATGATATGTAATTTAGTTGATATGTAAATAAATTAAGGTGATATGTAATTAATTAAGATGATATGTAATTAAGTTGATTTGTAATTAATTAAGGTGATGTGTAATTACTTAAATTGGTAATAATTGAGTGAAATAGAAGTACTTATAAGTTAGGTTTACTTTTGCTTATTGTAGGCGTTAATATAAAATAGTTTTTATTCATAGGTAAAAGGTAAAAGGTGAAGGTAAAGGTATCCCCGTAACATGCCATGAAGGCATTTGGGGGGCATGGAGGTAGAGCCCCATGCTTTCCATTACCTCGGCACTAGAATGAGGTGGTGTGGTCGGCACCACGCTCTGACCGCCTTTATACTCAATTTTATAGAGGCTGATGAACCTCGTTCTGAAAGTTTGGCAACGAGAAAAAAATTCACCACCTGGGATCGAACCCCGGACCTTCCAGTCTGTGCCATGCTCTACCAACTGATCTATTTAGACCTTTTATTCCATCTATTTATTTTATAGTTAGAAATAAATTTATGTTTATTTTATTTGATTTTTTTAATTATCTTTTATTGCTGTAATTATTGTAGAATTATAATGGTATTATTGTATATTATATATCACTGCCACCAGGTGTATACCCAATTGTAGTGTTAATAAATACATACATACACACATACATACATATACATGCATGCATGCATGCATACATACATACATACATACATACATACATACATACATACATACATACATACATACATACATACATACATACATACATACATACATACATACATACACACATACATACATAAATCTTTAGAATTCTGGACACTGACAGAAAAAGATGAAAAAATAATAATGGAGATGAAACATGCTTTTTGTTCGTACGATTCACGTGCTTCGCAACAATCGATTTGCCATGTTGCAATATTAATATTATCCAGTGGTCGGCAAAGATTACGTCATATAAAATGCAGCCTGTAATACATAGCAAAGGGGAGGATTGGAGGGGGAGGATACCCAAACTGCTTAACATTGAATGAAGAAGTCATGCCTTACTCCTGCTTGTGTACTAAGGGGTGACTCGCGAATCAAGAATTGCCAACCACTGTGTAATATTATTATACTTATAGTTTATAGTTTATAAAATCGTTCAATATTAACACAAAAAAGTGACGGGATTCACGGACTCCCTATACCTGCGTGATAGGTTTATGCTGTTCGTGATCATTATTCTGAGCATGGTTCGAATTGTAAGGATGTTTCGAATTTGAAATAAAAGTCAGTTATTTATTTTAATTTCTGTCTTCATACTCCCCATTAAATTTAACAAGGCGGAGCCTTCTCTTTAACTACTTCATAATCGTTTCATTATTCCATGAGGCCTAGTCTCGAGACTACAGTGTACTTGATAGTTGAAACGATTCACGCATCAATATGATGCCAGTGAGTTGGTGAATGAATAATTTAGGTAAATACAAAGAATTGGATTAATTTGGAATTAAGACCAGAGTTAAGTACTTTAGAACTAGACTATATTAAATTAAGTGCTTGTCTTTATATTTCCCACATTTAATAATCACCCCCAGCTGTGGAGAAATAATAATTTATTAAATTAATGTTAAGTTTATGGGCAGGACATGTAGCACGTATGGGTGAACCCATAAATTCATATAGAGGCCGAAGGGAAAAAGACCTTTAGAGAGACCGAGACGTAGCTGGGAGGATAATATAAAATGGATTTCAGGGAGGTGGGATATGATGGTGGAAACTGGATTAATCTTGCTCATGGTATTATTTTTCAGTGCACTTTTTCGACTAATGACAACGATGAGATAAAATAAAAACACATGAACACAATCCTTTTCAGTTACTGAATTAACAACTGAAATAATAAATTTAACAACATTGGCTTTATAATGACATCAACAATGACAGAAAATAAAAACACATGAACACAATCCTTTTCAGTTACTGAATTAACAACTGAAATAATAAATTTAACAACATTGGCTTTATGATGACATCAACAATGACAGAAAATAAAAACACATGAACACAATCCTTTTCAGTTACTGAATTAACAACTGAAATAATAAATTTAACAACATTGGCTTTATGATAACATCAACAATGACAGAAAATAAAAACACATGAACACAATTCTTTTCAGTTACTGAATTAAAACAGAAATTATAAATTTAACAACATTGGCTTTATGATAACATCAAAAATGACAGAAAATAAAAACACATGAACACAATCCTTTTCAGTTACTGAATTCACAACTGAAATAATAAATTTTTAACAACATTGGCTTTATGAAATAGTAAATTTAACAACATTGGCTTTATGATAACATCAACAATGACAGAAAATAAAAACACATGAACACAATCCTTTTCAGTTACTGAATTAAAAACTGAAATAATAAATTTAACAACATTGGCTTTATGATAACATCAACAATGACAGAAAATAAAAACACATGAACACAATCCTTTTTAGTTACTGAATTAACAACAGGAATTATAAATTTAACAACATTGGCTTTATGATAACATCAACAATGACAGAAAATAAAAACACATGAACACAATCCTTTTCAGTTACTGAATTAACAACAGGAATTATAAATTTAACAACATTGGCTTTATGATAACATCAACAATGACAGAAAATAAAAACACATGAACACAATCCTTTTCAGTTACTGAATTAACAAGAGGAATTATAAATTTAACAACATTGGCTTTATGATGACATCAACAATGACAGAAAATAAAAACACATGAACACAATCCTTTTCAGTTACTGAATTAACAACAGAAATTGTAAATTTAACAACATTGGCTTTATGATGACATCAACAATGACAGAAAATAAAAACACATGAACACAATCCTTTTCAGTTACTGAATTAACAACAGAAATTCTAAATTTAAAAATATTGGCTTTGTGCTGAAATCAACAGTGACAGGAAATAAAAGCACATGAATACAATCCTTTTGAGTGATTGAATTAACAACTGAAATAATAAATTTAACAACATTGGCTTTATGATGACGCCAACAGCAGTGACAGAAATTAAGAAGACATGAACGCAATCCTTTTGAGTTACTGAATTCAAAACAGAAATTATACATTTAACAACAGAGGCTTTATGGGGACGACAACGATGACAGAAAATAAAAACACATGAACGCAATCTTTATGAGTTAGGTACTGAACTAACAAGAGAAGAGAAATAATAAATTTATCAACATTATGAGGACAACAATGACAGAAAATAAAAACACATGCACGCAGTCTGAGTTAGTGAATTAAATAAAAGCACTTTGAAGCCATTACACAACATATACTTCACAGTAAAACCTGATGAATCCCCAGCACTCATTCTCGGAGATCCTGTATTTTCTTCAAATTCAGATTCTTTTTTGTGGTTTTGTATACATCTCAGCGACATGGATAAATTCGGAGTCAGAAAATATAGATTTTAGAACACACTGTTGACACGCACGATGGAGAGTCGTGTAAAAAATGCACATGCCAGTAATCGACATAACCTTACAACATTTTTCAGATGGCATATCTAATGGGAAAGCCGCTAAGGTCACGATGGATCACATTGTGGCATAATGTTTGCCAGCCGATACCGTTCACACTCAGAAGGAACGGAATTGCGTTCATCAGAAACTGTTCTCAAGGAAAAGTAATTTTGTGCGAGATCGTGCGTATTTGCTATGTTTCCGCACAAAACCAATCCGCGGAAAGTCTAAAATTCCACATTCAGTATTCCCAACCTTAATACACATAACAATTTCCCTCTTATTACCTCTTAAGTGACATATTGACTTTACTGCTTTAGGCTTTTAACATATTATTTTTAGGGACGTTCAATAAAGTAATAATTATAAATTGGAAACTTACCACTGCAATTTCACCTAAATTGCACTGTTAATTATTGTTTTTAAATATTTGCAAAAATTAAGTAAACTCTACAACTCCACTAAAGTTACTGCATTCATGATGTAAGTAACATTAAGGAACAACAAGATTCCAGACTCCTTGACCGGCAAAATTAAACTTGCCGATGTTATTACTGCAATATGTTATATAAATAATATTGTTAAAATATTAAAATGAAAAATAAATCAATACATAACCTTACCGTTTGTTTTAAGTTCGCATTTATAGACTGGGGGAAAAAAGACAGACGTATATCACGGCCTGCTGGAGTATAGTAAACACAGAGAACATTTTAAAGCAACAATGTTGAAGATAGATATTTTTGTTTTGCAAATTTGCCGTCATTGAACAGAAACCAAGATGGAGATTTCATTGCAACTAATTAGAAATTCCTCCTTCAGGTATGTAATAAACGATCTTCGCACAAAATAATGTAAGATATACGAGCGGTATGTTTTCTTTCAATTCTCGGAAATTAAAAAAGCTCAACTACGTTTCGCTTTTTCAAATTTTTCCTCGAACATGAAAACTTCAACATACCGCTCTTGTAACGCATATTACTATTACAACATAGCAGAAACATTTTAATGACATTCTTTTCATATTTTAAAACGTTTATTCTAGAGTTTTGCTTTACATATAGAATAAAGTGAAATATACCAAACTCATATGTTAACAGGACCAATATTTCTTTTGAAATTATATTATACGTTAGTAATATGGGCTTAAAACAAAGTAATTATCGGACATAATTGTTCATAATATTCATGATCTCAAATATAGCACATACCCTTGCTCTTTGTAAAGTGTCTCAGATGTAGAAAATAGATAGCTGTATCGAAGCTGCGTATTAGCTATTTATTAATGAAGGTGGGTGGAAGATCTAGATGGATATAAAAAAATCATATCTCATTTCCAGACTAAAGTAGGAAAAATCTAATCAAAATTAAATAATGTCTGTAGGTTCTGTAAAAATTCATTCAATCTTCCACTAGTTTGAGAAAAATTGGCACGTAGTTTATCTCTGTTTTCTAAATTATTTTTTTCACAAGATTATTTTCGAAAATGTGTTACTAAATTTTTATGTATAAACTAGAATGATAAAATTTACAAGTTATGTTCATCAGAGTTTCTTTAATTCGCCTTAAAATTTTCAAATGGATAGTTTTAAAAGTTGATAGATACAAAAGCAAAATGTGGGCTACGGTGTTTATAGTACACACTACCTGGTTACCTTAAGTAATTTTTCCTGCCATTTGGCTTCTTCAATTCTCATTTCCTTCTGTTTGTAGTTATGCAGCACTTTTGTTCAATACAGGAATTGATAATATTTAAAGGGAGAATCAAACAAAAATGAACCAGAAATTTACCTTTGCTCACATATGAATGGGTCCCTGCTGAAGAGTAAAAAACTTAGTGCTGATCGGCCACTCCTTAAAGACAGACAAGATCAGAGACTGGGAGAAGTAACCTTGATCACGACTAAGTAAATTCACTGAGTCATCATTACTTAGGAAATGTAAGGGAGGACGTAAAAAGATGATGACGTTATAGATCGATTATTAGATCTGTCGCAGCCAAAATTTTCGGTTCAAATGACTGAAAATGGCGGCTTCGTTCAAACGTTTTGGTGAAGCTAATATTAATGAAGTAGAATTTTAGTAGGTGAATTAATACCTATTTTATTGTATTAGAGTAGGCCTACTTTATTTCTTCTAATCTTTGTATACTTTCTTCTGTTTTATCACCTCTTTATCATTTATTTCTTTGTTTGCCAACATTTCAAACTGCAAATTCTTTACGGTACTATAAAACATGCTTTGCGATCGTCATTTGTTTACCGCATAGATAGTTAACTGAAAATGGAGGCTCCATTCAAACGTTTTGGTGAAGCTAACATTAGTGAAATAGAATTTTAGTAAGTCAATTAATATTTTATTGTATTGAAGTACTTTATTTCTTCTAATCTTTATATATTTTCTTCTAATCGCGTAATAGTCAATTAAATCTCATTCGAGTTTTGATTTTCTCTAGATAAATAGAAATCTCTATTGAGGTTAGTGTTGATAAAAAAAAAATTGACTCCTATGTTGTGTACTTGAAAATAACAAAAATTTAAAAAGAATTCATAGTCCTTCAGCTGATTCAGCTACAGAATTTTTGTTTCAGCAAAAAAGACCAACGTAAAACGTAAAAGACCAATAGATAAATAAAACGATTTGTAGGAGAAGTTTAAAACATTTTCCTGGCGTCTGTATAGCCTATTATTTTGTGCAATAAGTGATAGGTATTTTAAACAAACAGTGTATTGTACTTTTCCTTCCTGATTAAGAATGATGGAATCAGTTTAAAGACTAAAGAAATATAACGCATTTTCACTATTCGCTTGTTTTACTATCAAGACGTTTAACCAGAAATAGTTGTAAATTCTTGAAGAGTAATTATCACCAGGCTTCGCCTTTTTGTCACGCTGAACTTATCGAGAATATAGCCTTATACGGAGGGAAATCAAATTTCTGGTGCTCACTGCATAAATGGCGGTACAGTAGGCCTACGGTGAATTAAAAAATATAATGGAGCATATAATGGCAACACTTCAACTTAATTTTAATGGTTTGCAAAATCGAAATGTTTTGAACAAATATGTTTCCTACGCCATTGATTGCAATTGAATTTCAAAATTGATAATCTGATAATAAAGATAAAGCATATGTTTTATACATATATACAAACAATAATTTGTACATATTTATTGAGCAAATCTGGCTTTTAGGTAGAAGCTCCCTTGAATAATTTTAAGGAAAAATTGTTCCGGTGCCGGGCATCGATCCCGAGACTCATCGCACAGCGCACGAATGCTCTACCGACTGAGCTAACCAAAGGAACCATAAACAACGTCACAATTCTTCCCTTTATATCCACACAACTCAAATAGGCTGACAAGACGCCAGAAACCCAACTTTGAGTGCACACAATTCTGTGTGACTTAAATTGTGGCTTTCTTTTAACAAATTATTATTCACATATTTATTGAAATAACTGCTATTATAATGACAAAAAATATACGGATACATTCTAAGAATATGTTACCATTCCTTACACAAAACTAATCATTTCAAAATTCCGAAATAAACAACTGCAGTGTAGATATTAGTGGCGGCATTTGTCTCCTGGTGCACCTTCTCTATGACTAAACGGGATCACAATCAAATCATCGACATAAAAACATACGAAACAATGTAGCTTCTACCACAGTCTAGTATATACAGTCACGAAGCTCAATACGTAGTAAATATGCATCCATAGATAGTTGCTAACCACTAGGATCGCTACTATCGCCTCATTACAGACAATGCGAAATAGTACTTGCACAGTGTATTGTTCCTAGCAACCTCAACAACTCAAGCTTCGTGACTGTATATACGGGGACATAATTTTATTTTTACTTCAATTTTTATTGTACCTGAGTTTTTTTAATGTACTTCACTCTCACCCCTTCTACTAAAGAAGTTCAACCGTCCTCCACACAGATCCAAGACCGCATATACAGTCATAGTAGCCTTACGGTCATAGTAAACTGTACGTTCCAGTGACGAAAGAGCTTTCAAAATTTAATAATTTTCGGACAGGTACTGTCGTCCATTTGCATACATCGTATCCCGGTTTCTCCCACCAGCTTTTATTCTCCAGCTAGTGGCTGTGCTGTCTTAGCTGTTAGGAATTGGACGTCTACGTAATATTATACAACTGTTTAAAATAACTTATATAAAAGGACCTCGTTAAGTAATTAACTGTCACGTGATTTCCTCCCTTTCTACGACACTACGACATAACCACTTGGACGGACAGTAGATAGTATGTCTGAGTAATTTTATGTTTTCCAATCGGGCAGAAGTGAAGATTGAATTTACAGTACGTAAGGTACTCTTTTATAGAGTAGGTACAGAATTATTTCAACATGAGTTACTAGTACGAAGAACGAAACTGGTAATTGGGATTAGGTACAATAGTCTATACTGCGATAATATGCACATTAGAATTGAAGCCTGTATCGAAATGAACGGCCACCATTTTAAAAAATGTGTTTAAATATCCATATTATGATTATTTTTCAATTTAACTTCATTCTCTATATTGTATGCTAATGTGCTGTAGACAGTATAATATACACTGCATAATGAATACGTCCACATGGACAGCTCAGTTCGTGAGTAAAAACACTTATTGTTAATACTTTACTGTATTTTGATTAAACAAAAACATAATGAAAATGATCAAACTCAAAAGCGCAATATTTCCTAGTTTACTTAAATGGATGAACTACTTTCCTTCCCTCCTATACCTAGTGAAGTGATTTGTTTGTATATTACGGCAGTATCATCGAACTCCAGTCGTGGAAGGAGGTAGCAAACGGTGTTGATCCAGAGGTATAGGCAAGTTAATATTAAAAATGTTAGTAAAAATAAAATGATGTCCCTGTACTAGACTGTGCTTTTACATAACATAAATCAGAACACATAGAGGTCTTTTAACCTGCTTGTACTTTTGACTGATGTCATTAATGTACCAGTAGAAACTACTCCATTCAATACAGCTCTTGTGACAAACATGGTAAGCCTGATTACCATTCTTCGGACATCTAAGTCAAGCACTTAAGAGCACTGGCATGCACATCTACATCAAATTTTGTTTAATATGGAAGCTGCTAGCAACATAACAGTGAATCGTCATCGTTGGCTGGCCAACTCATTTTCCGTCCCACAGTGCGTGGACCGCTCAAGACAACTCTGACTTGACATACAGACCTACATTGTGGCTTGTATGCTATCATAAGCTACGGAACTAACCGCCTTCAGACGCTGCTTACTTGTCACTGGCTTAGCATCGATTACAAATAATATACAACTTTACTGTCCTTATTAGATATTTGAAACTGCTGGTGACCGAGAGCATGCTATTTCTTAAGCTTTTATGCAGTATAAAATATTTTCTTGTGTTTTGTTTGTTTATTGGTGTAGAATTCTAATGACATTTCTACTTAAAGCCATCCATAATTTTAAGTACGTAGTCCGAACTAGGCCATGTGCATTAGTATGTTTATTGCTTGCATCCATCCCATTGAAACGCTTTGCAGTGAATTAGCCGTACCCGGCGTTGTAATAGCTATATGCGGACTACATGACCTAACCAAACTTCCACCTCTTAGAACCTGTTCCGGCTTCACATTGAGTCCTCCCAACGTTTCCTCGGCCTTCCTACGTCTCTAGTTCCTTTTGGCCTGCAGTTTAGTATTCTTCCAGGAATACGGTTGAAATTCATTCCTCCTATACTGTTTTCGCTGTAAGAAAAATCCTAATGTAAACACAAGCACGTTGCTGTCATACTCGTGATTGGCTCCCAGTCGAAACACTCAAACCACGCAGGAAAATATAGTTCATATTTGGAAACCATAATTTTATACTTACTTACAAATGGCTTTTAAGGAACCCGAAGGTTCATTGCCGCCCTCACATAAGCCCGCCATTGGTCCCTATCCTGAGCAAAATTAATCCATTCTCTATCATCATATCCCACCTCCCTTAAATCCATTTTAATATTATCTTCCCATCTACGTCTCGGCCTCCCTAAAGGTCTTTTTCCCTCCGGCCTCCCAACTAACACTCTATATGCATTTCTGGATTCGCCCATACGTGCTACGTGCCCTGCCCATCTCAAACGTCTGGATTTAATGTTCCTAATTATGTCAGGTGAAGAATACAATGCGTGCTGTTCTATGTTGTGTAACTTTCTCCATTCTCCTGTAACTTCATCCCTCTTAGCCCCAAATATTTTCCTAAGCACCTTATTCTCAAACACCCTTAACCTATGTTCCTCTCTCAGAGTGAGAGTCCAAGTTTCACAACCATACAGAACAACCGGTAAAATAACTGTTTTATAAATTCTAACTTTCAGATTTTTTGACAGCAGACTAGATGATAAAAGCTTCTCGACCGAATAATAACACGCATTTCCCATATTTATTCTGCGTTTAATTTCCTCCCGAGTGTCATTCATATTTGTTACTGTTGCTCCAAGATATTTGAACTTCTCCACCTCTTCAAAAGATAAATTTCCAATTTTTATATTTCCATTTCGTACAATATTCTGAAACCATAATCTTATATTATTTGAAAATAAAAATTCAATTCTAGTTATATAATACGAATATTTATTTTCAGTCAATGACTTTACTATTAATATATGCAAGGTGCAAGTCCTTAAATTACACGATTTAATATTGTATGAACGTTTTCGTCGGTTTCATGCCAACATCATCAGATATAACATTCTATATAGCAATATCATCACTAATAGGTACATACGTCTCTACAAACCAAAATACAATATATATTAATAAGCATACAATATGATAAAACATTATAAAAACCAACATAATTAGGACATAAATGTGTCTTCCTTGTGTGACTACACCCTACTATCAAATGATTAAAAAGCACACGTGTGATTACAATACTTGTACATATATGTTTGCAGGTCTTTACTGATAAAATAATAAAAAATAAAATGAAATCTGTATACTATATTGTGTCAAGAGATGCATTACAGTCTTTGAACTATGTTAACTGATATGTTCGTGCCCGTATTCTTGTTTTATCATAACTGCATGTCTTTTCACCTTCTAAATGTATGTACGTCATAATACATATATATATATATAGACTGAGGTTGTGCCTTTAGTCTAATTATTCAAAGTTGTTATGGATATCATTTGTATCCCACGATATATTTCAATATTAGGTTGTCTTATACTTGAACGTGCATTATGAGCGGTGATGCTCTTCAATATAGTTGTTAAATACGACGAAACATATAACTTCAATTATATGTAAAACACCAGATAAAAGAAAAGTTACTTTTATATTTTTGTTATGTACTATGAACGCGGATGAATACCAACAGTAATACCGAGGTAGTCTGTTCTTGTAACAAGCTGGCGTCACTTGAGCTCGTAGTTGTAAGTACATGGTACTGTAGTATGGCTTCTGCATCCTGGAAGGAATAACTCCTTTGTCTGGCAGCGATTGCCCTTACACCTAAGTTTAAAATAATTTAATTACTTACTTACTGGCTTTTAAGGAACCCGTAAGCTCATTGCCGCCCTCACATAAGCCCGCCATTGGTCCCTATCCTGAGCAAGATTAATCCAGTCTCTACCATCATATCCACCTCCCTCAAATCCATTTTAATATTATCTTCCATCTACGTCTCGGCCTCCCCAAAGGTCTTTTTCCCTCCGGTCTCCCAACTAACACTCTATATGCATTTCTGGATTCGCCCATACCTGCTACATGTCCTGCCCATCTCAAACGTCTGGATTTTATGTTCCTAATTATGTCAGGTGAAGAATGCAATGCTTGCAGTTCTGCGTTGTGTAACCTCCTCCATTCTCCTGTAACTTCATCCCTCTTAGCCCCAAATATTTTCCTAAGAACCTTATTCTCAAACACCCTTAACCTATGTTCCTCTCTCAAAGTGAGAGTCCAAGTTTCACAACCATAAAGAACAACCGATAATATAACTGTTTTATAAATTCTAACTTTCAGATTTTTTGACAGAAGACTGGATGACAAAAGCTTCTCAACCGAATAATAACAGGCATTTCCCATATTTATTCTGCGTTTAATTTCCTCACGAGTGTCATTTATATTTGTTACTGTTGCTCCAAGATATTTGAATTTTTCCACCTCTTCGAAGGATAAATACAGCATTTACAAAGTAAAAGCTTTCTAAGCAAACTAATGCATAGTAGTGAGGTTAGGTCTACTTGACGAGTAACGGGAAATGTTTAACATGAAACAGAATGTACAACAATGGGCGGGGTCACGTACTGAGAATCTATGGCGCCAAACAGCGGCCAATGAAGCCTCACTTCAATCACGCGCTATTGTTTACATTAGGATTTTTCTTGCAGCGAAAAGATTATACATGATTAATGCATTGTTTCTGTAATGGTGAATCTTTCTTCAATTTATTCATTATATCTCCAGTTCTAATTCTGTCTAATTTAGTACAATCTTTCACTGATCTTAGGAACTTTATTTCAGTAGCTTGCAGTTCCTTTTTTATAATTGCTTGTCATGGTCCAGGTAACTGATGCATATAGTGCAGCATCTCCGCAGAAACCCTCCGCAATTACAAACGCAAACAATATACTTTCATAACGGTGTACATTACGAACTTTATACACGAAAGGACGACTCAAAGAATTTCTGTTTTGAATATTACAGTATATGTAATTGCCGGCAAGAACTATAGATTGTATTGTATTGTATTCATTTACAGCTGATGGTAATCGTGCATCGCTTCACAGCTAGAATATGAAACATGTCAAAAAATCTTAACATGGTAGTAATACAAAGTCTTATTTCATAGTCACAAACAAGTTGAAATACATACAAAAGAGTTTTACAATATACTAATACAACACAAGGGGATAGTATCGATACTTAAGGGGTTAGTTACAGCTTACAGCAGTAAAATTTTGGAAATATTCAACATTTTTTTTCCTCCATTACTGTATCTTGTACAATAATGAAAATTAGTATGTGTAAAACACGTTCCTTTTGCTATATGAAAAAAATATTTTTACGATTTAAAAAGATTACCGGTATTTACATTTTTTTTAAATTCAGTTCACTGTGTAGTGACGAAGCGTTTCCCACATAACTAAAAAACTATCCAACATTCTGTGATGAAATTTCTTGTGTGTATTAATGATATCATATCTATAGTATGCTGCAAGATCACGTCTCTACCTTTGATAAATTGTCTGATAAAAAATAAATTCATTTTACAAAATGGTCAAATATCAGTATTTTCTTCTAACACAAAATAAAAAAATATATATATTTATTAAGGAATGTAGTTGAAAGAGCATGATATTGTGAACATGAGTTTCAGTAATAAAATAAAAGAGAGAGAACAAGAAACAGTTAACAATGAGTTATAAAATATTTTCCTACATTTTCTTTAGTGTGAAGCGAATGTTAGGTAGTACTATGACCAATCCTCGATTTGATCCAGTTAAATACTATTTGCTCAACACCAATTTAATAATAATAATAATAATAATAATAATAATAATAATAATAATAATATAATCCTTGACTCGACAGTCCATGAAAGTCCAGCTGACCAGCTGGCTGCTGGCTTCACGTCCACATGCCTTAGCAGAGGTGATCGACCATACAACCAGAACAGAGGTATCGTGTGGTTATCACGATGATTCTCTCCAGCCGTTATATCTGGATTTCCCCAAATTCATCACGATGCTGGGTGGGTATCTGTCCTATAGACAGACCGAAATTTCACGAGGGAAATCTTCACGTGTGAAATGAGGAATTCTTGTGAATAGAATTGGAAATTTTGTTCAAAGGAATTGCCATTACAAATTGGCTTAAATTATGTAGTATCCGTGTTTCTATCGTGGAAAGCCCACGCTCTAGCCGTTAGTCTACTTCATATTATTCTGTGCTATTCGATTTAGCGTCCTCAATGTCGTGTAATTGTTGATTCAATATTTGCGCTTATGATTGGTTCAGAAAGCGATCGTCACGCGCAGCTCGGAGTAATGTGAAAGAGGAGACGTAAGCCAGCCAACATAAACCGAAGAGGGCCCGCATTTACATATTCCGGAATGTATGACGGATTGAGGAATCTAGGTTACTTGGGGTAGGCCTCGGCGTAACGAGACAGACAAGCTGAATGTAAACTGACGTTCTACTTCAGATGGCTGTTAACTCTGCCGAATTTACGGGCTACGGATATCTTTATGTCTTGCTGTGGCGGTGGACTATCAACAGCCTCGGAGTAATCTTTTCTCCAGACATTTGTCCTTTCCTGTCATCCTCGATGATCTCACAGTTCTATACTAGTCTTAGGGTCAACTTTATCAGCATGTTGATACAACCTCTGAACTAAAGATGATTTAAGGTATATGTACACCTTTGCACACAACAAATTTTGTTTTATATAATTTTGCTCTGTAAAATTTTTATACAATTGAGAATGGTACCAGAAAGAGAATGAAGTGAACAAATCCCTTGAAATTATGTCTAAATTGTTTTTAAAAATTTATTTTGTTTATAATTTTGACATACAACTTGAAACATGATAGCTCATGCAGTTTTTAAGATAGAGCCACAGTTTTTTCACTGTTTTATAGCTAAAACTATTCTTTACTGGCTGACATAGAGCTATTTTTTATTTTCATTTACATTAATTAAATATTACCATATATATATAACTTATACTAATATTTTATGTTGCATATATCACGTAAAAAAATCCATAGATAATTATTAACTACATTAATGTTATTTTACTCATTGTCAGGCACTAGGGGATATTTCAAGCTTCAAAATGACACCAATATCTTTTGGTATCACCATATTTGACTGAGATATCATGTTTAAAAGAATTAAATATTATAAAATTACTGTTTACAGGAAATGAACCATAAACTTTCAGAGCCTAGAAGACTCCATCATCATATGTCACCCCTTAAGCAGCTTCATGTCGGTCCTGTTTCAGCTCCTTTCTGCCTCTCAAATACCTCCGCCTTGTTTTAACTTAACTGTTGAATGTTTTTTTTTGGCATTTTTGTCCTTATTTTTCATTGATGCAACAAATCCTGCTATGGTGCTTGTCCCAGGATTTATGCTCATCCTCCTCAGAATTCTAATTTCTACTTTCGGACTCTTATTAAAATGACGTACAACATCACTGACACACAAATTTACAGTTTTATGACTAACAGTAAAAGATTATAAATTACTTCATTATGTAAAAAGGTGTTTTCAATCTAATGATCATGCCTTGATATCTATGCATCTATTTTGGGACTAGAAAGAAGTTAATTTTACAAGCAATGCTGGATGAGGGGATTGATTGCTACGAGGATCACTCCGAAAGTAATCTACAATATTTATTTAAAAATTACATTTTTAGCCTACAGCTTTGCTATTTTCACAGAATGTAGATACATCCTTCAGGAACAATACGTCACTTTTCCACATAATTCCCGCACCTTTCAACTGCCTTACGCCACCTTGGAATGAGGGCCTGTATACGTGCACGAGAAAAGTCAGAACCAACATGTCTGAGCTACTCTCTGGCGCCACTCACGGGAACGATTTAAATTAAATTTGAATACAAGGGGGAAGGATGTATCTATGACCTCCATAAATTGCAGAGGTTTAGAATAAAAAATAAATTTAAAAAAATGTTGTGCATTACTTTTGGAGTGATCTTCGTAGAAGTGACCGTGGCTGATGACTCAGAAATTTTGGAAAATGGGACTTATCTGAAAAACCATAAGGCATAAATCGAAAATTCTTATATCAAATTAAAGGGGAGAAAATTCTCTATTAAAATAGTTATATTTTGAAAATTCTAATTTTTCATAATTTTTTGCGTTTTGTGGGTGTATACCTAACTTAAGAGGGAAGTTAAAGCCAATTAAATTTGTGTGCATTTCACCATTGTAATGTAAATTTAAATAAAGTCAATTAGCTAAAGCTTTTTTTTAAGTTTCTACAGCCTTCTTATTTCGTAGTAAAAGCACAGTCTAGTCCTCTAGTACATAGAGCCACGAAGCTCAATACGTAGGGAATATGAGTCCAATGACAGTTGAACTTTAGTTGCTAGCCATTAGGATCGCTACTATCACCTCATCACAGACAATGCGAAATAGTACCGGCACAGTCTATTGTTCCCAGTAATCTCAGTTGCTAACCGGTTGGAGCGTTGTATCGCGAGAAATACAAAAAATCACCTCAAGCTTCGTGACTATGATATTAGACTGTGGTAAAAAATTTATTTCAGAAGGCAGTGGTGTTCGTTTAGGAACAGATATTCATTTGTCATACAGTTTCGCCAAATCATTTATTCTGCAACTAAAGAAATTGTACGACAGTAAGTGATATGAATAAAATCCTAGAGAGTAATAAGTGAAAATGAAGAGACAAGCAAACACTGATCCAAAGCATGCGCTCGGTCACTATAATTATGTCAATGCAGGCTATAATGTTTGTAAATATTGTAAGAAAGGGACTGCTGGCCCGAATATGTTGAGAAAAATATGTACTTAATCCATTAATTTTATTACACAGAAGATTAATAAAAATTTGTCTAACTAGAAATATGGATTACCCAACAAATTTAATTTATACAGATTTTAAAGTATTAGCTATTGAAGAAATTTATAAATATAGTTTACTAACTTACTACCACAGAAATCAAATAAAACATAAATCTAATCGACATGAATATCGTACTCGAAGACAAAAGTCTACTTTCCCATTAATTGAGCCTAAATGTCATACAAGTGCAGCTCTTAAACATGGTGCTAGTTTCGGCCCAAGACTTTATAAAAAAATTACGAACCATTTTCCAAATTTGAAATATTTTAAAATTGAAGCTTTTAAAAAAGAAATTTATAAAATTATTCATGATATATAATATTAACAAATGTATTTTTTATCTTTTATTTCTGCCGACTATAGTCATGTTTTTATTGAATATCACTGGCTTCTGTCTGATTGTCAATTCATATTAAATGTGTTTTTCTCTCTTTTCCTGTTTCTTATTATTATTTTTTTGCTCTTGTGTGTTATTTATTGATTTCAATTAAGTTACTTACTGTATTTAGCAGTGGCGTAGCGTCAATGTAAGCTAAAAAGCTTAGCTTCCCCAGTTAATAATAATTTCATAATAAACCTGCAGTTTATGGAGAAAATTATTTATTAATTTTAATATAATTTATATTTACGCGTTAAATATTGTGATGCGGCAGCTCAGGATGATTTGTGATGCAGCAGTAAACAAGAAGCCTGCACACACCAGCTTCCAAGCAGACCGGTTTCTTCTGTGTAATCCACCCCGCAGATTTTCCATCCCTTTCTAACTAAGCTACCCTAGTCGCAAGGCTCGCAAAGAAGCTAGTTTTAACATTTAAAATAAGTAGTTTCCGAGTTATCCTTTTTCGTCAGTTGTGTTCAGTTGAAGTGTTAGTGTGCACTGTGGCTGATATAATAAATAATGAGCGAAATAATAGTGCCTGACACTAATTTACTTGAATTTTTTTAGGACAATTGTATTATCAGAACTGACTTACGGACAAAAGTGTGATTTAAAAAACAAATGACCGACTCCCTTGCTGTCAATGAAGGACACAACCAAAAAACAGACGCATACTTACGTAATGATAGGTACTAATATTGTGATTTCTCTAAGTATGACAGGGAGTGAGCTAATGTTATACGTATACGTGTCTATTTGTTAAGAGATATGTGTAAACCGTGAAATCATATTTTACTACGTATCATTTGAGGTCATGCCTTATTGGTGTTACTTACGATGTTCCAACCAATCTTCGACTGCTGACTTGACATTGACTATTTATTTTAAGACTATATTTTTGTAATACGTTTTCTCATATTGCATGAAAGACAACTTGAATTAGCTTCCCCTGCTCAAAATTTGATGCTACGCCACTGGTATTTAGTAAACTGTCCTTGTAAATTTTATGTTATTATTGGCTAAGACCACATCGTACACGAGCCTGGCTCTTACGGTAGTGGCTAGAAACATTTTTGTTTTATAAATTTAATTTGTACTCGCCAGCTATCTAGCTAGTTTCATAAATTTAATACATAAATATAAACAGGAAAAGAAATGAGCATCCAAAAGGAATAAATAAACACACAAATATGAAAATAAAGAAACTAATGTAAACTACAAAGAAGAAAAGAAAGAACAGACATATAAAAAAAGGAAATAAAAAAAGAATTATTGTGTAAAGAAAAAATATATACAAACAATAAAAGAAACAAACAAAAAACGAAAGATATGAAAGAATAAGAGAAGAAACAAAGAAGAGAGAATAATTAGAGGAAAGAAAACAAAGACCAAAGAAAAAAAAATAAATAAGGAAGGAAAAAAACAATTAAGGAAAGAGGTAAGAAAATAAAATGGAAAGGATGGATGGATGGATGGATGGATGGATGTGTTGATGTATTAATTAATATATGATGAATGAAAAGGGAATGTGCTTGTTTGTGTGGTATCGAAAACTTTACTATTCTCACAATAAAAGCTGGTATTTGTCTTCCCGCTCAGTCAATACACCTCTGCCAGGCCTCGGCATTGCGTGAACATTTAATACGTATCAGATCACGCAAGTTGTCCTTGTACAGTACGTGACAAACACGATGCATAATTAAATACGCTGATCGAAGGTAATGGTTAATGCTGTTGCAGATGTCAAATTATCATCAAAAGAATACATTCAGGCATTTTAACGGTGTAACGTACGCCTTTCTCAATCTAATCTGAGAGGAATTTAAAATGCACATCAACGAAACCTGTTTGAAGTGGAAGCACCGTTCGTTCGATACATTAAGCGAAGCAAAGCGTAAAAACATCTCTTGCAGTGAGATACTCCGACATCAATAACATTAGCATTTGGAGTGCCGTGGATGTGCCTGTCTGAGGACAATCTTGTTCGTATTCCAGCGCTGAGACCTCTAGAATACTCTAATAAAGTGCAGGAAAGCAATAACGGACATGCATTTAAAATGACAATGTTCACATGACCTTGATTTCAGTCTGCCAACAACGAAAGTACACGTACATCCACCACATTCGATTATAGGAGACATCAGCATCGCTTTCAAGCGAAAGCCCTCGATTTGCGACATTTCTTTATTTATACAGACATACAGTTGCTTTTAAAACTGAAAGCGCTTGGTTTTAATTTGACATTTGGAAGACCGGATCCGCTATGAATTCTTACATTTAGGCTTAAATTGGCCCATTATGCGCTCTATGCGTATATACGGTGATTGTTCAAGTGACTTTCGAATTTTAAGCTGATTATAGTTACAATATAAGCTACGAAGTATGATTGTGGAAGTTGGTTTCATTTTCTTTACTAATACATACATACATACATACATACATACATACATACATACATACATACATACATACATACATACATACATAAATAATAATAATAATAATAATAATAATAATAATAATAATAATAATAATAATGTTTTATTTTCGCTGGCAGAGTTAAGGCCATAAGGCCTTCTCTTCCACTCAACCAGCCTTAATCAATACAATACATAAATTTAAATTACAAATATTTACACTACACTTAAAAGGTTCTCCAGCAATATTCTTCACTACATATTTATTTAAATTTAGATAAATCTATAAGGTAAAGTAGTAACTTAATTTATGAGCTAATTTAATTCAATGAATTATAATTAATTTAATATTTGAGATAGCTAGTAAAATTATGAAAATTAATTTAATATAAGCTTACTAGGACTATGTTACAGGGAGAATATATATATTTTCTATTTCTATAATGAGAATATTAATGTAATTGCCATTAGAGGTTTTGTAAATCTATTTAGAGAAATTAATGATAATAATAATAAGAATGGACAGATGTTAGTTTCATTATAAGTAACAAATATTAATAGCAATTAATATGTTAAGTAAGAATTTATGTAATTTGGACCTAAATGAAGTTATTGTCCATCAACCCCTTACATCACTCGGAAGCGAGTTCCAATTTCTAGCAACTGAAACTGTATAGGATGAAGAACATAAAAGATGTCTTGTGGTAGGGTATAATGAGTAAATTGTTATGATGAGATCTTGTACTTAGCTGATGATATGCAGATAAATTTTGAAAACGAGAAGCCAAATAGATTGGGGTAGCGGTGCGCAGAATTTGAAATAAGAGAACAAGAGAATGCAGGGCTCGTCGATCGCTTAGCCTTAGCCAAGACAGAGTTTGGAAAGACGGGGAAACATGATCATACTTACGAATATTACATACATACTGTTCTGCCAAATGACAGGTCTTTCACTGCAAATCCAGCATTCTATTCCTATTTTCTGTCTTCCTCTTAGTCTCTTCATATTTATTTATTTATTTATTTATTTATTTATTTATTTATTTATTTATTTATTTATTTATTTATTTATTTATTTTGCTAATAGTTAAAACATAAAATATAATATATATACAGAAAAACTTTAGCTCGCCCCTGAAAGAGGAGAACTCGTGCTCGGGGGCGGATTCCTGAATTGAAATTAATAATTATACAATACAATTTGTCTTATGTCTACTATGCAATTTTTCAATTTTATAAAATCCATACATAGCTTTTTTAATTTCATACTAGAACTATTAGAATTGAAAAGATTAGGATATTTAAATATAAATTTGTTATATATTCTTGGGCCTAAATTACTACTATGATTAAATATTGTAACAGTGTTGCATTTTGGTTCAAACAATCTTAAAGAATTCATACCTTTTGTTTCATAACTATGAGAATATAATTCAAAATTATTTCGATTTTTATGTATGAATTTTATTAATACAATATAATAAAATTGTCATAGGTTTATGAAGACATATTTTAATTATTTTCTTCTGTAATAAATAAAGTGGATTAAAATTGGATTGGATAATTACCGATTGAAATAAAGTTAAATATATTGTGCGTAATAAACTCATTGACAAGTAATTCCTCAATAAAGCAAAATAATATACTATTTTACGTATTTATTACAAAGGTAATTAATGTGTTGTTTCCATTTTAAATGATTATCGAAATTATATCTATATACTTCACTTCAGAGGACTCTTTAATAATCGGACATTTACACTGTATAAGACAACAATCAGAATTATGTAATTTAATACTTAATATAGATGTAGGAGGTTTGTTACATTTTTCAGATAATGCGAATGGAATAATTATGGTTTTATTTTCGTTGATAGGAAGATAATTTATGTCAAACCATTTTTTTATTAATTTAAGTCCATATATCTTAATGTCGTCTATCATCTGATATCTTCTTCTGCCCCGAACTTTTCTCTCCTTCCAGTGCATCCTTCAGCAGGCAGTTTCTTCTCCGCCAATGACCCAACCATAAAAATACATCAAAATCGAAATAATTTTGAATTGTATTCTCATAGTTATGAAACAAAAGGTATGAATTCTTTAAGATAGTTTGGAACAAAGTACAACACTGCTACAGTTTTTAATCACAGTAGTAATTTGGGCCCAAGAATATATAACAAATTTATATTTAGATATTTTAATCTTGTCAATTCTAATAGTTCTAGTATTAAATTTAAAAAGTTATGTATGGATTTTATAAAAATTTAAAAATTGTAAATTTAAATGTATATATTTTTATTGCGTAGTAGACATAAGACAAATTGTATTATATACTTCTTAATTTCAATTCAGGAATCCGCCCCTGGGCACGAGTTCTACTCTTTCAGGGGCGAGCTAAAGTTTTTCTGTATATATTATATTTTATGCTCGACCATGCCGAAATGTAGTAATTATACACCTGGTAGTAGCCCTTTAATGCACCTCATTAAAGTACACCTATTCATTATAATTCAGTTGTTCAGCCAATGACAAATCACCTTTGTACCGTTATAAACCCGCCAGTATCGATTATTCTCGGATATGCAATCGAAAGGCAATTATCGAAAAGTCACGGAGGCTGGAAATCCAATACTGTCGCAGAAGGTTATATTCTGTTACTATAATAATTAGCGTTAATTGTAAATAATATTCAAATAAATTCAATTTGTCATCTCGTTTTTCAATTCTAAATCAATTTCCAGGTTATATCAAGACTAATGTTCTCTAGGTTATATCAAGGTCAATGATATTCGTGCCTCGGAAAAAATCAATACTTTCGCGTCTGCGCACATCTCACAATTCAGGTCAGTTCCGTTCGTCACTCACATAACCATAACATGAAAACTTATGAATAATTTCAAGTTAGAAATATGGTCGAGCATAAAAAGTCGTATGAAACTTACCTATAATGGTAATTAAGACGCTCGTATGAAAATTATGAAACTCGCTTGCGCTCGTTTCATAAACAAACATACTCGCGTCTTAATTACTGCTATTATAGGCTCGTTGCATAATGTAGTATTATGTTACAATTATTAGCAAAATAAATAAATAAATAAATAAATAAATCCCTTTTTCTCTTCCTCATCGGCTTCAGCATTATTCTTTCTCCACACACCATTTCGAACACAGCTTTATTTCTTATTCTGCCTGTTCATTTCACACGATCCATTCTTCTCCATAGCCACATTTCAAATGCTTCTATTTGTTTCTCTTCACTTCGTCATAATGTCCATGTTTCTGCCCCATACAATGCCACACTTCACACAAAGCACTTCACTAGTCTCTTCCTTAGTCATATTTTCAGAGGTCTGCAGAAGATGCTCCTTTTTCTATTAAAAGCTTATTTCGGCATTGCTACCCTCCTTTTGACTTCCTGGCAGCAGCTCATGTTACTGCTTATAGTACACCCTAAGTATTTGAAGTTGTTCACTTGCTCTACTGCCTCATTTAGAATTCGCAAGTTTACCTTCTTCATTTTTCTTCCGACAATCATGATCTTCGTCTTGTTTTCTCTACTAAGTAGGTCAAAAATTTGACACAATTTGAATAACAATCTATACAAGTACCGGTATGGGAAATATATTAGCCGTCTGAGACTCTGGTAGTAGGTTTTGTAATTGTCGCTGTTAGTAGGTCCCTCACACCTGTTACAAGGCGACGTTTCCCAAAGCGTGTACCAAGAGCTCACGTTTTCCCGCGCGTAATGGAAGAAGAGTGTCAGTGTGACGATGTCCCCACGCCGTAAACAATACCAGCACTTCTCATGAACTTTTGTAGCTCACAGGAAGTTGAGGAGTGCAATTATCGGCTGAGAAAGCGAAAAGTAATGAAGTCTGCAGCATTGTCTAAATCCTATTGATTACTTGCTCGACTGGCAAGTTGGAGATCGTCTTAATGGTGGCAGCCGACAGAACTTCATGAATCTAAGAATCTTTATACCTTCTTAGTTCTTTCACTAATAGGCAGTGGCGGCTCGTGGGTATTGAATTAAGGGGGGCTGCATACAAAAATAAACCAAGCAACTTACTTTATTTAAAGATTAGTTCCATGCGCCTTATCTTGTAAGTTGTGTTTAAATGAGATAGGCTCATGTCAGTAGATTTACTGGTATTTAAAAGAATCCTGCGGACAAAATTCCGGCACACCGGCGACGCTGATATAACCCCTGCTGTTGCGAGTGTCGTTATATAAACCATAATTTAATTTTTTATATGCAGATTTGAACCTTAGAAATATCTAACTGGCGATGTTGTAGTTGGTTGTATAATATATATACATCAATAAATGAAAAAAAAAAACTGAGCCAGAAATTGAATTCAGGATATTCAAGAATACGCACCAGGGCGCTTGCCTCATTTATTGTAATGTTAGATGTTTCAGATTCCATTATGGTTTGAAAACATTCTAGCAATGGCTCCTTCTTCTCATGAACAACATTTACTGTTCTTATTTTAAATCCATCTTGTTGCCCCAGCTGATGGAATTGTCTTTGAAACACATTAATCTAATACAGACTGCGTGGAGATCGAGAGAAGAAAGCAGGGATACTGGATAAATTATAAAAAAAATATGCGAGCCTTTGTATTTTGTTTAGCGGCTCTTTCCATTATGAGATTCAACTGATGGGCACTTAATTTCACATTTCTCCTGAATTGTTAAGGTACTGAACTGAATAGACTGTAAATATTGTACAGAATTAAACATTGTTGCACTTGTTATACTCACAACATTGAAGAAAATGTATTTAAAACTGCGCGCTACTGACAAACTGCTGCAAATTTTGCAGCGCCTGGAAACTCTGGATTCACGGCAAGCGGTAGCAGGGGGAGGGGTAAAACTAACGCGCAAAGCATCCGAGACGAGACTGGCAGCTCCAGGGGAGGAAGTGGCTTCACCCTATAGTCCTTGTCTCTGGTTTCGCTCTGGCAGCACCAGGGGAGGAAGTGACTTCACTAACGATTGCGTGCATGTCAATGAGAGCGAAATTAAAAAAAAATTCGAACCGCTAAATAGAGACTGTATAATAAATGTTTTTCACAACATAAAACGAGACAAGAGCCACAAATGTCTTGGGGTGCTGCAGCTCCGCAGCCCCTCTTCGAAAGCCGCCCCTGCTAATAGGCCAGTGTAACTAGCTATAAATACGAGGACAAACTACTTCACATTTCTAGCGTCTTAAGTCGGGTCACATTTTAACGATAGTCAGCAGTTCAGTAATGAAAAATAAGAGCGACTAAAAACGTACACGAATCTCTCTTGTGACCGGTAATGTGTGGTGACGGTAAAGTAACATTATAGTGATCGTCAGGTATGAGGGCGACTCAATTCAGTTCTTTTCTGCGCATGTAAACTGGCGTTCATTAGAAATCATTGTACATTTTTGTGTCTTTTTCCAGAACTCCAGAAAACGTGGCAGGGCAAAAATTAATTAATTCTGAAAAATAACCTGAATTGCATTTTAATTATTATTTTTATTTGTTTTTTTATATATCATAACAGGGAACGGATTTATATAAAAAATATATGAAATATGTAAATATATATGTAATTAAAAAATATGGAATTAAATATGGATTTTTACCAAAATATGTTAAATATGGACTTAAAATTATAAAAATGACTATGTACGTTAAATATTGGTACATTTTAATCAAACTAAACAAAAAATATAATGGACGTACCTTATCTTCAAATGTAGTTTCCAAAACACAATTTTTATTGTTTTACCATAACAATGGTTTCAAACATTTCTTTCAAGTGCTGAAAAGTGAATCTTCTTCTATTGTCTCTGAGGATTGATTTATCTGACAAAAGAGCGTTTTTCGACGTCACAAGAAGTAACTTACATAAACATTAATCACAATGTCTGCTGGGGATAAGTCCAGTTAATCTTCACTGTTGATTCACCACTGCAACAGCAACAACCTTTTGTAGTTCTTCATATCCAGGGTTTTTTGAAAGTACAGTGTCCACCTTAGCTCTTACTGCATCTGCAACTTTACCTCTACCACGATTCAGTTGTTCCACAGTACTATTTATAATTTCAAAACTTTCAGATAGTGAAAGGTGCCTATTTTGAGACTTTTAAAGCGTTTTTATGATGCATGAAAATGTATGCTGAATGTGAGCTAAGTCATTCTTCAAACTTATGTCACAGGTAACTGTTTTTTAACAAATCAATTGAGACTGCATAAAATGCAAGGAGAACATTGAATAGAGTCTATGATTCATAAAATATTCAACTGAAGTTTTTAATCTAATTAAAATTGGCTTTGGTGGCAATGGGAATTTCAGGGTACATTTCTTTCAACACGTTAACTCTACTGGGAGCTTTGAGAAATACTTTTTCACTGATGAAATTCAACAAATTTGTACTTTAGGGAAATTGTCTCTGACCACTTCTGCCACACGATGAAATGCATGCGCCACACAAGTAAAATGAGTCAATTTAGGATATACAATCAGATAATGCTTGTCCAGCTTTGACCATATAGGGCAATCGCTAGAATAACACATTATCGTACAATCATTTGCCACAGGATACATTAAGGTTGAAAGTTTAACAATTTTGTTATTGTTTTCTAGAACATCACAATGTAAAAGAAGGCGTTCAGAATATTGTTCACTTAACAAACCGATAACTACATCCAACAAGTCTAAATTATTTTTCGGGAGTCTCATTTGTCCCAAATTGAACTATCTTTAATTTCATCTAATAATTCTGTTTGTCTCATCTTAGATGGATGGAGTATACGTTTCCTAATGTTGACTCATCCGGGATTGTATTTGAGTATATTTTCAAGGAAAGAAGACCTTTTCTTTTTTATAGAGAGGAATATCAGCAGAGATGATAGAACGGCACAGGTCGATGTTAAACTCAGATCTTACATTCGATGTTGTTGGTTGTGTTAAAAACAATTGTCTCTGCTTGGAATTTAGTTGTTTGTTGGCCTGATGTTTACTAGTTGTAATGTGTTGTTGCACCAACTTTTGTGTAGATGATACTCATTCCACGCACAAATTACAAAATAATATTTTATTGTCAGTTGATAAACCATCTTCTTTAAATTCTGAAATGTAACTTGTTAGTTTTGATTTTAAATTGACTGAATGACGTACTTTTGGCATATTTACCGTCTTTATAGTATGATTTACAAAACTGAACCTATGTGTACTCTGACTGGCATTTAACTGTTGAGCTGCACAACTGAAGTCTGTTAAAAATTTTAAATTAAATTAATACAGTTTTGTAACTTACTTTCCATTGTTGATAGGAACTAATTTTCAAATAACTCTGATGTTAAAGGGATTACTGAACATGTGTTTAAATCTCTATTGTTGAAATGTATTTTTAAAAGTTAATGGAATTTTGTTTTGTTTTATTGTTAAACCTAATATAATATGGACTGTTTTATATGAAATATGGAAAATATATGGAAATTAACGAAAATATGTAAAAAACTCTAAAATATGGAAAAATATGGAAAATAAAAGTAGGATTTTTCAACCCTACACATTGTGAAACATAAAGATAATGCAAAATATAAATTATATTAGCTTTATAAGTTTCGAATATGTATTTACATATAAATCCTTTTCCCTGATCATAACATAATAATTAATAAAACAATTCTGTGATTATTATTTGAAATTAAAAATATCATGCAAGTAAAACGAGATCACCTAGTTAAATAACAACAATAACTATATCGAGTTGGCTCAGACGGTAGCGTTTGAGATTCGCATTCGGGAGGTCTCGGGTTCAAACCCCGTGGCTGACCAATCTGACTGGAGTTTTTCATGGTTTCCCTCAGTCACAAAAGACGAATGCGGGATTGGAAATCTACATACCATGATTTATCACCGCTTCAGTCACCAATTTCATAAACATTAATAATAAAACATATAAATCAGTTACATAAACACAAGCCATCTACAACACAAAATAGAAACAGAAACTCAACAATAGATTGTAAAAATTTGCCTGATATGATGACATATGTTAAAGCATGTATAAATAAACTTAACAAAAAAATAAGGATTGAAACGTTATTTTAATTTTTTATTTAACAAATTTCAATTGCATAAACGAAATAATTATGATTCACTAAAATATAATGAAGTATTTTAAAATGTAAATATTGTTGTAACTTAATTAGGAATTTTGGGTGGAAAATGAACATCAGTAGATGCTGACTAATCAAAGCAACAATAGGATTTACAATACGTTCCTTTCTTTATTTATCAAATTCCCAGTGAGGTAACAGTTTGCTGGGTTTTGTAATGAAATTCCTGTGTAGTCCTACTATACTTACCGTCACAGATCTTTGATTGTCGCCATCAACGAAGGCAGTTGAGCTGTGTAGGAATGAGTCATGTGACAATCATGCGTCATTTTAGTTGAAACGTTTGAAAACAATTTTGAATTGTTTACTTACTTCATGAAAGCAAGGCTGATAGCAGGTTAGTGTTGCTAAGTCTATATCCTGTAGGAGTTAAATTATTTTTTAAGTTAATTTGTCCCTAAGTTTTTTTAATCCACTTTATATCTAATAATTATGTTTACACTTGTTAAGTATGTGTTTGGATAATTCCCTGAGCACGAGTTTTTTTTTTTACTCCTTCTGGAAAGAATTACGTTTGTGTTTTTATACGTGTTATTTTACTAACAATAAACAATAAACGTTTACTTAGTTCCATAATGTCTTACAGGCGACGTACACATTGCTGGGAGACGAGGAGAGAAGTATAATTGCTATTCAACCAATGGCAGAAGTCTCATTCCACGCTTGTCCTGAAGTCGGGTGGGGGTAGAACGCTTCAGACCGCCCAACTTCAGGACAGCGTGGAATGAGACCTCTGCCATTAGTTCAATAGCAGTTATACTTCCCTCTCTCTACCGGCAATGTTCACGTCGCCTGTCAGACATTATGGAACGAAGTATAGTTCGTCAGACTATCCAGAGTGAACCACAGGCAGTGGATTTAAGTAGCTACATCACACATCAGATAATAAATGATGATTATGATGATGGAATGACACAGAGGAACGGGAATATCCAGAGAAAACCCCTGCCTTGCTGGACCACACAAAGAATATAATTTTAAAAAATGAGTAGAATGAGTAAGGGGAAGTAGTAAGAGATTTTAGGGTCTCTGCACCGTGCCATCGATTGAGAAACGCCCAACGTTTCGAGTTACTTGTGGCTCCATTCCTGGAGAATAATTGTTCATGGCGGATCCAATAAATAGGTTCGTCCTTTTCCTCCCTTCCGTGCTGGTGCAGCCGATGTGTAGTTCCAAAGTCGGATATGTGCATTGATGACTAGGTGCAATAGCTCTAAAATTTTGTATCACGCTAAAACAGAGTGAGGGGAAGTGTTTTGCTTTGTAGAAGAAGAAAAAATATATAAAAAGAAGAAGTATTAGGAGATGGATGGCAATAATGATTACGATGATAACCGAATGATTATTGCTGTGTACAATTAAGTTACATAGTTTTATAATAATTTTAAACTCTGTAATTTTCGTTCTGCGTAGCCTACTACATAAATGATACGTTTAGTTGCTTTTCTTTATATCGTAACGTAATAGCATGCTCAATATTTCAACATGTCTGTGACGAAAACATGAGTTCTCTGGACTTGGTGCTGAAGGGAATAATTTGTATCGGAGTAACCGTGACATGGACTGTCCGTATTAATGAAACAATGTTTGATGAAGGTAATTACCTATTAGTTAATTCAGCGGAGGTGTGCCCCTGTACATGCGATCTCAACTCCACATTCACTTTGTGTACAATGCTAGTTGTTACGTTAACTATTTAGCTCGGACAGCGATAATCTGTAGCCTCTATTTGTCTATGACAACGACACATCAACATTCTTTTCTCCACGATGACTCAAATCTCAAGGACACTCTTCTCTCCTATACGGTAATTCATCCTCAGATTCTGATAGATTTCACATAATGTTTTTATATTTCAACATGAAACTTCTATGAGCTTGATGTTCGAAAAATCTGGTCACAATTTCTGTTAATATGATGACGTCATTCATTACAGTAGGCCTTGAATGACTGAAATTATGTGCTGAAACAAACTAGTTTTGAATTGAGATTCAGCATGTGACATCATAATGAATTCATTTTTAATGAAAATGTAAAAAGCTTAATGAAAAATAAATTATTATTCGTACACAAATGGGGAAATAAATAATGTGGGGAGTATAAAGACAGAAATAGTTAATTTAATATCGTCTAATACTAAAATAGTTAGTTGTAGTATTAATTTCCAAATAAATCCAATTCTCTGCAATGACATTATTCATCACAAATTCAAACAACTCATTGGCGTCTATTGATGTGGGAATGGTTTCGACTATCGTTGTATTATTGTCTCGAGACTAGGCCTCATGCAAGGAGGAAGCGATTATGAAGTAGTTAAATTTAAATTGAGGGGTATGAAGACAGAAATAGTTAATTTGACATATTTTAATTATAAATTATTTACTTAAGTGCAAAATGAATTCAATTCTCTGTAATAACGACATATTATACATTATAATTTCAACTAACTCATTGGCGTCATATTGATGTGTGAACCGTTTTATCTATGAATTCCGTTGTCGTCTCGAAACTAGGCCTCAAGGTATGAGGAAGCAATTATGGAGTATTTGTTATTAATGGAGAAAAATTCGCTCCGGCGCCAAGGATCGAACCCGGGACCCCCAGCTATACGCACTGGGTGCTCTAACCACTGAGCTACGCCGAAGTTCAACCCTCCGCACCGGATCAAATCTTTCTCCTTTGGTTCTTTTCCATAGTGGCCTTACTCCATGTTCGACTTACATATTGACATATAGGCAACCTATATTAAGTCAACTGTCATCAGTCATCACACAAGGAGCGCACTCATTTCAGTTACTTGGCGGCCGGGACTCCTACAGTATATGCACTGTTAAGCGATTATCTATGTAAAGATTAATTTTTTTAATCTTACAGAATCATCTGCGATGGTTACCATTTGTTATTAATGAAGAAAAATTCGTGGAGGGTAGAACTTCGGCGTAGCTCAGTGGTTAGAGCACTCAGTGCGTAGAACTGAGAGTCTAGTGTTCGGACCTCGGCTCTGGAGCGAATTTTTCTCCATTAATAACAAATGGTGTCCACACCTGTGGAGTAACGGTCAGCGCGTCTGGCTGTGAAACCAGGTGGCCCGGGTTCGAATCCCGGTCGGGGCAAGTTACCTGGTTGAGGTTTTTTCCGGGGTTTTCCCTCAACCCAATACGAGCAAATGCTGGGTAACTTTCGGTGCTGTACCCCGGACTCATTTCACCGGCATAATCACCTCCATATCATTCAGACGCTAAATAATCTAGATGTTGATACAGCGTCGTAAAATAACCCAATAAAATAAAAAAATAAATAAAATAAAATAACAAATGGTAACCATCACAGATGATTCTGTAGGATAAAAAAATGAATCTTTACATAAATTATGGACTAATTGATGAGAAGGCTCCGTCTGCCATTATGATTCCACGTGTGTGTCTTTGGAAGGCCTACCCCGGTTGAAGCAGGACGGAAATGCCTCTATCGAAGCCAATACGAGTTTTGAAAAGTTGTATCATCACAAAACACCGATACACTTGCGGTTAGTGCGGAGTGTGTCTTTCCTACTTAGGCAAGGTTCTTTCAGTTTTCTCTTTTTCGTGCGGTCTGGTCCACTTTGAAGAACTAGCACAAGGGTGCCCAGTCTGCATGCTGGCGATGGGATGAAGAAAGAAGCTTCGAGTTCAACAAAGATGACTCGAACTCTTGCACATTATATTTCGTCAGGATATCTTTCGTATTCCAACCATAGGAACCGAATTCTTTAAAATATTTTATGCTCGACCATGTCGAAATGTAGTAATTATACACCTGGTAGCAGCCCTTTAATGGATCTCATTTTAAAGTACACCTATTCATTAAAGTTCAGGTGTTCAACCAATCAGAAATCACCATTGTAGCATTGTGAAAGCGCAAGTATCGATTATTCTCGGATATGCAATCGAAAGACAACTAGCGAAACGTCACGGAAGCTGGAAATTCAGTACTGTCGCAGAAGATTATGTTCTGTTACTATAATCATCATCATCATCATCATCCTTCACGAATTAGGCCTCTGTAGACCTGTTTCGGCCCCATCTAGCAGTCTTCTTAACGGTCTTCCTGGTCGACGATGTCCTCTAGGTTTCTGTTACTATAATAATTAGCGTTAATTGTAAATAACATTGAAATAAATTCAATTTGTCATCTCGTTTTTCAATGTCTAAATCATTTTCAAAATATCAAGATTAATCTTTATTTTACTCTCTAGATTATATCAAGGTCAATGACATTTGTTTCTAGGAAAAAATCAATACTTTCGCGTCTGCGCACATCTCACAATTTACGAGGTAGCCTATTGCACAAGGTCAGTTCCGCTCCTCACTCAGATAACAATAACATGAATACTTATGAATAAGTTCAGGTTAGAAATATGGTCGAACATAAAAAGTCGTATGAAACTTGCCTATAATGGTAATTAAGGCGCTCGTATGAAAATTATGAAACTCGCTTGCGCTCGTTTCATAAATATACTCGCTTCTTAATTACTATCATTATAGGCTCGTTGCATAATGTACTATTGGGGACGAGGGGTGGCAGGACTCTGCACAAAAGTAAACTTTAATTGCTGTTTCTCAAAAATGCTCTTATATGTTTTACAGAAAATAAAATCCTCTGATTTTTCATAACACCCATGGAAATTGCTTAACCCAAGATGGTTAAAAAATATAGCCATTATGCACTACTACTTTTCCCTTTCACTGCTTTGTTCACCATTCGTTGATTCTTGCAGAGAAGATAAACATGAGCTATTAGTTTAACTGTCACTAATACAACCCAATGTATAATTTTCTATTCTACTTCTTTGCAGTTTTATTTTGGACAGTTTTCTTTTAAGAATTTGTCCATATTATGAATAGTTACATTGCAATATTTTTTAACTTAACAAGCACGCACCAGAGACGATGGTCGTCACAATAAATGATCATTAAACGTAAAAGTTTATAACGGAAAGTTTTAAATTTCTTTGCAATCTACGCCAATCTTCTTTAGGATCCCCAACAGTTTACTCCATTCCACTCTGTCAAACGACTTTTCTAGGTCCACAAATACTATATACACTTGTTTAACTATTCTTATCTAGTAATCTTTCGCCGGTATGATATATTATAGTCGCAATACAACATAATATACAGGGTGGAAGTGAAATAGTCTTGCAGATTTCCAGAGCGAATAGTTCATTTTGTATGTAACAAAAAAAAATTATTATCATATTCATGGAAAGTTGATGGTTTCTTTCTTTCTTTCCCCCCCCCCCCAGAAAAGAAATGTTTCCCTTTTTTTTTCACGTGTTTAACAATCTCTTATTCGTTAACTATTGCGAATAGGTTCGTGATTTTTGTCCATATCGATAGTAAATATAATAAATAATAATTTATCCCTGTGGTGTATTTCGATAGCGTGAACGGTTTTCGTGTAAATTTAATTTTAATAACCTCTAAATTCAATCCATTGTACGATGCGAACAAATGACAACGTCGCGACAGAGAGCAGCTCACCTACACCGATACACACCGAGTTCGTTGATCTCTTACATCTGTATCACGAGTAGAGTGTGTTAGCGACGATGTTGCCTGACTGCAGAAACTTCAAACTTAATTTTCTAATTAACCCTGCATGTAAACACAAAACGTAATATAGGTTTTGTATTCATTTATGTGTAACATATCGTTCCTTTCAACCTGCAAGGTTATTTCACTCCCACTCTGTATACACATAATATGACATCTGAATAAAATTGAATTTAATTTAGAATAATTTGCCTCGCATGATTAATATCTCAAATTGTGCCAACTCAACAGTTACATGGTGATTAACTATCATGATATCTTGATCATGCGTGTATTGGAGGAAGTGTTGCCATTATAGAAGTGAACCTAACAGCCAGAAAATCACTAAATTTAAGCAGGTGATCAACTAATGGGGAGAAATGTTGCAATCTATACCATCTACATGTCCGCTCCCATTTGCGCTGTATATGCGTCGACATTGTGAATTCTCTTTCTTCACTCACTATTTTTTTCCAATTTAACTTATCGACTGGTGATAGCCGATCAATTGAGATTTAGTCTAGTTCGTTACGAATCGTTTGACACCTTTGCGAACGTTCTATCGCTTCCCATTCTCGAGTTACTCTACCGTGCGACCGGCCAATTTGTGCCTCAATTTCCCCCCTCCCGCATATCGCTAGGTGACATCAGGCCACTCCAACTCAAGGTCACGTTGCTTACAATTATCCTTCGCCGTTTACTTCATTGGAATATGTCGTACAGTTTAGAAAATATAGACGCCACAAAACTGACCAGAAAATGTGTCGGTCGACTTTATGGGATGGTACCCTAGTACTGGACCGAACTTAGAGACAGTATAGAGAATTCGCGTCAAAAAAAAGTTAATCTGCTTAAATGCCGTTCGAATACACTTCCCGGAGGGCGAGTCTATTACGCTTCTCCTAAACATTAGTGTGTCTGTTAGGATAAGGTTACCAGACGTCCCTGTTTTAGGAGGAATGTCCCCGGATTTAATAATTTGACCCCAGGTATCCTCCGGATTTTTTATAATTGTATGAAAGTGCTGTCGAATATTTCAATTATACAGGGACATCATTTTATTTTTACTAACATTTCTAATATTAACCTGGCTATACCTTTGGATTATAGGTTCAAAACGGAAACACCGTTTGCTACCTCCTTCCACTGGAGTTCGATGATATTGGCGTAAAACACAAACAATCACTTTACTAGGTATAGGAGGGAAGAAAAGTAGTTCATCCATTTACGTAAAGTAGGAAATATCGCGATTTTGAGTTTGATAATTTTCAAATACAGTACTTTATTAACAATAAGTGTTTTTACTCCATTCGGACGTATTCATTATAAGATGTAGCCTACATTGTACTGTCTACAGCATTACATTATAGAGGGTGAAGTTAAATTGAAAAATAATCATAATATGGATATTTAAACACATTTTTGAAAAGGTGGCTGTTAATTTCGATACAAGCTTCAGTTCATTTTTGCATATTATCGCACTATAGACTATTGTACCTAATTCCAATTACCAGTTTCGTCCTTCGTACCATTAACTCATGTTAAAATAATTCTGTACTTACTTTATAAAAAAGTACCTTACGTACTGTAAATTCAATCTGCACTTCTGCCTGATCCGAAAAGATAAAATTATCGTAGAAATTATGGAAATCACGTGACAATTAATTAACGAGGCCCTTTTATTTATTTTAAACAGTTGTATAATATTACGTAGACGTCAATTCCTAACAGAAATTAATGTTTTCAGAAAAGAGCTAAGATAGCCCAACTACTACCCTTTACAAAGGCACGAACAGAAGCCACTGGGGAAACCGGGATGCGACGTAGGCAAACGGACGACAGTACCTGTGCGAGAATATGATTCAATATATTGAAAATGAACATATTTCTGGAACGTACTATACTCACTAAGTCAGTACTGTTTGTGTTTACTATGACCGTAAAACTTTGACTGTATACGCTTGGTTCTGTGTGGAGAACGGTTGGAAGTTCACTAGTAGAGGGGGTGGGAGTGAAGTACATTCAAAAACTCAGGTACAATAAAAATTGAAGTAAAAATAAAATGATGTCCCTGTAGAAGTATTATAATATATCTATGCAATGTACTGTATAGTGCTGAGATTTCCTGCAGAAGGAGAAAATTTGAAGAGACAGCCCATTATTTTTCTTCAAATGTAGATAGGCTTGATCTGAAGATAATTTAATTGCTGAAATTTCCTGCTTGAAGAACCATGTCACTTCAAAGAAAATAGCAAACTGGAATGAAGATAATGCTACTCTTTGCTCAAAGTGAAGTGACATTTTAAAATTTTTCTCTGAAAAATTGATGTCCTGTACACAGCTCCAGAAGTTGATTGAACTATTTCTGGTCTTCCTAGAAGTAATGTTCAAATGTATATGAAAGGTTCAGAGCCATAGTGGGCCAAGCGCCATTTATTAAAAACGGAGAAAGCAAGGGTTAAAGTTAAGTGAATACCATAGTTTAATGAAGATTGACAAATCATTTAGTTTGAATGTGTATACTTTATGTTACTTGCTACATGTTTCCATTGAATTATGGTGATAATTTCATTCTAACCCTTGTTTTCTACGGCTTTAGTAAACCCTTCATATAATGTCAACATCCCAAAAATTCGGAATGAGTTTATAACCTGTTTGAGCCATCATGCTTGCTGTCAACATGACCTGCAAGGATTTTGCTGCAAAATTGTGGATCCAGAGAAGACCTGCTTAAAAATCCCTCTTCTTAAAAATACCAGTAGTTTAACTCTTAAATTCGCAAAGTATCCTATAGGATACAACAGGTTAATAGGCTATATGCTATAATTTTAATAGAGCAATAGAAAAAAATTGGTAGTAAAATTAAAATTTCACAATACTAATTTAAATTTCAATTGTTAACTGCCCCCCATTGGAGGTAGCCCAGAAGGACTCAGTATACTCTCCTACATGAATTTTTACAATATTAAATGTTTACATAAATTTGTTGACAGAAAATTAAAATAAACATATATGAATTATAAAGAAAGAAAAAAATTAAACAGAGTGAATATTATGACTCAGAATTTGGCAAGAGCGTTTCAAAACTGAAGTTATGATGCCAGTAGTAAGTGTCTGTGGTAGTTCAAAAGTCTTCCTGAATCTTTCACACCACGAGCTCCAATAAGAAGACCAATCACCTCAATGTTTTCAAGCTGGTATTTTGCTTTGAAGTAATCAACTGTTGGCAGATAAATGTTGATTTTTTTCTTGATTGACATCCGCCGACTAGCTACTCCCCGTTTCAATCCTTATGGTAGGATCAATTATATATCCTTTCATGGTAGTCTGGGAATACGCTATGATGTCAATACGTCTACAGGAGCCATTAGTAGCAAGGCAAAAAACTTCCTCTTCTACTATCCAAGACTTTTTTTCAAAGCAGTTACGATTAAGGATCGCATTTCGGAGGAGTAAACCTCTGTTACACTGACCTTGGACGTGGGCAAGGGTTTCAGTTGTTTTATTTACAGTCCAACACGGTTTAATAAACTAGTGTGAGGAATGAAGCTTTGCCAATTTAAGGGTTAAATAGTAGGTCTAGTTACATAGAAGAAATATTTTTTGCGAGATCGAGCGGTATTTGACGTTTTCCGGTCGAGGAAAAGATTGAAAAAGCGAAACGTAGTTGAGCTTTTTTAATTCCAGATTCATGTATTCAAACAACCTTGTATCGTACATTATTTTTGCGAAGATCGTTTATTACATACCTGAAAGACGAATTTCTAATTGACAATGAAATCTCCATGTTGGTTTCTGTTTAATGACGAACTTCAGAACACCAAAATATCTTTCTTCAACATTGTTGCTATAAAATGTTTTCTGTGTTTACTATACTCCAGTAGGCCGTGATATACGTCTGTCTTTTTTTAAAGTCTATAAATGCGAACTTAAAACAAACGGTAAATTATGTAATGATTTATTTTTCATTTTAATATTTTAACAATATTATTTATATAACATATTGCAGTAATAACATCGACATCTGAAATCTTGTTGATTTTTTCAGTTCCTTAATGTTAACTTTATCAGGAATGCAATAAGTTTCGTGGAGTAGTAGATTTTTTTTTTCCAAATTTTAAAAACAATAATTAACATTGCAATTCAAGATGAAATTTCATTGCAACGTTTCAATTTATAATTATTACTATGTTAAAGGTCTCTAAAAATAATATGTTAAAAGCCTTCGCAGTAAAATGAATGTCGCGCTAAGCAAGAAGAGGGAATTGTTATTCTTTACGTTGGGAATACTGAATGTGGTATTTCACACTTTTCGCGTATTTTCTGTGCGGAAAACAAGCAAATACCGCTCTCGCACAAATATTTTTGTGTAAATAGAATGAGTACTTTATTTATTTAAAGTGTGTAGAACAATACAAGTGAATGACGAATTAAAAGAAATGTTGAAAGTCGTTTTTTTCATATGTCAATATCTGTCCCCGGAAATAATCTTGAAGAAAATCTGATAACCTATGTTAGGACCAAATGTAACAAGACTAGTTATGCGTGTCATGAAGCCATCATGTGTGTAACATTGTAACATATATGACGGTCATATTGGAACAGTAAATTAGTGCATACGTCTCCTGTGTGAAGCTATTTGGAGAAACAATAAGGAAATGGAGGTATTCGCTCCTAAGGCACCTGCTAGGAAACCACACAGCTCGTCTCAAGGCCGAGCCGGATAGTTGCGCGCAACAAAGTAGGTCAAGACCTCGTCAGAGCAACGACCCAGCTGAGCTGCAGCGGAGGAAATCAAGGTGAAACAACATCCTACTGCATTTACTTCGCACCTTACTCTCGTTGCACTACAAACTGTGGGAGTCGAAAGTAATTCGCGACTTTTGTACGGTATTTTAACATTGCAACACCAGAACGCACTTCCCACATTACCTGACAGCTGACAATCTGCATTACTGATAAACAGGGAATGGATTTCTGTGTAATTACATCATTATTTATTTTTATGAAGCTGAAATTAATCGATACCCGGCCTCGGAACAATTTTTCCCTTGAAATTATTCAAGTCTGAAAGAAAGATTAGCATATTTTGTCATTACTTATCTATAATTTTGAACATGTTTAATTTTATTCTAAATATTTTTACTCATAATTAATTGTGCAATTCTTGTAATTAGTTATTGTTGCATGTTGAGACTGTGAGTCTGACGTAATTATTGTTTGATTGCTGATACATCGAAGCAGTGACGTCGCCAGGATCAGGGCAAGGGGGATGCGGATGGGGTGCGAGCTGTAAAAATGTGGTACATAAAAAATCCAAAATTTTCCCTCTTGCACTTGCGCGCATACTATACATTTGTTTATTAATATTACTATGTATTATTATTATTATTATTATTATTATTATTATTATTATTGGTCAGCATATCCATAACGATATATTATGGAACGTAGTTTTTTCACATCCAAGAAATTGTTTGTTTTTGTTCTTCAAAATAACTTTTGTGCGAGATCGTGCGTATTTGCTTGTTTTCCGCACAGAACCAATACGCGGTAAGTGTGAAATACCACATTCAGTATTCCCAACGTAACACACACAACAATTTCCCTCTTCTTACCGCTTAAGCGCCATATTCATTTTACTGCTTTAGGCTTTTAACATATTATTTTTAGAGACGTTTAACATAGTAATAATTATAAATTGGAAACTTACCACTGCAATTTCACCTAAATTGCACTGTTAATTATTGTTTTTAAATATTTGCAAAAATTAAGTAAACTCTACAACACCACAAAAGTTACTGCATTTGTAATGCAAGTAACATTAAGAAAGCCGTGAAAAAATCAACAAGATTCCAGATGCCGATGTTATTACTGCAATATTTTATATAAATAATATTGTTAAAATATTAAAATGAAAAATAAATCATTACATAACCTTACCGTTTCTTTTAAGTTCGCATTTATAGACTGGGGGAAAAAAAAGACAGACGTATATCACGGCCTGCTGGAATATAGTAAACACAGAAAACATTTTATAGCAACAATGTTGTAGATAGATATTTTAGTTTTTAAAAGTTGCCGTCATTGAACAGAAACCAAGATGGAGATTTCATTGCAACTAATTAGAAATTCTTCTTTCAGGTATGTAATAAACGATCTTCGCACGAAATTATGTACGATACACGAGCGGTATGTTTGTTTTCATGTTCTCGGAAATTAAAAAAGCTCAACTACGTTTCGCTTTTTCAATCTTTTCCTCGACCATGAAAACGTCAACATACCGATCTTGTAACGCATATTACTAATGCCTAGTATTTTTTTTTAATAAATTGCCCTTTGGGGTGCGGAAAGGGTGCTCCGATTTTTATGGGGTGCTTGCGCACCCCAGCGACGTCTCTGCATCGAAGCAGAAGCGATACAAATAAAACAAATGAACGTAGGAGGAAAAAAACAAATAAAGTAAATGCACAGTCTAGTACATACAGTCACGAAGCTTGAGTTTATGAGCGTACTAGGAACAATAGACTGTGCAGTGCTGCATTGGAGTTAAATCGCTCGCTTGAATTCGGTCGAATGTCGCACCCTCGAGTGAGATAAGATCGGTCGTGATACGCTCGTAATAAATAGCAGCACAGTACAAGGTCATCTCACCGACATGTCTTATCTTGTGTGGAAGGCGATAGATAAGATACACATATGTTTTGCTCACACGGTAGAAATAAGGCTTTATTTTCTGCGTTTATGACAAACGTTTAATGGAACGTACCAAAACAGTAACATGAAGTTATAAAGAAAATAGTATGAAGAACTTCGATATAGGCCTACAGTTATTATTGCTAATTAATAATTATTCAATATTTGATGTAACACATATATAATATGATGGGTCCATACATAGTGTTCCGCCTATATACTGCGACAATGTAGAAACATTTTACAAAATATTATTGATATAGCAGTAGATTAATAACAATATTAGTACAGAGATAACGTCACAGAAGATATAATAAAACGAATAATCATGCTGCACAACTGTTATAGACGCAAAGATTGATACACTAATTATTAGAGATTATTATTATTACTAGAAAACTTGATACAGTTCTTGCATTATCGTGATTGTGTTCTCCGTTTATAATAATTATATTTACATCCAATAACCTCTATCAGTGTGGCAAAAACAAAATCACTCCTGTTTGGAAGAAAAAGAAAACATTTACCTACAACATTTATATTACATTTTAAAGCAAGTTTTGTAGTTGTACTATGGAGAGGTTAGTGAAACACTGAAAAGTTTAGAAATGATAAACATCTATGATGTTACTACACAATTCATCACTGTAACCAGAACGAATTTCTAACGCTCGGCTTATACCGTTCGAGGATTTATCGCTCGCTACAATTTTACCCATCATGCATGTGCGCTACCTATCGGATTATGCTATGAACTACTTGGCGCTCGAGCGAAAACGCCCGATGCAGACCTCTGCCACTGCAGGTATTATTTCGCATTGTTTGTAATGAGGCGATAGTAGGGATCCTAGTAGTTAGCAACTATCTATGGATGCATATTTATTACGTATTGAGCTTCGTGACTGTATATACTAGACTGTGGTAAATGTATATAGGAGGAGAAAAAACTATCCTTTATTAATCTAAGCAGCATGCTTTTAACTATCAGTGTAATTCGATTCTCATTGGTCAATCTAGCGTCAGTGAACTCGTTCATTGGCTGAAAAACGTTCGCGTGGGATTAACACACTATAACCAATTTTTTTGTCACCAACAGTCAATTCTTTCTCCAAGTAATTTTACTTTGCCTCCCCATCGTCTTTGTGGGCACTGCTATCTCATTTGCCCTTGGGTCCAGTGTTGCCAACACATAAATTGTATTCCCGTCAGTCTAACACCAGGAAATCCGTCAGAATCCGTCAAAATAAAAATAAAGACCCACTCAATATATGTACGTATATGCAAATAAAAAGCAAATTTTAACACAGCTTACTTACTAATTATTTAGATTAAAATAATAATTCATCAACCTCTGACTTGATTACGAGGAAACCTGAAACTGGGGATTCTTTAAATGGTATGACACAGGCAGGGCTGTTCAAAGAAAAAATAAAATCCCTAAAAAATTAAACAATTAAAATGACATCAGCTAGAAAAGTCAAAATACGATGTAATTCGTCATTTCCGCCAGAAAATTCGTCACCCGTTAAGGGAACGCACAGGTGAAATTACTAAATCTTACAGTTTTCATTTTTTTTTTTTTTCTCAAAGACCAAGGACACTAGAATAAAATTATGTGACACGTTTCCTTATTAAGATGCAATAAATGGCAGGAATTTTTTCAACGTGATTTTCTTTAATTTTCGATGTGTGGAACCATTTATATATTAATTTAATTAATTTATATATAATGGTTCCACACGTCGAAAATTAAAGAAAATCACGTTGAAAAAAATTCCTGCCCTTTATTGCATCTTAATAAGGAAACGTGTCACATAATTTTATTCTAGTGTCCTTGGTCTTTGAGAAAAAAAATGAAAACTGTAAGATTTAGTAATTTCACCTGTGCGTTCCCTTAAAGTTATTCTTTTCCCGTCCGCTGCGTTGAAATTGCGTCAGTTTTGACGAAATTTCCGTCCACTTGGCAACACTCCTTGGGCCTATCTGTTTTGCTGTTGTTTATGGTTCTACACAGACTATGTTTTAATATGATTGAATCATTGCGGTTGTTATTAGTCTGTAAATATGTCTAATTATTGTTCGCTAATACTTCCATTCCTGATAATGCAGCCCGTCATTGCGTTCATTTGTGTTGTTTGAATACTTTGCTTTGCTGGTTATCATTCTGCTGCGTGTACCGCACTACACATCGAAATTACATTACAAAGCCTTAAATAGCATTAACATTTGCTTTGGCATACGCATTTAATTTAATTTTTGCAACATAAATGTATTGTTTTTGTATTAAAATCTATATATGTAAAACGCTTTGAACTCCAAATATATAATCATTGCATTTTAAATCAACAACCCATTAAAGAGGCGTGTGTACATGTTACTAAAATTTGCCCTTACAACTTGATTCCCAGTAAACGCTTGTAGTTTGGTTTAATCTGCAAGGACTACATTTTTATGTAGTGTAACCACGCAACAACTTGGTAGTCCGTTAGGTGACAGACGTGAATTGCACTAATAAAAATGTTAAGCTAGATACATTGTATGCTTACAATTAACCTGCAATGTAAACGGAACCTCTTTTCCTGAAGCCAACGTGGTGACTTTTGTGTTACCTTGACCGTGTCGAGATACTGGGTCCACGGGACGCTCACTTTTACTTACTTACTTACTTACTTACAAATGGCTTTTAAGGAACCGGAAGGTTCATTGTCGCCCTCACATAAGCCCGCCATCGGTCCCTATCCTGTGCAAGATTAATCCAGTCTCTATCATCATATCCCACCTCCCTCAAATCCATTTTAATATTATCCTCCCATCTACGTCTCGGCCTCCCCAAAGGTCTTTTTCCCTCCGGTCTCCAAACTAACACTCTAAATGCATTTCTGGATTCGCCCATACGTGCTACATGCCCTGCCCATCTCAAACGTCTGGATTTAATGTTCCTAATTATGTCAGGTGAAGAATACAATGCGTGCAGTTCTGCGTTGTGTAACTTTCTCCATTCTCCTGTAATTTCATCCCTTAGCCCCAAATATTTTCCTAAGCACCTTATTCTCAAACACCCTTACCTATGTTCCTCTCTCAGAGTGAGAGTCCAAGTTTCACAACCATACAGAACAACCGGTAATATAACTGTTTTATAAATTCTAACTTTCAGATTTTTTGACAGCAGACTAGATGATAAAAGCTTCTCAACCGAATAATAACACGCATTTCCCATATTTATTCTGCGTTTAATTTCCTCCCGAGTGTCATTTATATTTGTTACTGTTGCTCCAAGATATTTGAATTTTTCCACCCCTTCGAAGGATAAATCTCCAATTTTTATATTTCCATTTCGTACAATATTCTGGTCACGAGACATAATCATATACTTTGTCTTTTCGGGATTTACTTCCAAACCGATCGCTTTACTTGCTTCCAGTAAAATTCCCGTGTTTTCCCTAATCGTTTGTGGATTTTCTCCTAACATATTCACGTCATCCGCATAGACAAGAAGCTGATGTAACCCGTTCAATTCCAAACCCTGCCTGTTATCCTGAACTTTCCTAATGGCATATTCTAAAGCAAAGTTATACTGCATGGTAAAATATAAATGTATTTAAATAATTCTTCAATAACTGTCACAAACACATAGTTTACAACATTCACGTTGATAAAAAAAAAACATACAGAACAACTGGTAATATAACTGTTTTATAAATTCTAACTTTCAGTTTTTTTTGAGAGCAGACTGGATGACAAAAACTTCTCAACCGAATAATAACAGGTATTTCCCATATTCATTGTGCGTTTAATTTCCTCCCGAGTGCCATTTATATTTGTTACTGTTGCTCCGAGATATTTGAATTTTTTCAACCATATGGAAATATAAAAATTGGAATTTTATCCTTTGAAAAGGTAGAAAAATTCAAGCACCTTGGAGCAACAGTAACAAATACAAGTGACACTGGAAAGAAAATTAAACCCAGAATAAATATGGGAAATGCTGTTATTATTCGGTTGAGAAGTTTTTGTCATCCAGTCTGCCCTCAAAAAAATTGAATGTTAGAGAATTTATAAAGCAGTTATATTACCGGTTGTTCTGTATGGTTGTGAAATTTGGACTCTCACTTTGAGATAGGAACAGAGATTAAGGGTATTCGAGAATAAAGTGCTTAGGGAAAATATTTAGGGCTGAGAGGGATGAAGTTACAGGAGAATGGAGAAAGTTACACAACGCAGAACTGCACGCATTGTATTCTTCACCTGACATAATTAGGAACATTAAATCCATACGTTTGAGATGGGTAGGGCATGTAGCACGTATGGGTATAGAATGTTAGCTGGAAGACCTGAGGGGGAAAAAGACCATTGGGTAGGCCGAAACGTAGACGGGAGGATAATATAAAAATGGATTTGAGGGAGTTGGGATATGATGATAGGAACTGGATTAATCTTGAATCTTGCTCAGGATAGGGGCCGATGATGGGTTTATGTGAGGGCGGCAATGAACCTCCGGGTTCCTTAAAAGCCATTTGTAAGTAAGTCATTTATGTTAATTATGACCATATTTTCTATCTGCTGGGTTAGCTATAGGCGTACTAATAGATTATCTGGCAAGTGTTGGCGTTATTATCAAGCTATACCACAGTCTACTATATACAGTCGCGAAGCTCAATACGTAGTAAATATGCAAACATTAGATAGTTGCTCACCACTAGGATCGCTAATAACGCCTCATTACAGGCAATGCAAAATAGTATCGTCACAGTCTATTGTTTCTAGCACCCTCAAAACTCAAGCTTCGTGACTGTATATACTAGACTGTGGCTATACTGTATGTTGTTTGATTTATTTGCTTATATCATTTGTCAACTTGTATTGGAAAGTCCCTGATTGTTGCTGTTATTATTATTACTGTTATCATTATTATGACCAGAGATAACATTTATTGACACAGTATATTAAAACAAAGTTGTAAGTTACATCACTTACACACGATACAACTTACACCCTTTCGTCATCATTCCAGTCGCACACAATGCACAAACTGCGTACTTCCGCATTGTCTACCTGTCTTCATGTTCAGTCAACAGCATCAGTCTCCTCTATCAACGTCACAATAAATAATCCCACTATCACTTCACCGATCTTCACTTGTCATCGTAGGTTTCCAGGACGTCAGGCAAGTGCTCGTTGCCTCGCGGCTTCTCGCGCTGGATCGGTTTCTTGCGCTTGTGGGGTATCGGCTTCTTGGGTCCATGATCTTGCATGAAGCGAATTCCATGTTTCTCCAGATATTCCTTACCTTCAGGCCATCCATGCTCTCAAATGCCACAGAACGCCACAGTTTCATTATTATTATTATTATTATTATTATTATTATTATTATTATTATTATTATTAATTATGGTCAGAAGACAATGGTATGAAAATTAACGTATCCAAAACTAGAAAAACTTCTTTACTGAAATTTAATTATTATCTAAATAATGTTCTAATTAACAGAACGGATTTCGTAAAAGATTTGGGAATATTCATTGACAGTAAATTGTATTTTCATAGTCAGGTTGATTACATTTACGATCACGCAATCAGAATGTTAGGAATAATACGGTCAATAACTTATTCTTTTTCCACGCCCGATTCTCTTTTAATGCTTTACTATATAAAGGTGCGATCGAAACTCGAATATGCGTCTGTAGCTTGGAACTCGATTACAACTACAGACTCGCCTAAATCAGAAAATATACAAGAGGAAAATTTATATCCTTATGTTCATTCAGATTTCTGCCCATGAATTCCGCTATGAGCTATGAGAGAAAATGTGAATATTTTAATTGTCAAAATCTATGTATATGCTAGACGCCATGAGCTAGATTATCTGTTCTTTTGTAAAGTCCTCAAAGGTGATATATCCTGTGACTCTTTCTTAAACAATATTACGTCACGTATTCCAACAAAAGATATGAGAGCCCACAAACTTTTCTATATTAGAAATTCGAAATTTCTTTCACCAGTCTTCAGATGCATTAAAAATGCCAACATGCATGGCTGCGAATTCGATCCCTTCAATGTATAGACTTAGTTTGCTCTTGGCAACGATTTTTCGTTTATGTATTCTTTTTGGCATTATACTCAATTATCATTGCCTCATAGTATTCTTAGTTATGTATTTTAAAGTCATCCATTATTTATCCATTTATCGTCATTATCGTAATTAATTGTAATTGTATGTATGTGTAATAATTATTTTTGTGTTATGTTTTTGTTATATTTTTGTGCTGAACTGTAATTGGCCACTGGCTGTTGTACAACACATTAAATATAAATAAATCTATACTAATAATAAATCTGTAGCCGAACTTTTTCTGACAAATTTCGATTTTCCAAAAATAATTGGTCCTAACATATACAATTAACCACCCTGAAACCGAAAATCGCTTTTTTGAAATTTTTGTTTGTATGTCTGTCTGTCTGTCTGTCTGTCTGGATGTTTGTTACCTTTTTACGGATAATGGCTGAACAGATTTAGATGAAAATTGGAATATAAATTAAGTTAGATGTAACTTAGATTTTAGGCTATATGGCATTCAAAATACGTTATTTAAAAGGGGGTTAAAGGGAGCCTGAATTAAATAAATCGAAATATCTTCGCTTATTATTGATTTTTGTGAAAAATGTTACATAACAACAATTTCTTTAAAAATCATTTCCGATAAGTTTTATTCTTTGAAAAATTTTGATAGGACTGATATTTAATGAGATAAATGAGTTTCAAAATTACAATAACAACGCCATCTAAGGCGGTGTAATTAAAAAACAAATGACTTCGTCTATAAGGGGCCTTGGACAACAACAATCGAAAGCTATGAAACATAGCCTACAGAGAATGTTTCTGTGTTTGTATGAAGTAATATCGGAAGCTAAATTAACCGATTTGTATAATTAATTATTAATTCACCATTGGAAAGTGTAGTTTCTCTAGATGTACATAATGCTATAATGTTATTACAGTAACTTCTGAGTGAATCGAGGACAGGTAAGATTAAAATAGCTTCTTATGCACAGAAAACTTGATAGGCAATTCTGTACATTCGTTTCCTGTATTTCCTAAAATAATTTTTATGACCAAATGAGTGGTCTCTGGATCAAAATGATCACATTTTAATTTTTTTAATACAATTTAAATTAAGTAACATAATAAACGATTTATCCTTCTATCAAACACGAATGTTCCTGGATCAAATGTCCTATTTTAATTATGCAATTACTTCATATTGATTTCTAACGGGTGCAGCGGAGCGCACGGGTACGGCTAGTAAATAAATAAATAAATAAATATTATTATGTATGAAATATCAACAGTCTGAATTATTCTTCTTGTCCTGAACTGTGTTTAAGAAAGATCCCCTTCTGTCTGCGCGTATAATTTATGTGAGAAATAATGAGTGCTTCCAATACTCTTTAATTAAAGAGCTCCTTATACTTATTATGATGTTGAAAAGTCTATACGAATTCAGTTCTTTGATATCGTATGCACGTGCAGCTTAAATATGAACAGACGTTTACAATATGATGTTATATTTCATTAATTATATTTTATAATTTGTATATTTATAGTTCATTCGTTATAGCTTCGGAAATAATTACAGCTTGCCGACCATAAATCGTAGTTAATTTCCGCTAATTATGTATATGCATTTTTTAGAAATGAATACAGAAAACAAAACATGCAAGGTTCGATAAATAATTGAAGAGTAAGAAGGAAACGCAGCGGTGAATAAAATATTGTAATTGACGAAATATGTCCCTTGCACATTATAATTTTATCGGACGATGTTAAGAAAGATATAGAATCAAATAGTCTATTCTTCTTCTTCTTCTTCTTCTTCTTCTTCTTCTTCTTCTTCTTCCGAACTCACAGCTGGCTGAGCTGGCCGAACGAATTGATCGTCGCCTTCCCGGATTAAAATCCATATGAATAACATGAATACAGTAAAAAAAAAAAACAAACCTGAATCTGTGTCGACGAAATATCACTTTTCATCATTACCCGACAAGAAGCATAAAGAATATTAATGAGAAGTCAGTAGCAACAACCACTCTTTCTCACAAATCAGTCGTCACAATCGCCGTCTAGCGGAACTCTGCTCTGAAACTATTGTTGAGTGTGGATTGGAACCCCACTTCGGCTGATCACTTGGTAGGAATTTTTCCAAGGTTTTCTTCAGTCTCAAGGCGAATGTGAGGCAATCCCATGACGAATTCTTGAACTTGTCTCTTTAAATACCACTTCGCTATCACCAATTCCGTCTACTAGATAATCGCGCAGTTGATACAGCGTTGTTAAATAATGAGTATAGGATAAATGGGACCGTCAATTTACTTATCATATAATATATAGAGTTATTAACTGTATTACATTTTATTGATTAACGTTTTCGGCATACTATGCCATCATCAGATCATGAGAAGTTATCACTTGTACTACTTAGTTCAAAAAGTTCCCGGAATTTTACTACCATTTTTCGTATTAATATATAACAAGGGATGTTATACATTTGTTTTGTTGGTAACATTCATGATGTCATTTCCTTAAAGTTTGTTGATAATGGCGATTGTTGGTTTTGAGTTGTAGGCAATTGTTTATCATAGTGTTTTGTTTGTTCGTCGCATTTTGTAATTAACGTCCACAGAGCAACGTAAACAAAATAACACAAAACTCCTGCAGAGACATTAAGATTACACAATGTTCTTCACAAGCATCTCAACATGCATTACGTGTCTTAATGAAGTTGGTTCCGAAAATGTTGTCGGCAGAACAGAAAGAAACAAGAATGACTCTTGCTCAAGAGGGTCAGTAGAATAGTATTTCTACTCCTCTTGCTCTTGGGGGTGTGTTTGGGACATGATCAGTATGGCTGATGAAGATGGTGATTTCTTAAACAAAATTATTGCTGGAGATGAAACTTGGTGTCTGTGTATTTCATATTGTTCTAGTGTGTTTAGACTCAATTGTACGACCCAGTCCCTAAACGACAGTCATCTGAGTGGAAAAAATCAGAAAACATCTCCTCGATTAGAAGCAAACATTTCCTAGGGACACTTCCAAAAATTTTCTTCAACTTTCATTCTCATCCACCATGAGTTCATTCCAGAAGGTAGTACTGTAACGAAAGAATTGTATCTATGAAATCCTCCGTCGCCTCCGGTTTGAACGCAACCGATCATTTCACCACCTGATTACTTTCTGTTTTATAGTCTGAAAAGTCATCTGAAAGGACGGAGATTCAATGCTGAAGAGGTTATCGCAAACGCGACGAGAGCACTAAGACGGGTTTCACAAAATGGCTTCAGGCCTGCTTCCAGGAACTCTACTACGCGTTGGCAAAAGTGTGTTGTTGCGGAAGGTAACTATTTTGAAGGGAATGCTGTAGAATAGTGTTTAAAACTCACGTTGTTTCTATGATACTAGCAAATTCCGGGAACTTTTGAACCTAGTATGTATATGCTTCCTATTGGTGCAACATAGGTTAAATGCAATATATTCAAATAACTAACAACAATACTAATCATGATTACACTATTTATATAGGCAATACTCGTTGTTAAATAAGGTAAAAAAAACAAAGCAGTCCTGTGGAAAACAAGTGAAGTACCTACCGAGGCGTGGACAACGCTGTAAAATTCAATAAGCAAGGAATTAACCTTTTTCTCACCATTACCAAAAATATCATTTATGCAACGATTATTATGACGCTATAAATCGTGCATAATTAGCTTTATTCTGGCACTGGTACCAGAAAATATTACTTAGCAACTGGTATTCGATGATGTCATCACCGCCTTCACAACACAATTTTATACAACATACCTGTAAGAAAAAGCTTCAAAACAAAAACAAAATAACATTGTCCTAGAAACGGTTACTTAGCAACCATGCAATATATTACGTCCTATCCAGTACTCATATCTCTACTCAGTCATAGCATTACATTTAGTAAATTTATAATATATTTTTTTTTACGTATTTTAATGTACATCTTGATTACACAACTTTTAACACTGTATCACTTCAGAATATGTATTATATGACTTTCTTGTGTTGAATTCTATCGTACCTGGTTTACGTGTTTCGACCTATTATGGGTCATCCTCAGAACTGAAAGTCGTTTTGGTCTTTTGAGCGCCTCTTGTTTTGTTTCTTCTGTGGGGTGTGTTTGTGTAGTGTAATGTGGAGTCAAAGAGTGTGTGTATTCTGAAATTGAGTTGTGTGTTGAGAATTTCATTGGTGTATGTTTTTGTGTGTCTGTGTATTTCATATTGTTCTAGTGTGTTTAGACATCAATACAGACATGGAAATACTACACATCCAACCAAAAAGCCAGAAACTAAACACACTAGATTTATCTAGAGAGAATAAAAATTCGAGTGGGACTTAATTGACAATTACACGATTAGAAGAAAGTGTATAAATATGAGAAGAAATAAAGTACTCTAATACATGTACAATAAAATATTAACTGACTTACTAAAATTATATTTCACTAATGTTCGCTTCACCAAAACGTTTGAACGGAACCGTCATTTTCAGTTGACTATCTATGCTGTAAACAAATGATGATCGCAAAGCATGTTTTATAGTACCGTAAAGAATTTGCAATTCGAAATGTTGGCAAACAAAGAAGCAAATGCTAGGGAGGTGATAAAAACAGAAGAAAGTATATAAAGATTAGAAGAAATAAAGTACTCTAATACAATAAAACAGATATTAATTGACTTACTAAAATCCTATTTCACTAATGTTACCTTCACCAATATGTTTGAACGGAGCCGACATTTTCCGTCGACTATATAATATAAATGTAAAGCATGTTTTATAGTACCATAAAGAATAAAGAATTTGCAAATATAGAAACAAATGCTAGGGTAGTGATAAAAACAAACAGGGACCACCTCTCTGGTGTAGGGTTCAGCATGTTGGTCCTTACTTAGAGGGCCCGGGTTCGATTCCCGGTTGGGTTGAATTTCCTGGTTGAGGTTTTTCAGGGTTTTTCCTCAACCGTAAGGCAAATACCAGGAAATTCGGGCCACAACATCCCTGAATATCACCGTCCTCATTCATCACCGAAATCATATTCATAACAAATCAGTAATACATATAGTCGCCATCTAGTTCACAACAATAGACCCAGTCTCAAGAATACTACACAGGCCTTCGGATTCCACCCAAAAGATTAACTCGCGATATGACCAAAGATGTTAAAGCGAGTATAAATAACAGCGACGGAAAAAAAATTGCTAGGGAAGTAATAAAATTAAACAACTGCTAGGAAAGCGATAAAATTGTGCCATAAACAGCCATGATTGGTTGAAAGACGTCCTTTCGTACCGTTTTATTGATCAAAAGTAGTATGACATAGTAAAAGTAATAGTCTCGGTAAATCGTTACTATAGAAACCACTAAAACATGCAACTATTGCCTTCTGCAAACGTGTGTAAATACAGTGCTTACAATTAGGTTGTTTCGGTTCAATTTTTCATAACAAAATTCGTACATTTTAAAAATATTACAGTGTGTGTTTTATTTTTTGCGTATTCGAATGGTGATGAAAAAAATCTATGGGCCATATTCATAGACATTCTTAGCGCGGGCGTCCGGTGGATGATCAGCGAACTAACTTTTCGTATTCATAAACCAGTGTTAGCGATATGATATGATATGATATGATATGATATGATATGATATGATATGATATGATATGATATGATATGATATATGATATATGATATATGATATGTTATGTTATGTTATGTTATGATATGATATGATATGATATGATATGATATGATATGATATGATATGATATGATATGATATATTTAGATTTAGATTTTTAGATTTTTAGATTTTATTTAATAATAACATATACATAAAAACGTTACATTAAAATACCCCGATAGAGCAAAGCTCGTGTTCGGGGACAGTTCCGTTACATAGATATACATACTTTGTAGACAAAATACTTAAGAAAAAAGGTCACATAAAGATGATAATAGAATTAGTAAATAATAATACTAGTAATAACTGAGTGAAAAAAGAGACGATGTTGAGATTGATGGATTAATATTAAATTATTATTAGTAGTATAATTAGTGCAGGTCATGTTGATATAGTAACCAAGATAAAATAGAAAAATACACTTAGGATAGAAATAAACTTGTTTTACAATACATGGTACATAATATATATACAGGAAGTCTGTCATATAATTTTTTAATTCTGGATCTGAAAATTTCATTGCTTAAAGTAGTCAATTCTGGATGAAATTTTATTATCGAATTATATAGACGTGGACCATAATTTGTACTGTGTAGTAAAGCAGCAGATGTGAAATATTTAGGTTCAACTAATTTAAGAAATTATGATATGATATATGATATGATATGGTATGATATGATATGGTATGATATGATATATGATATGACATGACATGACATGACATGATATATGATATGATATGATATGATATGATATGATATATGATATGATGTGATATATGATATGATATGATATATGATATGATATGATATGATATGAATCTCGTACAAATAATCAATCGATAGCCGGGCTAGTTTAGCACACTCGTGACTAAACGATGCTTTTCTTCACTCGTGGTTATAATGAAGTCATAAAAAACCTCTTTAGTCACTTGTTGCATAAATTACTATTTATCAACTACAAAGGCACTGCCATAGTAACAAAATAAAAGAAGCGAGGCGAACAAACGCTGTTGTTTTACGAATAGATACGTCTTTTATTATGCAAACGTTAAAATCTAACTTTCTTTTTAATTACCGGGTATGTATGTTTCTGTACATAGAGAAGATGATAATCTGTATTATATTCGCTTGTAGGGCTGTTTTAGGGTGGTTTCTGACAGTTACAACTTCATTCTTGTCATCTGCCACTCAAAGTTTCTTTCCCTTGGTATTAATCATTAAAATGAGTGCAGTGCGTGAGGTCGCTAGATTGGATCTCGTTTGTGCAACACATTATCTTAATGGAGACATTTTGTTTTCCACCATTCTTTTCGAGAAGAAAAATTGAAGTGCATAATTATCCAAATGATGCAGCGGCCTTAAATTAGCTAAATTATATGAAGAGAAAAGAATATTGGAACTATCCCACGGTGCTGGACACGTCATGAACTACTTCTTGATCTAGCAGGCCAGTGGAACTGTACGTGTTGATAGCGGACCACGAGTTCGCTTTCTACTATAACTAATTTTAATACCTAGTCTAGTATGTGCCTAAACTTCAACTCAGAGAAGTTTAGTATTTGAAAATACTTTATGATTTGTCGTCCTCTGTAGTCTAGTGGTCATCCCGTGGTAAGAATAAACATGAATATATAGTATATACTGAACTTTTATTAGTATATACTCTTCTTAGTAAGAATAAAAACATTTGAGTACCTACTCATTTTTGATTACATACTCATAACATGGAAGCATAATAGAATATATTCAAGTGTCCATCTTGTACAGAATATATACTCATGCTTGTTAAGAATAAAAGCTAGTATATTCTCATATTTATAAGTTCGTTCTCATGTTATTCTGAGTATGGTTTGAAGCAGGCTCAATTCTGAATATTTGTTGATTTGTGTTCAGTTTAAAGTTAAATAAAAAAAAAATGGCAGAATTTATGAACGATGTAGTACCGCATGGAATAATATAGAAAAAGACGTGAACTTCAGAAGGTGAAAAAGGTTAAACACATACTTGTTATTCATAAAAAAAACATAACCTATAAAAATATGAATGGCTATCAAATTATAAGGTTAGATTGTATTGTTAAATATAATGAACAATTACAGTTTATTTTGTAAAATTTGAATTGCAAAATGCGATTACTTGTAACTTTAAATTATATATATATAACTCTCAATAATAAAAAATAAAATTAGCATAACTGGAATTCTAGAAATGGATTGTAATCTCTATCCAACATCCCGTAATGACAATTTCCCAGTACTATTTTCTTGTTTCCTGGTTATTAACGTCACTTATCTGATTCACTCTCTCTTTCATGTTCATTTATTTATTCATTTATTTATTTACTTATTTATTAGTTTACTTAATTTATTTATTTTATTATTTAATTTATTTATTTACTTACTTATTTATTTATTTATAAAAAGCAAAACACCACTACAGCATGCGGATAGCATGTGAAAGTCTAAAAAAATTAATAAAAAAAACTGAGCATCACGGTGCAATGTGGTCAAAGAGGATAGGTAACACGAGTACATACTAACTTTTAAACGATCAAGAAGGCTGTAGAGATGAGTATATATTCGCGTTAGGTAGAATGTCTTTATTCTTACGAATATGAGTATGTTCTAGTGGTTACGAGGAAGTGCTCATACTCAAAAGTATAAACCTTGAGAAAGTACTTAAGTACAACATCATGTTGGACCCAAGTGTCGCAGGTTCAAAACTAACTGAGCATAGATCTTTAGGCAAAAGCAAATTATATGTGTAGTGTGCCTTTGATGAGGAACTGGTCGGTAGAAATATCAGTTGCGCAACGACAAAGAATTTCACCCGCAGTACACTGAAGTGCTATTAAATAGTGAAGGAAATTACAGTAGTAGGCCTACACGGTTCCGTGAACAGTGATGCATTGTAAACTTAGAAATTAATTGGAAAGCCCGTATTGAAACCTCTCCTCAAACTGCTCACGTTTACAGTAAATAGAGGAATATAAAAATTATCTATAATCTTGAGAAATTAAAGCTTGAATAAAAGAATACCACAATTGTGTAGTCTCAGGTCTTGAGTAGATAGACCTCACCCAGCTGGCAAAAAAGACGCGACATATTCTGAGTGAAAATACGTTAATAAATGCGACCTTTTGAAAAAAATGCAATCCGTTCTGACCCATTCCTTACGGTTTAGGAGTTAGGACGACTTCTGTTTGGCTTACGCAACTGCTGTGATGAGAGAGTGACACAACTGCAAGTGTGTGACGTCACGCACACATAAACATGTCTTCAGGAAGCAGTTGAGCAGTACATATAAAACTTTATAGGAAAAGAAAATGTGAAGAGAAATATAATTAACCAATCTAGTAAAATATCCACGGCATGGCGCGTCCTCAGGTTGCGGATCGAGGAGAAGCCCTCCAGATATGGAGGGTAGCTGTGAATATATTGAATAAGCAGTCGCGGACAGCCGATAAGGGGTGGTCCTCCAGCTTGGGGGTTTGGCGAAGGGCTAACAACCCATCACCGTAAAAAACAGCTTGTTACGAAACCTTCAAATATGCCTCGGAATGTTTATTTAATGGAGAAAAAATGGGAGTATAAGAGTAAGTGCATCAGTTATTCATAGATTTCAAAAAGGCATATGACTCGGTTAAGAGAGAAGTTTTATATGATATTCTTATTGAATTTGGTATCCCCAAGAAACTAGTTCGGTTAATTAAAATGTGTCTCAGTGAAACGTACAGCAGAGTCCGTATAGATCAGTTTCTGTCAGATGCGTTTCCAATTCACTGTGGGCTAAAGCAAGGAGATGCACTGTCACCTTTACTTTTTAACTTTGCTCTAGAGTATGCCATTAGGAAAGTCCAGGATAACAGAGAGGGTTTGGAATTGAACGGGTTACATCAGCTGCTTGTCTATGCGGATGACGTGAATATGTTAGGAGAAAATCCACAAACGATTAGGGAAAACACGGAAATTTTACTTGAAGCAAGTAAAAGAGATAGGTTTGAAAAGACAAAGTAAATCCGTGAAAAGACAAAGTATAAAAATGATATGTTTCAAATGACGAGAATATTGTACGATATGGAAATATAAAATTGGAAATTTATCCTTTGAAGAGGTGGAAAACCTCGGAGCCGTTCAAATATCTGGGAAAAACAGTAACAAATATAAATGATACTCGGGAGGAAATTAAACGCAGAATAAATATGGGAAATGCGTGTTATTATTCGGTTGAGAAGCTTTTATCATCCAGTCTGCTGTCAAAAATCTGAAAGTTAGAATTTATAAAACAGTTATATTAGCGGTTGTTCTTTATGGTTGTGAAACTTGGACTCTCACTCTGAGAGAGGAACATAGGTTAAGGGTGTTTGAGAATAAGGTGCTTAGGAAAATATTTGGGGCTAAGAGGGGTGAAGTTACAGGAGAATGGAGAAGGTTACACAACACAGAACTGCACGCATTGTACTTTTCACCTGACATAATTAGGAACATTAAATCCAGACGTTTGAGATGGGCAGGACATGTAGCACATATGGGTGAATCCAGAAATGCATATAGAGTGTTAGTTGGGAGGCCGGAGGGAAAAAGACGTTTGGGGAGGCCGAGACGTAGGTGGGAAGATAATATTAAAATGGATTTGAGGGAGGTGGGGAATGATGATAGAGACTGGATTGATCTTGCTCAGGATAGGGACCAATGGCGGGCTTATGTGAGGGCGGCAATGAACCTCCGGGTTCCTTAAAAGCCAGTAAGTAAGTAAAATATGCCCGAAAAAAGAAAGACTAATGCTGAATGTGTATCTACGTGAGTATAAATAAAATGTACATACAAATATAAATGTTTCAATAAACGTTTAATTTTAGTGACAAGGTAAAGTTGTTTTATACGAACGGCCGTGCTTGGGCCGAAATTCGCTGGTTCAAACCCGGCCGAAATTGATAGATTTGAAAGTTCGTATGAAATCCTTAGCAAATCTACCTTTGCAAGTGAAATAAAACTGTGGATTTCGGTAGTGAATTTATGGAATGTGAAACAGTTCTATCCTTGATAAAGGGCTCCAGGTAAAATCTGTCTATCATTTCTCGCCTGTATTGAATTTCGATGTTGAATAACTCTTGCAGTTTAATAAAATATTGCTAGCCTATAGCTACTGCTGACATTACAATTCAGAGCGTAATCAAACCCGACGCAAATTGATGATGTGTATGATGTATCAGTTAAGTCACGAGCACTCCAGAAAAGTCAATGACTGAAGTCATGTGCTGTGTGTTAGAAACTGACCAAATTCTCTCTTGTTGTAGCACTTTCGTGTCCGTATCATAGCTACATTCCTGAATGATGTGACACAACTTTTTCACTCCATCCGAAACAAAACTGTGTCTCGGCTGAATCATACCTCATATCTTCTTCCTCACCAACCAGAACCGTCTAACAGTTTCTTTCGCTACGTTTTATACATTGCCGTGAAGTAAACCAACGAATGTACCACACTTTGGCCCAGTTTTCTGTTCAAGTTTATCATGGCTTAAATAACCATATGAAACCAATTGAAATATCGGTTTGGCTGAAGTGTGGTGCAGACACGTGCTGCTCTCAATTGTGGCGTATTTGATGGAACAATGTCAAAGTGTGGTTAACAGATTTCATGAACCTTGTAGACTAGAATCTGTAAATATTCTGCAATAGGCTACCTTTCTTATACAGGGTGATTCACGTAGATTTAACATCACTTACGGAGCTTATTTCCGAAGACATTCTGAGCAAAAAGTCATATAAGTATGTGTCCTAATCTCAATATTTTCAGAGTTGTTAGTAAAATACCATTATTCTTTAGTTTTAAGGTAAAAAAAAGGTAAAGGTATCCCCGCAACATGCCTTGAAGGCACTTGGGGGCATGGAGGTAGAGCCCCATGCTTTCCATGACCTCGGCACTAGAATGAGGTGGTGTGGTCGGCACTACGCTCTGACCGCCTTTTACCCCCGGGAAAGACCCGGTACTCAATTTTATAGGAGGCTGAGTGAACCTCGGGGCCGTTCTGAAAGTTTGGCAACGAGAAAAAAATCCTGTCACCACCTGGAATCGAACCCCGGACCTTCCAGTCCGTCTTTAGTTTTAAGGGCGAAAAAATATTTCAGATAAAGATTTAACTATTCGAGAGTATCATTTCTTTAATCAGCTAGCATTTTGAAGCTGAAAATGTTTTGTGAATTCCATAGTTGCTTCGTACAGATTTTTTTTATTCTTCTGCTGCTTGACCGCAGTTAAGTCCTCATCTTGAATCTTGATTATGGCATCATGAAAAAGCAGCAAATTTGCATTAGCAAAATTCATTACAGCAGTGTGCAAGGATCATTAAACCATATTAATAACTAACAATGAAAATCCGGTGATATCTGAAAAAAATATATATTAATTTAGGGGAAATTCCGGGGACGAATTTTGTCCGGGGGCAGAGCAAAAGTAGGGAACTGTCCCCGGGAAACGGAGACATCTGGTAACCTTAATTTAAGACTGATAATTTTTGTTAATAATCGCTGTATAATGACAGAGTTCAGAGGAATTCTGCTCGTTAGTTCCCCGCTATATTAGAGAATTCCGGGACAGTAAGTAAGTTCTATATTTAATGATCTTTTTATCTTTTAAAATATACAGTAGATGTGAACATGTCCATCAAGAGAACCTTGCAAGAAAGCTCTGATTTTTAACATTTCACAACAGCTCACAAACATTTCAGAGGAATTCTGCTCATTAGTTCCCCGCTGTATTAGAGAATTCCGGGACAGTAAGTAAGTTCTATATTTAATGATCTTTTTATCTTTCAAAATATAGATGTGAACACATGTCCATCAAGAGAGCCTTGCAAGAAAGCTCTGGTTTTTAACATTTCACAATAGCTTATAAACATTTCAGAGGAATTCTGCTCATTAGTTCCCCGCTGTATTAGAGAATTCCGGGACAGTAAGTAAGTTCTATATTTAATTGTTTTATCTTTTAAAATATAGATGTGAACACATGTCCATCAAGAGAACCTTGCAAGAAAGCTCTGGTTTTTAACATTTCACAACAGCTCACAAACATTTCAGAGGAATTCTGCTCATTAGTTCCCCGCTGTATTAGAGAATTCCGGGACAGTAAGTAAGTTCTATATTTAATTTTTTATCTTTTAAAATATAGATGTGAACACATGTCCATCAAGAGAACCTTGCAAGAAAGCTCTGGTTTTTAACATTTCACAACAGCTCACAAACATTTCAGAGGAATTCTGCTCATTAGTTCCCCGCTGTATTTGAGAATTCCGGGACAGTAAGTAAGTTCTATATTTAATGATCTTTTTATCTTTCAAAATATAGATGTGAACACATGTCCATCAAGAGAGCCTTGCAAGAAAGCTCTGGTTTTTAACATTTCACAATAGCTTATAAACATTTCAGAGGAATTCTGCTCATTAGTTCCCCGCTGTATTAGAGAATTCCGGGACAGTAAGTAAGTTCTATATTTAATTATGTTTTATCTTTTAAAATATAGATGTGAACACATGTCCATCAAGAGAACCTTGCAAGAAAGCTCTGGTTTTTAACATTTCACAACAGCTCACAAACATTTCAGAGGAATTCTGCTCATTAGTTCCCCGCTGTATTAGAGAATTCCGGGACAGTAAGTAAGTTCTATATTTAATGATCTTTTTATCTTTCAAAATATAGATGTGAACACATGTCCATCAAGAGAGCCTTGCAAGAAAGCTCTGGTTTTTAACATTTCACAATAGCTTATAAACATTTCAGAGGAATTCTGCTCATTAGTTCCCCGCTGTATTAGAGAATTCCGGGACAGTAAGTAAGTTCTATATTTAATGAGCTTTTTATCTTTTAAAATATACAGCAGATGTGAACACATGTCCATCAAGAGAACCTTGCAAGAAAGCTCTGGTTTTTAACATTTCACAACAGCTTACAAACATTTCCCAGAGATTGCAGCATAAGCCAGTATGTACAGCTATCAATCATCGGTCAAGAGTAATACCCGGAAAGGGAAATGAAAGTAGGAGCGGTGTTCAGTAATGAAGAGACAGACGTTCACCATTTTGCTGTGGGAGCCAAGATATGCGTGCGTATGGCGGATGTGTTGGTGGCTCTAATAATGCGATTCTTGTGTTCTCGACGACGCAGTTCCGCGACGCATGCAAATGAAGGCATTCCTCTGCTGCTTTCACTAAATTTTTTTCTTCCTTACAATTTTCGTTTTCTACTTTAAACTGAATACTGAGGTTTACATTCGGTAGATCTGGAAAATGTTTGTTCTGAGTTTTGAAAAAGACTGCTCACGTAACAACTACAGGGACATCATTTTATTTTTGCTAACATTTCTAATATTAACCTGGCTATACCTTTGGATCAACGGTTGCTACTCCCCTTCCACGACTGGAGTTTAGGCGTAATATACAAACAAATCGCTTAGGAAGGAAGAAAATTAGTTCATCCATTTACGTAAACTTCAAATCTCATATGAAAAAACGAAAATAATGGCTCTTAAAGGAAGAGATCTGTTAAGAGCAAAAATTTGCATAAATAATAAACCCATCCAACAACAAAGTGATTTTAATTATCTTGGTTACATTGTGTCATATACCGGCAATAGAGATGTGAAAAATAAATTAAACAAATTCCAAACACTATGTGGTACAATAAAAAGAACTTTTAAAAATTGTAATAGGGCAACACTGTTAAAACTTTACAAAGTAATGGCGACCCCAACCTTGCTTTATGGGTGTGAAAGTTGGGTCTTGACTATCTCACAACAGAAGAAAATATAGGCTGCTGAGATGAAATTTTTGAGACAGGTGGCAGGTTATAGACTCATAGACAAAAAGAGAAATGAAGATATTAGAAAAGAAATGGAAATTCAGAGTCTAAATGAAACAATCATTGAATACAGACAAAGATGGCAAGATCATATACAAAGAATGGATGAAGATCGTATACCACAAATAATAAATAAATATAAACCTGTAGGTAGAAGAAAACTGTCGGCAGGCCACGGATGAGATGGTCGGATCAGTTTTCTTGAAGACGGAACGAGCCACAAGGCTTATGCCGTGATGAAGATGATGATGATGATGATTTACGTAAACTAGGAAATATCACGCTTTTGAGTTTGATAATTTTCATTAGGTTTTTGTTTAATCAAAATACAGTACAGTATTAACAATGAGTGTTTTTACTCACGAACTGAGTTATCCATGTGGACGTATTCATTATGCAGTGTATATTATACTGTCTACAGCACATTAGCGTACATTATAGAGAATGAAGTTAAATTGAAAAATAATCATAATATGGACATTTAAACACATTCTTCAAAATGGTGGCCGTTCATTTTGATACAGGCTTCAGTTCTAATGTGTGCAATTCCAATTACCAGTTTCGTCTTTCGTACTAGTAACTCCTGTTGAAATAATTCTGTACCTACTCTGTAAAAGAGTAGCCTACCTTATGTACTGTAAATTCAATCTTCACTTCTGCTCGATCCGAAAAGATAAAATTACTCAGACATGCTATCTACTGTCCGTCCAAGTGGTTATGTCGCAGGATCGTAGAAAGGGGGGAAATCACGTGACAGTTATTTACTTAACAAGGCCCTTTTATTTAAGTTATTTTAAACAGTTGTATGGGTATCATATTACGTAGACGTCCAATTCCTAACAGAAATTAATGTTCTCAGAAAAAAGCTAAGACAGCCCAGCTACTAGCCTTTACAGAGAGGCGAATAGAAGCAGGTGGGGAAAACCGGAATGCGACGTAGGCAAATGGACGACAGTACCTGTGCGAAAATGATGCAATATTGAAAGCTCACTGGAAAATGCGAACATATTTTTGGAACGTACTCTTTACTATGACTAGGCTATATGCTATATGCGGTCTTGGACGGTTGAACTTCATCAGTAGAAGGGGTGGGAGTGAAGTACAGTAAACAACTCAGGTACAATAAGAATTGAAGTAAAAATAAAATGATGTCCCTGTATAAAATGAAATGGTAACTAAATTTGATAAATGACATGAAGATAGCAAACAATAAATTGACGCACATTAGATGAATATCTAGGACGTTGGTTTCCTCATGCTAGAATAAGTCAGACTAAATTAAATGTGTTATGGACAAAATCAGACTTGTAATAGTTTTCCTTGGAATAGTGGATGGATGAATGGAGGATTTATTTATTTATTTATTTATTTACTTATTTATTCATTTACTTATTTATTTACGTATTTACTTATTTATTTACTTTCTTACTTATTTATTTACTTATTTATTTACTTATTTATTTACTTATTTATCTACTTATTTATTTGTTTATTTATTTATTCATGTATTTATTATTCTATCTGTCTGTCTGTCTGTCCGTCCGTCCGTCTATCTATCTATCTATCTATCTATCTATCTATCTATCTATCTATCTATCTATCTATCTATCTATCTATCTATCTATCTATCTATCTATCTATCTATCTATCTATCTATCTATCTATCTATCTATCTATCTATCTATCTATCTATCTATCTATCTATCTATCTATCTATCTATCTATCTATCTATCTATCTATCTATCTATCTATCTATCTATCTATCTATCTATCTATCTATCTGTCTGTCTGTCTGTCTGTCTGTCTGTCTGTCTGTCTGTCTGTCTAATCTGTCTATCTATCTATCTATCTATCTATCTATCTATCTATCTATCTATCTATCTATCTATCTATCTATCTATCTATCTATCTATCTATCTATCTATCTATCTATCTATCTATCTATCTGTCTATCTATCTATCTATCTATCTATCTATCTATCTATCTATCTATCTATCTATCTATCTATCTATCTATCTATCTATCTATCTAGTTATTTATTTATTTACTTATTTATTTAGTTATTTATTTAGTTATTTAGTTAGTTAATTGTTTAGTTAGTTAATTGTTTAGTTGTTTAGTTAGTTACTTAGTTGTTTTTAGTTAGTTACTTGTTTAGTTAGTTACTTAGTTGTTTAGTTAGTTAGTTAATCTCTCGATTGATATGAATGAATGAAGAATGGACGGACGGACGGACGGACGGCCGGATGAATGAATTAAGAAACATTCAAAGGTACTCGAAAATACGTCGTTGCAAGGGACAAGAAGTGTTTGTGTGAGCTCCAAGCTTGTTGGCCGCTCGTCTCATTAAGATCTTGATGTTCCATATGAAGAAACATTATGAAGCGTTATTATGGCTCTGGCATGTACTGCGATATTGCTACATAAACTTTTTGAGTTTGCGATTATTTCACGACTAGAGTCACGACTATACATCCTGACATTAAATTAAAAATAAACTTTCAAATTTGGAGGCTCACGGATTGACGCATTGACTATTCCACGCGTTGTAAGTTAACAGGAAATAAAACAATGAAGTAGCATCCGCAGACTCTCGGTTTGGTTGTTCACTTGTCCAAACAAGGTCACGGTGGGTGTCGCGCCGTTGCAATCGAGTCACTGCCGTAGGTTCACGAACTCCCAATTAAAATACCGGGCGGAAATTCCTGCAAACACACCTGTTCTACTTTCATCTGAATTCGTCAGTTGATTATCCCACTAACCGTGGACCAATGTAACCAGTTCACAATAGCACAACTTTCTTCTTGTGTTATCTGCGGCATGAATTCCATCCCCGCTCGAGAAGCATCTGCACCGTTATTAGTGGAATATTCATTCAGAACTTTCAGATGTGACTCATTTCCAAGGAATGAATTCCTGCTTGTCAATTAGGAGTCAAGTTTACATACTGCACACATGCAGGGGGGCAGGTGACACCACACCTTTCAGATGTGGGACATCCGCCTTACAGGGAATTCTTACAGGTTGAAACCCCCCTTGCAAGGTTGTCCTCGAGTATGAACCCGTTACAGGAATATCCACCTCTGTTGAAAAGCTTTCAGGACAACTTTAAAGTGACAAATGGCGAAGTGCATCAACATTGATTAAAAACGCAGTAATCATAGATTACGAAACGATGGTTAAACAGTAGCCGTGGTTAAAATGTAATTTATGTGCACCATTCATAATCACCGATTACTAAAACTTGGCTAGCTGACACCTCATTTAACCAGAGTAAAGTCTATGATGGTACATTGTTTCTACAAAATGACTGAAGGAAAGCATCCATACCGCTGCAAAGATAATAGTCAACGTCTAAAAACGACTGCGCTCACTATGTTCTACATCGAAATGAACGTATCCTACATTTTCGCGTTGCATTTGTTTGCCTTTGGGCGCTGTTATATTTGTGAGTTCCATTTCTTTGTTTTTCAGTACTTTTAAGATTAAAATCGTACAAAATGGAAAATTGAATCCAAAAATGATTATATCCCAATGTTAGGTTGAAGTATCGATAGACTTGATTACTAGATTTAAATGTAGGCCTATTATATAAAAAAGATGGAATATCCATAAAGGAAAAGGATGCAGAAAATTGGTAGGAATGTGTGTACGATCTTGGACTACACCAGGGAATTGTGCATTATCCTAAGATCCATCCATAACCTCTCTTTGTTCAGCCAGTGACATAGAAAAGAGATACTGGTTTCGAATATTCCCTCTTAAAATACAGAAAATAATAGTTACATAGAATCGTAATATAAGCAGCCGATCCGTAGGAGAAATATGATTGTTCTTTTTATTTCAATTGATCCATTTGTAGATTTTGATAAACGAAATCCCTTCCGTGAAATTTTCTTTCGCCTAATTGCTCGCAAGAATTCTCTCTTCCACTAAAGAACCTTCACGCTCACGCACTATCCAAGTAATTCAAGTACTGCACAATAATAATCGTCTTCGAAATAATCACCTTGGTTATGGCCGCCATTTTGCTTTATTTTACTAATCGCTGGTTATCTTTTAACCGCTCATATTTGGCCGGTTAGAGATTACTGTGGTTAACTTCCTATTTAAGTCGTAACCGAGGTCGATCCACCGTAAAATGCTTAATCGGGGATTAGGTCACAATTTTAACCGATGGTTACACTAACTGACGTTGATGCACGTGGGCAAAAGTGGAAGATCCTCCTGTTGAGAAGCAGCAATGTTGTATAGCAGTGTTTCTCAAACGTTTTTGAAGTGGGGACCACTTTTTTATGTCAGGACAGTTCCGCGGACCACCTCACTCTTGTTCCCTTCGAAAGAAAATTTATAATTTTTGTAGGATATTTTAATACCAGTATACTTATATTTTAAAATAGAATTAATTAATTAAAATTAATTTAATTCATTTACATGTATATTAGTATTAACTAATTAAGTTAATGTTAATAGAAGAAAATTCATTTTCGTTTTTTTAATAATTCAAGGTATTAGAGTTTGGATAATCTTTAACTCGTTAACTAAAAAAAAATAAGTGTTGGTACTGTACTCACATTAATGAGATGGATGAGCCTGCCAATTCTTGCACAGTTGTGTGTATGCTGACAAGCTTAAGTCGGAGATCGTCACATACATCAAGTCGATTACGGTACTTTATTTTTATTAGAGTTAGTGATGAAAACCCTTTCTCACACAGATACGTAGAAGCAAACTGAATTAGCTAATCACTAAAGCACCGTTGTACAGTTCACTATATTCTCTTTTTACTTGTGATGAGGTCCAGAAATTAATCACACCTTCCGCTTGGAATTTCATTTTAAGTCCGGTGTCATTCGGGAGTTCAATTAACTGTTCTCTTTCACTCAATGAAAGTTTGTTATTTTCAATATTGCAATGAAAGGAATCGCGAACCAATGAAAATTTTATTTATTTATTTATTTATTTATATTTATTTATTTATTTATATTTATATTTATTTATTTATTTATTTATTTATTTATTTATTTATTTATTTATTTATTTATTTATTTATTTATTTATTTATTTAACCTGGTAGACATAAGGCCATCAGGCCTTCTCTTCCCCTCTACCAGGGGATTCGTCATATTTACTTGAAAAATAAGTTTGAAATTGTGACCTCAGAGTTCTGTTATCAGTATACGACGTACAGTACATGACCATTTCAATGTGTAGACAAAACTATTAAGAAAGTCATAAGTACATGAAAAGATTCGGTACTTCAGCCCTCTGTTATGAATTCGGGTGGTCCCTGGATGGATTAGAGGCGCCAGATTTGCAGGGAAAAGATAGCGAGAAACACCACGTTCATAGTGCTTTAAATCCCTCTTTGGTTGTTGAGAGTAGAGTGGGAAGTCAGTAGACAGGTAGGGTAATAAATTCCATTAAATGTCAATACTGAGAGAAAAAGTGAAAGGCGATTGCCATGTGTCATTTCCAAACTGTGAAATTTTCAGCTATAGTAAATACGCAATTCCTTTGAATTTTATTTTTTCTTCCGTCGTTTTTGAAGGGCCACAAGAGCAGACCTCGAGGACCACAGGTGGTCCGCGGACCATAGTTTGAGAAACGCTGTGTCAGTTGTGTGGTTATCGAACTAGTGTTCTAGGAAGAACATAAATTTTATCAGTCGAGTCTCTTAGTTGCCTTGCTGTAATTCCCGTCATATCTGTCCATCCTCATGCAGTAACCCTACTTTGAGCACGCCAGGAGAAATGTTCCGTAGATTACTTAATGACCATTGCCTCGAATGAGATGATGGGATTTTGATGACGATAGTTGTGACCTAACACTTTTCAAGCATTTTATCCGCTCTAATTGGTGCACTTAGCCACAAATTCAAGTCTCGAAGGATGTTGATTGTATCCTTACCTTTCACTTCGTTATATCGTGTCGTGTGTCAATTTCTCAATATTGTTGATATACAGTTGAATATTGACTAGGGCAGCGGTGGCGAAAATGTAATCGTGCGCCGAGCCACTGTGTAACCTGCAACGTGCATTGCACCTATGGAGGGAGGCGGACACCCGAAGGGGAAGTGAAGCAACTGTCTGACTTATTAACGGATTTTAATTTTCTTTACGTCAAGCACTTTAATATAATTTTATACAGTATAAGGTTACGAACTAATGTTTAGTACGTGTAACGAAGAAAGAAATGAATAAGAAAACATAGGACACATTATCACAACCTAAAATTAACTGTCTTCAGAATGTCTCTGCGACAGAGTTTCAAAATCAGGAATTATGTCACTTACTGTCAGTCGTAGTTGATCACGAAGGTATTTGTCTGTCAGTCGTGATCTAAATTTGGTTTTTACTGTTTTCATTGTTGAAAATAATTTTTCACAAACGTAAGTTCCAGCGAACATGGCTTCAACGGAGCAAGAGAAAGAACGATGATGATAATAATAATAATAATAATAATAATAGTAATAATAATAGTAATAATAATAATAATAATACTTAACCTTTAACCTTTCATGAGTGACATGTACAGTAGTATAATGCCTTTTTATGTTATACAACCGTTTTCCTCGTAATATTTGTGAACAAATCATACATTTAATATTCTCATCATATTGACGGCAAAAAAATGCGTCCTCCCATCCTACTTTAAACTTTCGTTTTTGTAGAGGTACATGGTTTCGAGAGAGACATTGCGACGATACGCCACTCGCAGCTCAGAGGCAAATACAAATGGAACTTTTGAATCCAGTGAGTGAGAGGGTGGTGGTTAGGGGTGGTAGGAAGCACAGCTATCATTGCGAGCCACAATGTGCTCCCGAGTCGCATTTTCGCCACGGCTGCACTAGGGGGATAAAAGGGATTCATATGGTTAAATATTATAGTCAGGTGATAGATTGTATATTATTACTTACTTACTTACAAATGGCTTTTAAGGAACCCGAAGGTTCATTGCCGCCCTCACATAAGCCCGCCAGCGGTCCCTATCCTGTGCAAGATTAATCCAGTCTCTATCATCATACCCCACCTCCCTCAAATCCATTTTAATATTATCCTCCCATCTACGTCTCGGCCTCCCTAAAGGTCTTTTTTTCCTCCGGTCTCCCAACTAACACTCTATATGCATTTCTGGATTCGCCCATACGTGCTACATGCCCTGCCCATCTCAAACGTCTGGATTTAATGTTCCTAATTATGTCAGGTGAAGAATACAATGCTTGCAGTTCTGTGTTGTGTAACTTTCTCCATTCTCCTGTAACTTCATCCCGGGTTAGCCCCAAATATTTTCTTCAGCACCTTATTCTCAAACACCCTTAACCTATGTTCCTCTCTCAGAGTGAGAGTCCAAGTTTCACAACCATACAGAAGAACTGTAATATAACTGTTTTATAAATTCTAACTTTCAGATTTTTAAGCAAACTGGATGATAAGAGCTTCAACCGAATAATAACAGGCATTTCCCATATATTTCTGCGTTTAATTTCCTCCCGAGTGTCTTGTATATTATTATTATTATTATTATTATTATTATTATTATTATTATTATTATTGGCGGCCGGGTAGCTCAGAGAAGAGTTCGGGGTAGAAGAAGATATCAGATGGGAGACGACATTAAGATATATGGATGATATGAAGAAACAAAGGAGAAGGCAGAAAATACGAAGGATTGGAGAAAGCTGGGTTTGCAGTGAAAGACCTGCCCATGGGCAGAACACTATGAATGAATGAATAGGTCTTTTTTAGTTTTCTGTCATTTTCCAAGTTCAGCATGTCGACCTATTTAATTAAAACTGTGTACATAGATTTATACGTTAAAAGGCAATTACATGTGAAATTGTCAATTAGCAGTCTAAACACTTTGAAATCAGACTCAAGTATAGAGTCAATAATTGCATTATATGCTAGGATGGCTCACACTGGGAATACGTCTGATGTTGATAAAATGAAAAGCCACCTCCTATGCAGCAGTGGCTTTTAAGACGGCATAAAGAAAGAAAGAAAGAACGTTGAAATTATATATTGATTTCTGTAACTTTTTATATTTGGAAATAATTTTGATCATCAGCGAAAATTAATCATTAATACTTACTTCATAAATAAGCTTAACTGTATGAAAGTATTACCATCATTTCGAAACAGTGGGTCGATTTCTAAAACACGGCTGAAATCGTGGTTCCAAACCTCGGCTTTTAAACCGCGATCAAGGTCTGAATCATGCGATTTCTAAAACGAAGTCGAGACGCGGCTTGAGAAGAAACCGAGGTTCGTGGGTTTTATATATGGCAACGCAGCTTAGAATCGATTTTTATTCCTGTACACAGTCGATATTAGAAATAGATGAACATCAGGATTAATATTTTTTATTGAGTTTCTGTGTGACTTCTTCTGTTCTCAGCTAAGGTATTATTATATTTAGGGAATATACGTGCGTTTAAAATACTAGCATTACTTAGTATTTAATACGTAACGGATTTTTAGGTACCAGAATGATATTATCAAAATAATTAGCACAAGTCGAGCGTTTATGTTGTAGTTTATCGTTTGTTCATAACTACTACCAACATTAACAACCTGAAAACCCTGTTCCAAGGAATTAATAACCTAAATATTAACTGGATTAAAATTTCAATTGAAACTAAAATGTAGTATCGTTCCGCTTTCACATATAATAGGCTGGTACTACGTGGAAAGCCCCAGTAGCATAAAACTTAAAATAAGAAGACAAAATCACGTTTGCTTCATATACTTATAGGCCCACAACATTTTCGAGTATTAAATGAAATGTTCAAAATACTGTAAAGACTAAGAATTAAGGTATAGACATAAATGTATAATTAATATAAAATGTTATATCTTACTTCTCTGAAAGCAACAAGAAGATGTAAAAAAATTGTCAAACCGCTGCCTCATGCATTTCGTTGCAGATTATTATTTAGCATTCCTGCTAAATTTTACGTTGATTCCTTCGAAAATCGAAATATTCGCCAGAAATTATCGTCGTTATATAGTTACAAAGGATTATTCCTCTCTCTCATTACTCTAATCCGGAGATTTAATACTCGTAGACGCAAATTTTCCTTTGATAATCATCCAGCTGATCTACTACCTCTATCTTGTATACATGAAGCCGTGGTTTTAAACCTGCCCCAGCCGTAGTCTCTGCTTCAGACCATGGTTCAGAAAAATGAAAAAGACTTCGTTTTATAAATCCAAACGCGGTTTAAAGCCATGACTGTGGTCTAGATATCGTTTTGGAAATCGACCCTGTGTGTCTTATATGAATTGTATTCTTGTGATGTTAATTGCTCTACATTTCTACAATATTCCAGATGTCTTGATGATTTTAATGTTACCAGGTTAATATTGGAGGAAAGATGATTTCGATTGTTGTTTTAAGGTTAATACAAAAACAAGGACAGAAACAACGACAAGGTTATTCAAACCAACTATTTCGTTCTTTGCGAACGATAGTTGAGGGAAATGGAAGAGATAATAAGAAACCGCGTAAAAATCGGATTGTTTAACATCGATGTTGTTACATTGCTAACATTTAGGTGTTGTAAATGAATGTCAGAAATATGAATCGGGAGAAAGTGTAATTTAAACAAGTTTGATGTTTGGCCTCTCCATCTGACAGATTTTGATTTATGGCCTCATTGTTAAGAAAAAATATTAATCCATTAAGTCACACAAATGCACGAGCGAGCATGTAGCACGTAACTATTGCTTGAGTACAAAACAGGAAGTACAGTGCATGAGGATTAAGTTGGCGTGATTTCTACTGTCCTTGTCTGAGGTCCTTGTCTATCGACTGCCACCAGATGTGACGGGCAAGAGGTTTCCTTTTGTACAATTCTTGAATTCCCTTTCTTCTCCCATCTCCCTTCACACTTTTGCAAACCCAATTAGTGGATCTCTCAGTGGCGTCTCGGGGTTGTCAGAGTTCATTAGTTAGTAGTACTGTATTTTGTGAATACTGACGTGAGTTTGTATCTTTTTTATTGGGTTATTTTACGACGCTGTATCAACATCTCAGGTTATTTAGCGTCTGAATGAAGTGAAAGTGATAATGCCGGTGAAATGAGTCCGGGGTCCACCACCGAAAGTTACCCAGCATTTGCTCGTATTGGGTTGAGGGAAAACCTCGGAAAAAACCTCAACCAGGTAACTTGGCCCGACCGGGATTCGAATCCGGGCCACCTGGTTTCACAGCCAGACGCGCTGATCGTTATTCCACAGGTGTGGACGAGTTTGTATCTTGTATCAATTTAATATAATATAATTCACAAATTAAAATGTTTTCGGAGATACATGGTTTCACTGTTACCTTAAATATTGTAATGAGTGTTGTGCTCTTGTATTTAATAATAATGGTAGGCAATATGGGAAAACGCGGGAAAGCCTTGAAGTCGGACGGTATGAACATGGTTATTAATGCACATAAATTCTTTACTGAGAATATGAGGCACTCAAATTCGGAAAACAAACAATATCTGTGCCGAGTTTTATCGAAAGAACTACTGCAGCGACACATATATCATCGCGTGGTGTTAACAGGATTAAAATAGAAAAAAACAAAAAACAAAACAAAACAAAAAAAAAAAAACAAAAGGAAGCGCTAGAAAGCGGAAGTGGAAGTGTGCTGCGAACTCCAGGAAAGAAACGCCCGAACAGGACTCTTAAAAACGTGTGTAACAGGTTAAAAATGAGCGCACTTGCAAAAGTGACGAAAGAAAATTGGAGGAAGGCCTGTGAACACGTAGAAAAAGTTGAAAATTTTATTGGGCGAAGGATGGACTTGTAGATGGAAATTTATTATTCGTTCGTAATCAATTTAGACGACACGGACGAACTTTCTGGCAGAGTGGAGTCAGAATTTGAAGAGGAAGAGAATGCCGCCACTGGTAACTCGCGGTCGTTTGAAGGAGTGTCGACCATCATAAATGAGGGTAGAGAGAGATGGTGAGCATTCTCTCTCTTTCTAAAAGGGACTAGACAAGTAAATCCTCATGGACTGTAGGCCTATTACGATGCAGCAAAATAATCGATTTAGAGATTTTCTCAGAAATAAACGTTTTCAGCATCGATTAACTGAATTGTTGTTTAAACATTTCAAAGTTTTCAACATTAAACAAATGTATTATTTTGGCAGATGATTCAGTTCCAGACGCAATTATAAGAACAGTTTACGAATTATATAACCACAATATTATCAAAATTACTATTGGATCAGAACATACCGAATGGAGACCGATAAACTGTGGAGTTCGTCAAAGGATGCCTCCTCTCACCACTTTTATTCAATATATACATCAACTCCATCATCAGACATTGGCGACTAACAATTCATGGAAACATCCCGCTCTACCGAAATTGTACTCTAGATACATTATTATATGCAGACGATCAGGTTCTTTTTGCTACAAATGAAGACGAGCTGCAATACTCAATACATCACCTGAATATAATAGCACAAAATTTCAATATGAAAATTTCCCCAAACAAAACAAAAATTATGGCGTTCCAAGGTAAACAGCCAGTTAGGAGTAAAATTTGCATTGGAACCCATACGTTAGAACAGGTAAACTCATTTAAATATTTAGGTTATAATTTGACATATTTACCTGTTACTGATATATCTGAAAATATTCAACATTTTAATGGAGCCTTAAGAACCATCAACCAGGTTTTCACAAACACGAAAACCCAAAAACATACCAGGTTAAAAGCATATAAAGTTCTAGCAAGACCTGTCCTTATGTATGGTAGTGAGGCCTGGACTGTACGAAACTCAGATGTTCAACGCCTAACAACTGCGGAAATGAGATTTCTAAGGAGGACTGCCGGCTACAGCTTGCTTGACCACAAAAGGAATGAACTAATTACAAAAGAATTGAAAATTACACCTAATTATGAACATCTCAACCACTATAGACAAAAATGGCTTAACCATGTCAATAGGATGGACCGTTCCAGACTCCCAAGTCAAATTCTCTGCTATATACCACATGGAAGACGATCTTTGGGACGCCCCCTGAAAAGATGGACGGGGACCGTAACAGGCCACTAGGCCTAATACCTGCAAGGACGATGATGATTATTATTTTATTTTATTTAAATATTTTCATAGAAATTTTAATAACTTTGATAATACATAAATATAGAACTAAAAATATGAATTCTCTGCGTTTGTCCGAACCAAAATGTAAAACCAATGCAGCTTTTTATCATAGCATGAGTCAAGGTTCCAGATTATTAAACAAATTTCATTCTAATATTATTTTAACCACGAATCCTCTCCAAATTAATAAAAAAAATGAAAACATTTGTATTGGATTTATAGTTTGTGTTGAAAACATATTAAACACTTTTTAATCTGTATTCACTTTCAATTTTAATGTTATTTTGTTTGTATTGGGATCCCCTCCTGAGCACGAGTCTTACTCATTCAGGAGTGGGCTAGTTTATCTTTCATTGTATTGATTAACTTGTATTCATTTCAAACTTACTAGCAATAAAATAAATAAATTAAATATGTTATATTATATTATATTACATTATATTATATTATATTATATTATATTATATTATATTATATTATATTATATTATATTATATTATATTATATTATATTATATTATATTATATTATATTATATTATATTATATTATATTATATTATATTATATTATATTATATTATATTATATTCGGAGCGAGAGGCACCATCCCGAAAGCCTTTGTAAAGTGGAGGGAAAATACAAGCTGACGAGAGATCTTCAAGATGCCATCGTCACCACCATAATAAAATTTTCTGTAGCGATATTTCGTAAGCATCTTTATGGTGTACATTCAATTTAAATTATATTTGGTTCTGTTTTTTTTCTTATGTCTTAATCAATTTTGTCTGAAACCTGTTTATATAATTTTTCATTTTAAATTTTATTGTGAGCTATTCTATGTCGCAGGGCAAACCCAAAATATTGGATCAGACCAATAAATTATATTATATTATGGGAGAGTCGGGTAGTATCGGACATCGGGTAATATCGGACAGTGCGTTTCTTTCATCTACCACCATATGGTAGTACCTGAATGACATGGTTACGTTTCTCTATGCGACATCACAGAAACGTAACCGTGTCAATCAGGTACTATCATCGTGTGGTAGATGAAAGAAACTCACTATATTACCTGATGTCCGATACTACCCGACTCTCCCCTATATTATGTCGTGCCGTGTCGTGGATTTCAGAGTCTCTAATACTGAAAAATTGGTTTTCTACCTGTGTGTATGTGTGTACAAAAATTTGTTCTAAACTAGTGGACGGATTTCGTTCATATTTAATATCTACAATTCTTTCCATTCGGGAAAGATGCATATGATATGTAGTAATAAAAAATGAAGAGCATTTTTTTCGAGACGTACGTATTTATAAAATCGGCTCTTAAAGATTTATTCTTGAATAATTTCTCGGTTTTAACTAAAGATATGAATTTACCCACAGAGACTACAAGGTTAGGTGTGCATAGAGTGTTCGTTGTTGAAAGAGAGAGTGAGCGTAGCTAGCAATGCAGGTGCATGTTAGGGAACTCTGCCGTGGTATAAGAAGGGTGAGAGTGTAGCTTTATGTGGTTAACCAATCAACCAATCGCAGTGCAATGTAACCAAACCAATTGCCGGAACACAACGCTGAACCCTGCGCACGAGAAACGTATCTCTATTCAATTGCTGCGATACACAACACATTTCAGTTGTAAAGGCTGGTTCACAATAAACCGGGAACGGAAACGACAACGAGAACGAGAATGAAAATAATGTTAAAATAAATATATTTACATATTTTATGTTAAATTCATTTATTTTAACAATATTTCCGTTCTCGTTGTCGTTTTCGTTCCCGGTTTATTGTGAACCAGCCTTAAGGGGACACTCCACTAAAAATTACAGCTTTTTCCCTAATATTTTTTTGAACCAAGTTTTGAGAGCATGTTTACTATGTTCAAAATCTAAATTTTGAACTCCCAAATGTTTTTGGCTTTTGATTTTCTATTTTTTTTTCTATTTTCTTCTAGATCTCAATTTTTAAGCTTCTTTTTCTGGTTACATTCACAAGACATAGAGAAATTCCTATGCATTCATTTTATGAAATATCTCACTTATTCGCTTTCAAAAATTGTTTTTGAACTTTTGAAAATGGTATTTTTATATAATTCATAGAAAAATATTAATAAACTAACAGCATTTCTTACCAAATAAATGCATAGAAACATGCAGCTATCTCATAAATACTTGCAGTAAAAAATTTCACAATATTTGATTAATATTTGGCACAAAAAAGTTGATGTTGAAACAATAAGAATAAACTTACGGAAAAATAGATTTGAAAGTAAAATTAATATTTGTATTAACACATCCCTATTAAAATTCTGCTTCGTCAAATTCATCTAGTAACTTTAGGGAGCCAATTTTAAGGCAAAATTGACTAGATTTGTAATAAGAAATTTGTAAAAATGAATTCTTTAATGAAAAAGTAATTTTAACTGCTCTTCTTCCTTAATTAAAAAAAATTAATATATTTGTAACCAGAATTAAGCTAAATCCATTTGGAATATGAAAGTATACGTTCTAAAGAAGTGAAATAGTCAATAAAAATATTTTGGAAAATTTTCACGATTTTCAGTGGAGTCTCCCCTTAACCTGGCCATACCTCAGACTTCACGTCATTCATGACGTAACGACACAAGTAACCTAATATTCTCATGTTGTGGTATAAATTTCTACCTTTAGTTATAACTTACTTACTTATTTACTTACTCACTGGCTTTTAAGGAACCCGTAGGTTCATTGCCGCCCTCACATAAGCCCGCCATTGGTCCCTATCCTGAGCAAGATTAATCCAGTCTCTACCATCATATCCTACCTCCCTCAAATCCATTTTAATAGTATCTTCCCATCTACGTCTCGGCCTCACCAAAGGTCTTTTTCCCTCCGGCCTCCCAACTAACACTCTATATCCATTTCTGGATTCGCCCATACATGCTACATGTCCTGCCCATCTCAAACGTCTGGATTTTATGTTCCTAATTATGTCAGGTGAAGTATACAATGCGTGCAGCTCTGCGTTGTGTAATTTTCTCCATTCTTCTGTAACTTCATCCCTCTTAGCCCCATATATTTTCCTAAGAACCTTATTCTCAAACACCCTTAATCTCCGTTCCTCCCTCAAAGTGAGAGTCCAAGTTTCACAACCATACAGAACAACAGTAATATAACTGTTTTATAAATTCTAACTTTCAGATTTTTTGACGGAAGACTAGATGACAAAAGCTTCTCAACAGGCATTTCCCATATTTATTCTGCGTTTAATTTCCTCCCGAGTGTCATTTACATTTGTTACTGTTGCTCCAAGATATTTGAATTTTTCCACCTCTTCGAAGGACAAATCTCCAATTTTTATAGTTCCATTTCGTAGAATATTCTGGTCACGAGACATAATCATATACTTAGTCTTTTCGGGATTTACTTCCAACCCTATCGCTTTACTTGCTTCAAGTAGAATTTCCGCGTTTTCCCTAATCGTTCCTTTAGTTATAACATGATATAAAAAGGTAAACCTCCCTTAAATTACATGCATATGGAGACATGTTTTCAAAAGTTTAATCTTATTTGAGCATAAATCTTTGTGATAGAAAATTCTTGGCTGCTAGTGGAAGAAGTGATATTCTTATACCGGACAGTCAACTGCGGCTGCGCAGAAGCGTGACGTCTTAACTCGCTTGTTAACTGCACTATCGGACGTTGTTCCATTTACAGTACAATTGCACAATGTGGTCCGGACTAAGTTTTCCCAAGAGAATCTGTAGCGATCGTACACGACGACTTCGGTTAACTTTCTTTTCAAATGACACAGGAACGATATCGGGAGAAAGTTCCAAACAACGTTCACCTGTCCTTCGCAAATGAAGTAATTGCTTGTAGTTATTTTGTCCACTATAAAAGTGATTCGCAAATTTACTTACAGTTTTACAACGTAATAAAACCGAACTTCCGGTGCCCACGGGCTGTTATTTGGGAAAATGGTTTCTCTAACTCGCGGAGAGTAATTTTGTGGATTTAGAAAATGTCAACTGTCAAAAAAGTTCTCATACTAAGAAACAAAAGTAGGTCTGGCTTCAACTAAATGACGTCGTTGTCATTTTGCAAGCCTGCTCTAATTATACTCAGTGCAAGTAGCACAACGACGTCACTTTCCAGGCTCACGAGGAACTAATATTAGCAACATATTTTCCTGTTTATAAACAATTTCCCTTACTCTACCATTCAAGCCAGGAAGCAGTGCGCGTCGAATAGGCCTATTTCCAATAGAGCGACTAACAATTTCTACGTAACGATCCATCTCTGAAGTTTAGATTGCTTATTCTTCTTGCAAGAAGTTACATTCAGGCATGAATGATCCAATTGTATTCCAAAATACAGGCATTAATAAAAAAGACAGAAATCGTTTCTTCTTCTGCCGAATCAAGGATGGGGTTTAAGTCCCGGTCCGAAGTAAAGCAAACATTTTATGTGAACTGCCGTCTCCAACTCTTTCTTGGTCATCCCAAGTCCCGCCTGCCAAATGGAATGCCTGCAATGACAAACACAAATTGCTATTATTACTGTGTTGTTATTATTATTATAATTATTATTATTATTATTATTATTATTATTATTATTGTTATTTTTTTCCTTTGCTGTGGTCGTACCGGAGAATCAGTCCCATTCCGAGGTTCATTTGAAGGATTCGTAACAAGCTGTTTTTTACGGTGATGGGTTGTTAGCCCTTCGCCCAACCCCCAAGCTGGAGGACCACCCCTTATCGGCTGTCCACGACTGCTTATTCAATATATTCGCAGCTACCCTCTACTGGGTGTTCAGTTCAAAATGTGTCATGGCTCGCTGTATGCCGTCATGTGGCTAGCCGATGAGCCTAGAGAATTCAATCTTCCTATACTTCCGCAGAGGTGTATAACCTGTGAGGCAGAGAAGTTGCCTAGCAAGTACGGCGTTCATTCTGAAGAGTACGTACCGATACGTACGGTAACGCCGGTAGTGGCAGGAATGTGAACTGTTTGGAAATACGTACTGTCGGGATATGGGGAGAGGGTTAAGACGATTACTTACGTATTTGTTGACATTAACTTCGACGGTCAGCATGGACACGGAGCATTTGATTTGTGTTGTGAAATGTTACCTACGCAACCGATGATAACAAATACCTGCGGTACGACTTGCCGGCGCAAAACACAGTTCGAAAGAGGTTATGGTAGCACACAGACCGTACAGACCGCCATCTGTTGCTACGACGTTCAAGTTATACCGTACACGTTCTCAAGTTCAGATTGAAGAACGCCTTGAATAATAGGCAACTTCTCTGACATATAAGCTGAAACTCGCTTCAAATCGGTGACCCAACAACAGTGACGTCATGACAGACTTTGAAATGAACACCCAGTATATATCTGGAGGCCGTCTCCTCTATTCGCAAGCTGAGGACGCGCCATGCCGTGGTGATAGGGACCCACAATACATAAACTTGTACTTGCAATTTGGGAAAAGGAAATTGTACCAGAACAATGGAAGGAGTCCATAATCGTACCTATTTTTAAGAAGGGGGACAAGATTAACTGTAGTAACTTTCGAGGAATATCACTTTTGTTGACGTCGTATAAAATTTTGTCGAATATTCTTTTGAGAAGATTAACTCCATATGTAAATGAAATTATTGGGGATCATCAGTGTGGTTTTAGGCGTAATAGATCGACTATTGATCAGATTTTTTGTATTCGACAGATATTGGAGAAAAAATGGGAGTATAAGGGTACAGTACATCAGTTATTCATAGATTTAAAGAAGGCGTACCACTCGGTTAAGAGAGAAGTTTTATAAAATATTCTTATTGAATTTGGTATTCCCAAGAAACTAGTTCGATTAATTAAAATGTGTCTTAATGAAACTTACAGCAGAGTCCGTATAGGCCAGTTTCTATCTGATGCTTTTCCAATTCACTGCGGGCTAAAGCAGGGAGATGCATTATCACCTCTACTTTTTAACTTCGCTCTAGAATATGCCATTAGGAAAATTCAGGATAACACAGATGGTTTGGAATTGAACGGGTTACATCAGCTGCTTGTCTATGCGGATGACGTGAATATGTTAGCAGAAAATCCACAAACGATTAGGGAAAACACGGAAATTCTACTTGAAGCAAGTAAAGCGATAATGTTGGAAGTAAATCCCGAAAAGACTAAGTATATGATTATGTCTCGTGACCAGAATATTGTACGAAATGGAAATATAAAAATTGGAGATTTATCCTTCGAAGAGATGGAAAAATTCAAATATCTTGGAGCAACAGTAACAAATATAAATGACACTCGGGAGGAAATTAAATGCAGAATAAATATGGGAAATGCCTGTTATTATTCGGTTGAGAAGTTTTTTATCATCCAGTCTGCTGTCAAAAAATCTGAAAGTTAGAATTTATAAAACAGTTATATTACCGGTTGTTATGTATGGTTGTGAAACTTGGACTCTCACTCTGAGAGAGGAACATAGGTTAAGGGTGTTTGAGAATAAGGTGCTTAGGAAAATATTTGGGGCTAAGAGGGATGAAGTTACAGGAGAATGGAGAAAGTTACACAACGCAGAACTGCACGCATTCTATTCTTCACCTGACATAATTAGAAACATTAAATCCAGACGTTTGAGATGGGCAGGGCATGTAGCACGTATGGGCGAATTCAGAAATGCATATAGAGTGTTAGTTGGGAGACCGGAGGGAAAAAGACGTTTGGGGAGGCCGAGACGTAGGTGGAAGATAATATTAAAATTGATTTGAGGGTGGTGGGATATGATGATAGAGAATGGATTAATCTTGCTCAGGATAGGGACCAATGGCGGGCTTATGTGAGGGCGACAATGAACCTCCGGGTTCGTTAAAAGCCAGTAAGTAAGTAAGTTGTTATTGTTATTATTATTATTATTATTATTATTATTATTATTATTATTATTATTATTATTATTATTATTATTATTATTATTATTTTATATATTTATTACTACTACTACTACTACTACTACTACTACTACTACTACTACTACTACCACCATTGCCATCACTACTTTTACAAGATTGTTTAATCCTTTGCAGCATAGTGGTTGTTCAGAAGAACCACCGTTTTCTTCCTTTCCAAATTTTATAGCACAGATATTTCACCAAGGAACCACCTCTTGAGTATACATAGAGGTGCCATCTGTGTTTTGAAATTGTGTGCAGTGTTAAAATGTTGAAAAAAATTGATCGAAGCTTTGTTATGATCCATGAAGTGAAAAACATAAAAAAAATAATTTGTGCTGCAAAGGGTTAAGCGATGGAGAAACCAAAACAGTTGTGAAGCATAAAACAACCACAACATTTTGAAGATTTTTTCTAGCTTCGTTTTCTGGTAAATCTATGTAAATCATACTCAGTTGGACACCATCCAGTCATTTCTTTTTTTATCAAAAATTGGAAAAATAATTATTTGTACTTCTTTCACACTTTACTTCTAATTGAGGTTCTGGCTGATATGTACATCTATTATCAGGCAGTTCATCTCATTTGACGATATGTGTCAGATAAAGAACAATAATTATTATTTGTATGCATCTGACGTCTGATTAGTGTAATATGTAGCTAATTGGCGATGTATGCAATGGAGGGGGAAAGAAACTGCCCACCCTAGCCCATTATCGCCTGGCCTAGTTGCCTCATAAGTGTTGGCTTGTTGGTATCACTTGTGACCTGTCTTCGGACATTTGACTAAACAACAACAATAATTTCTACACTTCTTGATGAACCTCTGGCTTGTTGGATGCAAATTACGAGTCGTGCCATCTCTTCTTTGGCCTTCTTGGTGATCTTTGTTCTTGAGGAGATCCATCACGAGCAGCTGGAACAAAACTGTTGGTCGACAATCTTGTTTTGTGTTGGTCCCATATTTGACTTCCTTTTCTATAGTGCATACGTTTTATCTTTCCACGCTCGCGAAGGTAGAGCGCAGCTGTCCACATGCGAGTATGGAGAGATAAAATGTATGCACTATACTTTACCACTACTTTATAACTCCACTCCCATGTATTTACGAGGTGGAGGCAAAGGCTAATTGGGATTTCCTGGTCTCTGATCGGGTATAAAAAAAAATAAATAAAAACTGATAGAATTGATATTTAACCCTTTCGGTGAAGTCTGTAGGGCCCAATTAGTCAAATTCACTCTCCTCACCTCCACGCTGGGGCCCCCTGGGATCTATTACGATGCGAAAGGAAGAGTGGTGTGCGGAAAACAACGGGAAGCTACCGCATTTATCCTCCCCAAGAAAAACTGCAAACACGGAGACTAAGAAGAAGGCAGAAAATAGGAAAGGAAAGATTGGAGAATGCTGGGTTTTGACTCTGTACTCTTAGTACAACGATCATGAAGCAATTGTAAACCTTTAAAACATTATTTTGCAATTCATGTTGGCATTCCGATAAGTTCAATATTGATATACACAATTGAAGACTCCACTGCAAGAATGATGGATGTCACTTTCTTGTCGAAAATGAACCAAGACTGTCAATGCATAGCTTAAGACATGTAGAATGTACATAGAGAGTTATATGACATTAACACTGATAGTCATTGTCCAGTAATAATCGGAAAATCACAGTTAAGCTTTGAGCGCTAAGCATTTCAAACTTTCAATTGCTTCTCCTGCAAAATGTATTCCAAATGACATCCATCATTCTTGCAGTGGACTCTTCAATTTTATTTAATCTTCAATCAAAAACTTATATGATGTTAAATATATTAATAAATCAGTACATTTATTAATACATTATAAAATAAAATAAAACATTTGTAATGTGTTAATAAATATCTTGATTTATTAATATACTTATCATGGAAAGAACAGAACTTTGAAAGGATGATGATGATGATTATGATATTTTTTACTTTTACTGTAGTTCTATATTTTCAGTACTGTGTTTCAAATGAGTGAAAATGTGTTTATTTCAACATAGTTTTATATCAGTGAAAACATCAGACATTGTTTCTGAAGTCTTATTGTTATTGAAATTTGTAAGTCTGTTACGATTGGCCTCTGAATATGGGAAATGAAATCATCAAAGTTAAAATAGTTGATCAATCATTAATTCTACAATGCAATGAGCTTGAAACGTTACCCCACGTGCTAGGTTTCTGCCCTCAGGGCGAATTACTGCGAATTGACAGACATAACACAGTCCGCTCAATAATTGCTAACAGATTAAGGGAACATGGTGAATACGAAGTATATGAGGAAGTTCAATGTCTTTCTACGGAAGGATCTACACGGCGTGCTGACATCATAATAATTGACCCCACAGTAAAGTTCGAAATTAATGAAGATCAAACAAAGCAGGTACATGAAGGAGAAATGCGCTATTTACCTTCCATGCTGTGATGATCTCAGTCATAAATATAATATTCAAGATTGGAATATCATTGGACTTATGTTTGGTGTGCGAGAAACAATTCCCAAATTTACATTGGAGATCCTCAGAAAATTAAAGGTTCCTGATAAGACTCCTCAGACAAATTGCATCAGCCACTTTAAAATCTTCACTGAACATCATCAATCACCATCTCTATTCATCTTTATAATATTCAATGTATATTATTTATTTTCAATAAATTTTTATCGTTTTGATAAAGCCACCACATTTTGTCGCAGAATATTTTTTTTAAAATTTCATTATGTATTTTTTAACATTAATTTACATTTACTTTTTTGTTAATTTTAATTGAGCGCCAATATTTTAAATCCAAAATTTGGACGGCTATCATTTCGATGGTATTCTCTTTCTAGAAAAATTATTGGGAAATATTTTATATTGTAGATTTTGTTCTAAACTTCATTTTCGATAAGAAAACTTCAGCTACTCCGCTGTTTATATACTCTTACCACAGTCTAGTATATACAGTCGCGAAGCTTGGGGTGACTTTTTGCATTTCTCGCGATAGTTGCTAGCCGCTTGGAGCGCAGTGAGTACTAGGAACAATAGACTGTGTCACTGGCATCGTGATCTAATACAGGCCGTAAGGCAGACCATGTGACTCGCTTAACCCGATCATGAAAGGCGGCGTTTCAACCATATAAATTAATTGGAATGCATAAAGAGTAACATATATTTCTCTGAAATGTAGTGTAATTGTATTAATAAAATTTAAAACAATGATTAGGAGACACTTCAGACATAATTCCTTGCGAGTTAAGGTGTAATATTAGTTTTGGTGTGAAAATTACGTTCTTCGTATGTGTATAGACCTACCTGCCTTTATTTCGATTAAATATTGCGAAATTCTTGTACATTCATTTATGCACGATTGAATAATTTTCAGTTGCAACGCACGAATATTTAATTATGTTGAAATTATAGATTATGTTTACTGTACCAGTTGCCCCTTTCTGTCTAATTTTAGTGATCTCCAGTGCCCTGCCATTCATATGGAAATATTATAGGTTATGTTTACTATATCTTATATTCCTAAATTCGCAATTATACATTATAATTAAGCATAATGTCATGTATGATACTCCGCACATTCAATTTGTCTGTATTTTAATACTATAATTGAGTATTGAATTATCTGGTCTAGATCGAAAAGGCCGTATTTCGCTTTGTTGTGAAAAGTTGTGTAAATTGTGAAATGTTCGTTAACGGTTGTAATAACTGTAAATGGCTAGAATACAATAATTTGAGTTATAATATGGGACAAGGAGACGTTCGTTGCACTATAAATTCTAAGAAAAAGAGGTCAGAGTTATCCTTCCGAAAGATCCAGGAAGGTGAGTTTATAAAATATAATATATACTTTATGAAAATAATATATAAACCTTATGTATTTCGTATTTCAATAGTGGAAGGAAGGTGTTAATTTTTCAAAAGAACACGATATCAAAAGTACAATACATTTTATCGTCTGCTAGGGAAAGAGTCTGTGATGAGGCGATAGTAGCGATCGTGATGGCTAGCAACTATCTATGGATGCATATTTCAACTGTCTATGTTTGCATATTTAGTAAATATTGAGCTTCGCAACTGTATAAACTAAATTGTGATATTACTGTTTAATTGCCAGTCTCACTTCCAACGACATTTGCTCCTTGCGACATGATTGTGTAAACCACCGTGTTCCACACAGAGAAGTACTTTGGCAACATTTCTCGCATTAGACTGAATAGACAAATGGCTGCAAGCAAAACGTGAGTGCAGCCCAGGGCACAAAGCTGAAGAATCCAGGTGCCTCTTGTCCGAGTAAATAGAACAGAGCGAAAACACTGCGGCAGGTCTTTACTCGTGTGACCTGCTTCCGATCGGACGGTGCCAAAGTAGGGCCACTCCAGTCATTAATAATCGCTACTTTTTTCACTGTTTGTAAATGTCCTGAAAGCAGAAACAATGTAGCAGGGTGTTTGATTAGAGAGCTCCTCTCGACATAGAATTGTGTACGCAGCAGCACTTTCCAGGTTATATCGGTCATTCAGTTGAGCAACGAAGTACAGTAGAACTTGGTTATAACGACATCCAAGGGACCTTGAAAATTATGTTGTTATAAACGAGTGTCGTAGTAACCGAGATTCACATTATCAGTCTAGTGAGGTGGAAAATGAAAACTAATAAACATAATTAGGCTTATTTTAGATTTAGTATTCACTTTTAAGATAAAACACAATAAAATACATGTACAATTATAAATACTGTACAGTATTCTGTTGTTCATTACTCACCAAACTTACTGAGCAGTGAAGTAATCAGTCATTTTACTCCGTTGTCTCCTACTTGCCCAATATACACTTTCTAAATTAAATTCTGTGTTCATTATTTCAGTTGCAATTTCACTGCTCCTTCTCCTAGCTTCATACTCCCTCCTCTAGCTTCAAAGAAATGTTCTAAAGTGTCACTCACTTTTTTAGTGGCCATACTGCGTTAAAATGCGTGCACTTAGTGAAAACTTCCTGTCGAAACTGTCCGCATTAATACCGCATGAATTCGGGCAGGTTACACTGGGGTGGGGAATCTGCCTGCATTCCAGAGGTCTATGATAGAAGGGAACAGTAAAGGATTTGCCAGATTTCAGCAAAATATTTTGGTTCTTAGAAAATTGTATTCCAAACTGATGTTATATGCGAGGTAGACGCATATGCGTTTGTCGTATTAAGCAAGGTAGGAAAGCATTTGTCTTATGGGGAATTAGTTGGGGCCACAGAATATTTGACGTTATAGGCGAAGTGTCGCACAAAACGAGGTCGCTATAATCAAGTTCTACTGTAGATAGAATAAGATAAAGATGCGAGAAAATTAATGTTCCTGCACAGCTTTGTTCCTGACCCACAGTGTCATAAGTGAAAACTTACGATATATAGGCCTATCGTTTTACTTTCTCAAATGTTATGACGCTATAGAAGTCTATTTCAGAATTTTCTCAGAAGTACATGTTTACAATATCACTGAAACCGAAGAAGTGATTTGTGCAGTGTCCGTTTATAGCGATTTATCCTAATTATTAGTGTTGTGGGATTTAATCGATTAATATGATCGATTAATCGATTAATTTCTATTGTAATATTAATCGGTCAAAAATATTTAATCGAATAATCGAGTCGATTAAAATTAATCGGTTGTACTTGATATTAATTATTATTTTGTTAATGCAAACTCAGAGTCAAAGTTCCGACAATATTCGTCACTCAGAAATTGCTTATTTCAAACACGATAATACCGTTATTTTGTAACTGCAAAACAGGTAGCATAAGGGAAAATCTTTGCACAAACGCTTCAGAAAAAGATTAAGATATAAGAACAGTGACCTAGTATACCCCTATTGAAAGTTGAAACACAATACGAAATCCTTATTTTGTCAGCTCGTCTTTCTAGCATATGAAATACATACATTTCTGGAATTCGCCCCTCTCATCCCTTATCCGTGGCTACACTGTGCAAGTGAGAGAGTAACTATCTTCTTCTCTTTCTAAAATTTTGTAACTTGATTACAATAGGGGCCAGTCTGCTGTTCTGTTGCAGTTTCTTTACTGAGTTTCTAAATGATGCTTGTGTGTTTATTTTGCTAAAGAAAAAAAAAAAGATTTCTGTGGTCTGTGGACCGGCTAAACGATGGATTGAGTCCTCAACAGACCACGATCTAAACAGGCTGTTTAGTAGATGATGATGATGATGATTTGTATACTGGGTGTTCATTTCAAAGTGTGTCATGATGTCACTGTTGACGAGTCAGCGATTTGAAGCGAGTTTCAGCTTTTGCGTCAGAGAAGTTGCCTATTAATCAAGGCGTTCAATCTGAACTTGAGAACGTGTACGGTATAACTTGAACGTCGTAGCAACAGATGGCGGTCTGTACGGTCTGTGTGCTACCATAACCTCTTTTGAACTGTGTTTTGCGCGGGCAAGTCGTACATCGGTTGCGTACGGCAACATTCCACAATACAAATCAGATGCTCCGTGTCCATGTTGACCGTCGAAGTTAATGTCAACAAATACGTAAGTAATCGTCTTAACCCCCTCCACATATCCCGACAGTAAGAAAAAACTCACCTCAGTACATGTTTCGAAACAGTTCACATTCCTGCCACTACCAGGCGTTACCGCACGTATCGGTAAGTACTCTTCTGAATGAACGCCGTGCTTACTAGGCAACTTCTCTTGCACATAAGTAATACACCTCTGCGGAAGTGTAGGAAGATTGAATTCTCTAGGCTCATCGGCTAGCCACATGACGGCATAGAGCGAGCCATGACACACTTTGAACTGAACACCCAGTATTTCCCGATGTGGTGAGCTGAGCTTCTTCAGAAAAGATATCTCTCTTGTTGCAGTGTTGAACGTCGCCGCGGGAAGGCGCCCATGCAGATCAGCTCGGACCTGGGCGGCATCCCCCAGAAGGCGATCGACGGGAGCACCAGTTCCTTCTTCAACGTAGACACCTGCACCCTGACGCGGCCGGAGCGCGTGCCCTGGTGGTATGTGAACCTCCTGGAGCCGTACATGGTGCAGCTGGTTAGACTGGACTTCGGTAAGTCAGCGCCATAATTCTACCAAATAAAAATACAGTGTTGTGCTGCCCTCTGTTGAAATCCTTCTCTATATAAACTTCGTAATCATCATGAAAAAAATGAAACCACTGCTCTGGCTTCTCAGTCAATTAAATCTTAGAACGGTTCAATTCTCTGTCTCGGTATTTCTTCGATTTATTTATTTATGTATTTATTTATTTATTTATTTATTTATATTTACTTTTGTTTATTTATTTAAATTTATTTATTTCTATTTATTTCTTTCTATTTACTTATATTTATTTACATTTATTTCTGTTTATTTATTTTTATTTATTTATTTATTTATTTATTTATATTTATTTATATTTACGTATTTATTTCTATTTATTTATTTATTTTTATTTATTAATTTACATTTATTTTTATTTATTTATTTATTTATATTTATTTTTATTTATTTATTTATTTTTATTTGTTTATTTACGTGTTTATTTATTTTTATTTATCTATTTTATTTATTTATATTTATTTATTTCTTCGATTTATTTATATATATTTATTTATATTTACTTTTGTTTATTTATTTTTATCTATTTATTTCTGTTTACTTATATTTATTTTATTTATTTCTGTTTATTTATATTTATTTCTAGTTATTTATTTATTTATATTTATTTCCATTTATTTATTAATTTCTATTTATTTATTTATTTTTATTTATTTATTTATTTCTATTTATATTTATTTATTTTTATTTATTTATTTACATTTATTTTTATTTATTTATTTATATTTATTTTTGTTTATTTATTTATATTTATTTTATTTATTTACGTACTTATTTATTTATTTTATTTATTTATTTATATTTATTTATGTATATTTATTTATTTATTCAATTCTTTTTTTTATTTATTTATTTATTATTTATTTATTTTTATTTATTTATTTTATTTATTTATATTTACTTATATTTATTTATTTATTTATTTTTATTTGTTTATTTGTCTATTTTTATTTGTTTGTCTATTTGTTTGTTTATTTATTTATTTGTTTATTTATTTATTTATTTATTTATTTATTTATTTATTTATTTATTTATTTATTTATTTATTTATTGTGTAGGATTGAAAGACTGATCTGAATAATTATCCAATTGAGCGACACGTTTATTTATTTAATTACTTGTTTACTTACTGGCTAATCAAGTGATTAGCTGACATCATTGATTTATCGAATGAATGAATGAATGAATGAATGAATGAATGAATGAATGAATGAATGAATGAATGAATGAATGTTTCATTCATAGTGTTCTGCTCAAGGGTATGTCTTTCACTGCAAAGCCAGCATTCTCCAATTTTTCCTATTTTCTCCCTTCCTCTTAGTTTCCGCATATGATTCATATAGCTTAATGTCGTCTATCATCTGATATCTTCTTCTGCCCCGAACTCTTCTCCCGTTCACCATTCTTTTCAATACATCCTTCAGAAGACAGTTTCTTCTCAGCCAGTGACCCAACCAATTTCTTTTCCTCTTCATGATCAGTTTCAGCATCATTCTTTCTTCACCCACTCTTTCCAACACAGCTTCATTTCTTATTCCGTCTGTCCATTTCACACGCTCCATCCTTCCACATTTCAAATGCTTTTAGTCGATTCTCTTCACTTCGTCGTAATGTCCATGTTTCTGCCCCATACAATGCTACACTCCAAAGAAACCACTTCACTAGTTTCTTCCTTAGTGCTTTCTCCAGAGGTTCGCAGAAGATGCTACTTTTTTCTATTAAAAGCTTCCTTTACAATTTTATTGCTATTCTCCTTTTGACTTCCTGGCTGCAGATGATGTTACTGCTTATAGTACAACCCAAGTATCTGAAACTGTCCCCTTGCTCTACAGCCTCATTTAAATTCCCAAGTTTATCTTCTTCATTTTTCTTCCTATGACCATGGTCTTCGTCTTGTTGGCATTTATCTTCATCCCATACTGCTCACAACCGTCATTTTGCTCCAGTAGCAAATTCATTAGCATCTCCTCTTCTGCTAATAAAATGAATGAGTGATTGATTTTATTTGATTTGATTGATTTATGCTTGTTTTAATTGATTGATTGATGACGCCTAATTGAATGTATGGTTGTCTAAAAAGAGAACCATCCCAGGTCGTGCAGCTTGAATTTAATAAAAATTAATATTTAAGCTAATTTTCATTCGTTAAGAAATTCCAGTGTACATGACTGGATTAGGATATCACCGCAGTCTATTATATACAGTCACGAAGCTCAATACGTAGTAAATTTGCATCCATAGGTAGTTGTTAACCACTAGGATCGCTACTATCGCCTCATTACAGACAATGCGAAATAGTAATATCACCACGTTTGGACAAATCGCAATATAGCGAACGTAGAAGCTCCGCCCACAACTCCTTCCACTTTTCTCCTACTAGTTCAACAGACACTCTACGTGATAGGCGAGTGTTGTGTCGAATGCACATTTCATGTGGGTGGGGATAACTTCTCCTACTGGCGTTCGCTATATTGCGATTTATCCAGAGTTTAATTCAATAACTTAAATGTGACAATAGTAATAATAATATGCGAGGGAAGTTAATGTTTAATTCTATTAAGATCGATAAGTTACAGATGAAAGTAAACTTGCATGAAAACAAAAATTTTAGATGTGACAATAGTAATAATAATATGCGAGGTAAGTTAATGTTTAGTTGTATTAAGATCGATAAGATACAGATGAAAGTAAACTTGCATGAAAACAAAAATTTTAGATGTGACAATAGTAATAATAATATGCGAGGGAAGTTAATGTTTAATTGTATTAAGATCGATAAGAGACAGATGAAAGTAAACTTGCATGAAAACAAAAATTTTAGATGTGACAATAGTAATAATAATATGCGAGGGAAGTTAATGTTTAATTGTATTAAGATCGATAAGAGACAGATGAAAGTAAACTTGCATGAAAACAAAAATTTTAGATGTGACAATAGTAGTAATAATATGCGGATGGTAAGTTAATGTTTAATTCTATTAAGATCGATAAGATACAGATGAAAGTAAACTTGCATGAAAACAAAAATTTTAGATGTGACAATAGTAATAATAATATGCGGGGGAAGTTAATGTTTAATTGTATTAAGATCGATAAGATACAGATGAAAGTAAACTTGCATGAAAACAAAAATTTTAGATGTGACAATAGTAATAATAATATGCGGGGGAAGTTAATGTTTAATTGTATTAAGATCGATAAGATACAGATGAAAGTAAGCTTGCATGAAAAAGAAAAATTTTAGATGTGACAATAGTAATAATAATATGCGAGGGAATTAATGTTTAATTGTATTAAGATCGATAAGATACAGATGAAAGTAAACTTGCATGAAAACAAAAATTTTAGATGTGACAATAGTAGTAATAATATGCGGGGAAGTTAATGTTTAATTGTATTAAGATCGATAAGATACAGATGAAAGAGTAAACTTGCATGAAAACAAAAATTTTAGATGTGACAATAGTAATAATAATATGCGGGGAAGTTAATGTTTAATTGTATTAAGATCGATAAGATACAGATGAAAGTAAACTTGCAAAAATGAAAACAAAAAATTTTAGATGTGACAATAGTAGTAATAATATGCGGGGAAGTTAATGTTTAATTGTATTAAGATCGATAAGATACAGATGAAAGTAAACTTGCATGAAAAAAAAAATTTTAGATGTGACAATAGTCGTAATAATATGCGAGGGAAGTTAATGTTTAATTAAGATCGATAAGATACAATTAAGATCGATAAGATACAGATGAAAGTAAACTGAAAGTGCATGAAAACAAAAATTTTAGATGTGACAATAGTAGTAATAATATGCAGGGAAGTTAATGTTTAATTGTATTAAGATCGATAAGATACAGATGAAAGTAAACTTGCATGAAAACAAAAATTTTAGATGTGACAATAGTAATAATAATATGCGAGGGAAGTTAATGTTTAATTGTATTAAGATCGATAAGATACAGATGAAAGTAAACTTGCATGAAAACAAAAATTTTAGATGTGACAATAGTAATAATAATATGCGAGGGAAGTTAATGTTTAGTTGTATTAAGATCGATAAGATACAGATGAAAGTAAACTTGCATGAAAACAAAAATTTTAGATGTGACAATAGTAATAATAATATGTAATAATAATACGGGGGAAGTTAATGTTTAATTGTATTAAGATCGATAAGAAATAGATGAAAGTAAACTTGCATGACAAAGTAAAAATTTTAGATGTGACAATAGTAATAATAATATACGAGGGAAGTTAATGTTTAGTTGTATTAAGATCGATAAGATACAGATGAAAGTAAACTTGCATGAAAACAAAAATTTTAGATGTGACAATAGTAATAATAATATGCGAGGGAAGTTAATGTTTAGTTGTATTAAGATCGATAAGATACAGATGAAAGTAAACTTGCATGAAAACAAAAATTTTAGATGTGACAATAGTAATAATAATACGCGAGGGAAGTTAATGTTTAGTTGTATTAAGATCGATAAGATACAGATGAAAGTAAAAAAAAAATTGCATGACAACAAAAATTTTAGATGTGACAATAGTAATAATAATAATACGGGGGGAAGTTAATGTTTAGTTGTATTAAGATCGATAAGATACAGATGAAAGTAAACTTGCATGAAAACAAAAATTTTAGATGTGACAATAGTAATAATAATATGCGAGGGAAGTTAATGTTTAGTTGTATTAAGATCGATAAGATACAGATGAAAGTAAACTTGCATGAAAACAAAAATTTTAGCAGTGTTTTACTTCAAAATTGGCTTTTGTACGACTCCAATGTGTACGAATCAGGTGTAAAGAAAACGTTGTATGGAAAGTGACAGGACAACTCATTAAAATCTTGTATACGTCACAGAAACAGAAAACACTAGTGCATGCATTACTGTCACCCGTATTCACAATATGTGGCCGATGTTGAATTGAAATGTACAACAGGAGAAATGAAAAGTGACAGCAGCACCTGTGTTCTAAATGAGTGGGGCTGCAGTTCATTTCGTTGTCAAGTTAATTACACCCGTGTTCGTTTGACCCGGGAGTGTGAGAACCCGGCACATTATAACGTTCCAATGACAGCGACAATTCACTTCCAGAGCTACTTTCTGCTACTGGACGGAAATCGAACTCGACCTGTTATTAAGCGTGTCTCGCAGTCAGCCTCCTCACGATTCAGAAACCGTTGCGGTTTGTGGCTGCTTTAGAAAGGTGACCGGTTAACATCTGCTATTCGCCACCGCGTCGCGTCGTCACTCTCAGCGCTCAACCGGAACCTCTGTTCTTCCCGATTACTTTACTTTCTTTTGACATCGCCAAACAATACAAACACATCCTCTCTGTCATGTTTGATCGCGTTTTTGTCACAGTTCCTCTGCTTTAAATTGTTCTGTGACGACAACCGAAAGAAGTGGATCAAACGAGAGATTTAAAATACAAAAACATTATTCTTGTTGAACAATAATGGTGATAAGTAGGGCTAGGATTTTGATGACCTATAAATCATGAAAAAATGTCCTAAAAACAATGCATTTATGACCTAAGAATCTTTCAAAATTGCCTTTAAAAATGTCCTAAAAATTGATCTTACATAATTGGCTTAGTAGGAAATAGTAATATGCGTTACAAGAGCGGTATGTTGAAGTTTTCATGTTCGAGGAAAAGTTTGAAAAAGAGAAACGTAGTTGAGCTTTTTTAATTTCCGAGAATTGAAAAAAAAACATACCGCTCGTGTATCTACATTATTTTGTGCGAAGATCGTTTATTACATACCTAATTAGTTGCAATGAAATCTCCATCTTGGTTTCTGTTCAATGACGGCAAATTTGCAAAACAAAAATATCTATCTTCAACATTGTTGCTTTAAAATGTTTTCTGTGTTTACTATACTCCAGCAGGCCGTGATATACGTCTGTCCTTCTTTCCCCCAGTCTATGATGAGTCTGGAATCTTGTTGATTTTTTCACGGCTTCCTTGATGTTACTTGCATCACGAATGCAGTAACTTTAGTGGAGTTGTAGGTGAAATTTAGGTGAAATTGCAGTGGTAAATTTCCAATTTATAATTATTACTATATTGAACGTCTCAAAAATAATATGTTAAAAGCCTAAAGCAGTAAAATCAATATGTCACTTAAGCGGTAAGAAGAGGGAAATTGTTATGTTAGGTTGGAAATACTGAATGTGGAATTTTAGACTTTCCGCGGATTGGTTTTGTGCGGAAACCAAGCAAATACGCACGATCTCGCACAAAGAGATTTTGTACTACTTAATATTTAGACTAGTAATTAAATTATTCGTTAAATTAAATTTTAAGTTATTCGAGTGTCCGCTACAAGAACGCAAGAGATACCGGCTAGAAACCCATCTTAGCATGTGCGATACAACTTTCTTACTACCATTTAACAAAAGTTTTTCTGAAGCAATGTTGCTTAAAGGAATTTCACAGATTTATTACAGATGTATTTAAGACCATATAGAAATAATAGTAATTAGTAACAGTGTCCTATTTATTCTTCTTGGAGCCAAATTTGTAACTTTTAAAAGTGTGGTTACTATGTTGAAGTGTATGTGTTGTAACGGATGCTTGATTTGTTATGTATGTGAGTCATAGTTATGGGATGCTTGATGTCGTCGCAATGTCGTAATTATAGTTTGATTGTGTTTGTGTGACTATTGTGTATTAATTTATGGTGAATGGTACGGAAAGCTGCATATTTGTGTTATAGAAGTGTTGCATATTTGTGTTGTTAATGTTTTTGTATGTCTCAAATTGATGCCTGATGTTTGCTTTGCAATCGCAATGCCTAATTTACGGATTGTTTATGTTTTGTTTACATCGCGTAAGCTAATTTAATTTTCTTTTCCATTTCTCTTTATGCTTATCTTTTTTGTGTAAAACTATAGCCCTAACATACATATGTAAAATAGGGCTAACCCCATTGGAGATACAATAATAATAATAATAATAATAATAATAATAATAATAATAATAATAATAAAATAATAAAATTTAAATTTTACATAATTTTTTCTAAGTAGTGCACTTTAATTATTTTACCTGATCTAGTTTCCATGTATGATCGTTCACCTCTGTGTCGGTATGTGGACGTGAGGTCAGCAGTCGGCTGGTCTGTCTTGGCCCTTCATGGGCTGTAGCGCCATGGATTTACTTTATCTTTTAGTTTCTATATAGTCTACCACAAGGCCACTCTTATTCGGAATTAGCAAATATAAAGGAGTCTATATTGAAGGGGTTGTTGAACTGATCCATTACATGGGGTGTACTACGTTAAAATGGCAATATTTGTGTAGAAAAACTATTAAAATATCATACAAAATAATGGGTGTTAATGGACAAGACATGTAAAGAAAATATCAAAGGAAATAAAAAATTATTTTACATTAATAATGGGGATTTATGGCCAAAATTAAATGAAAATGTCTAAAAAATTACCGAATAAAACAAAAGATGCTCTTATGAGTTGAAACAGGAAAAAAATGCAAAAAAAATGCCCTAACAAATACGTCTTAAAACACTCAGTTTATCATATAACATATAAATACTAAAGCAGATATGTTTCTTGGCCAGTGAAGACCTACTCCCATAACAATTTCAGTGAAGTAAAAGGAAGATTACCCACCGTGAATTATTTCTGCACATCCGACTGTCCCCCAAATTAAGAATGTTAGCGCCAGTTCTAGTAAGTTATCAGTAGAGACCGAAACTCAAGATGGCCACTTTTTTCACCTCTAACGCTTGATTGCGGATTTAGGCTATCATGGTCAGATTTACTTCCTGAGTGAAGAAGCATTAGTTCCCACGGAACTCTGCAAGCAATATCAATACACACTCTCAGTTTCTACATTCCTCACCCGTGATGGACTTTTTTGTAGAAGCTAAGCAAACAATACCAGTACCAGTCAGTGCTATGGAAGTTCATACAACGAAATTCATAGAAAAATACCTCTAATAATTTTATGAGGATGTGACTGTGAAAAAGTAATTAAAATAGTAATTAAAAAACATAGACCGTTAAAAAAATAACTCTAACTTGAAATTTCACTTCTTCAAAAACGGATCTTTCTAATATAACTAGTGGCTTGTGCAGCAAATGCTGCAAACTAAGTTCATTAGACGTTCAAATAAACATTTTTCAGATTTATTTTCAATCAAGAATACCAGACATTCTGAAAGTTATTTCCTTCCATAATAATGAAAGATACTCTCTCTCGAGCCAATACTGAAGAGAACCACGCATATAAATATCTACACCACACGCCATTAAATATATGAAAATACCCAACCCCACTTGATTAATAACTATAAAAATATTTGATTTTTAATAATATTATTATCTTACGTAAGTTTTATAGATTTCAGTAATATATGCTATATAGCCGCCATTCAGTAAAATATAGAAATCAGAATCTAATTTAAGTTATTCTCTACATCTACTTATATAACCCCAAAACGTTTCACTTTCATATCATCAATATGGCATTAATATGTATGTATAATTAATGAAAAATAGTCACATCATGGCATTAACTACAAGAATATTTCATTTCTAATGGTAATAATGTCATCAAACCACCTCAAGTTTTGTAGTTTTTAATATCCAATACACAGCTGTGCCCAGAACATTACACACCACAGAATCGAACCTGTAAATTATTTTTAGTAAGTTAAGTTTTTAATAAATATGTCAGCGTTCTTGCAGATCATGGCCTTCGTGTAATATTGTTTACTGTAGTGTGTGTTTTGTTTTATTCTGAAATGCAATTAGCTAGTTCTCAAAACTGACGACAGATGGATTTTGGAAAATAGGAAAATTATGTTTAAAAATTAATATTTCACTGAAAACTACTATTTTTCTGAAAAACTTTGAGTTCGAAGCTTCAAAATGAGGGGTCATTTATTAAAATTCGTTCAGCCGTTTTCCCGTAATTTCCATTACCAGTTCAAATTATATATATAGATGTTGTCATGATCAATTTATAGACATGTATATATATCTTAAGATAAACTGAAAGGCTGTAAGATTTTAATATACATATCTTCAGCATATTTCATTTTGTTCAGATTACTAGGCCCACTTAAACTGTTAGAGGTACTGGTTTCGTGAACACTGATCATTAAGTTACGAGACAATTACACACATACAATTTTGGAGTGTTTATTAATAGATTGCGGAATTTCAGGTTCTAATAAATTATGTCTTAGGTTGTAAAAATAGGCATTTTTAGTGAGGGTTATTGATTCTCTATAAAACACAAAATAGGTCACAAAATACTTACTTACTTACTTACTTACTTACTTACTTACTTACTTACTTACTTACTTACTTACTTACTTACTTACTTACTTACTTACTTACTGACTTTTAAGGAACCCGTAGGTTCATTGCCGCCCTCATACAAGCTCCCCATTGATCCCTATCCTGAGCAAGATTAATCCATTCTCTATCATCATATCCCACCTCCTTTAAATCCATTTTCATATTATCTTCCCAGCTACGTCTCGGCCTCCCTAAAGGTCTTTTTTCCTCCGGCCTCCCAACTAACACTCTATATGCATTTCTGGATTCGCCCATACGTGCTACATACCCTGCCCATCTCAAATGTTTGGATTTAATGTTCCTAATTATTTCAGGTGAAGAATACAATGCGTGCAGTTCTGTGTTGTATAACTTTCTCCATTCTCCTGTAACTTCATCCCTTTTAGCTCCAAATATTTTCCTAGGCACATTATTCTCAAACACCCTTAACCTATGTTCCTCTCTCAGAGTGAGAGTCCAAGTTTCACAACCATAAAGAACAACCGGTAATATAACTGTTTTATAAATTCTAACTTTCAGATTTTTTGACAGCAGACTGGATGATAAAAGCTTCTCAACCGAATAATAACAGGCATTTCCCATATTTATTCTGTGTTTAATTTCCTCCCGAGTATCATTTATATTTGTTACTGTTGCTCCATGATATTTGAACTTCTCCACCTCTTCAAAAGATAAATTTCCAATTTTTATATTTCCATTTCGTACAATATTCTCGTCACGAGACATAATCATATACTTTGTCTTTTCGGGAAGGTCACAAAATAACTGTATAAAATAGGACAGCATCTTTTTTCTGTAAGACAGATCTCTTACAATTATCTTACCCCAGATCTATCTTACTTTACAAGTTTTAGTGTCATATCGTTGTTGATTTTACGAAACTATAATTTTCCTGTCCGTTGTGAAGCGCGACCATTTCACCTGCTGGACTTACGCGTGCTTTAGTTAAACTTAACTGTTACTTTGAGACCAAGAACGAACGAAAGGCGGTAGGAACTGCACAATGCAGATATTCTCTAATTGTACGAAGTATGCAAACAGATCAAAAGAAACTGACGTAAATATAAGTCTAGAGAGAAGTAACTACTAGTAAATTAGTCGGAGATAATTCGAGAGTGTTCAAAGAGAAGTGCGAAGAGTGAATCTAATACTTTCATTTGTAGTTATTTTCGTTTAATTGGTCGTTCCATAACAATAAAACAATAAAACGCCATAGACTATATAATTTATTCGTGCTGCAGATTCTTTATCGCCTTTAAAATCACCGCCTGGAACCTGGGCACCAGACTGGAGAACGAAGCATCCACATAATTTAGGGCCGTATTCATAAACGAGACTTTGGATGAAGACTTCCCAAAGTCGACTTTCGGCCCGATTGTATAAACCATTTAATCTTAGATCAGAGGTTACATTGATCCTTGTTTCTGCTGAACTTGGAATTTTGTGTTGTATAAAGTCTAATCTGAGATTAATTTGTCTCAAACTAAAGTCAACTTTGACTGAAGAAATTTCTCCGATTAAGTTAGATGATCCAAGTTCAGTTATTTCTTTTCTGTTTGAAATATACGAGTGACAGATTGTGCAAATAAAATATCCATTATTATTAATATTAATAGATATGATAGGTACATTTATATGTATTTCTTTCAATTTCTTGCCTTAATACACAAACAATCTTATATTTTATAAGGCTCTATCCTGTTCAGCAGTATCAAATAACATAACCTATAATTATATTATGTTTATAACAACCATTAATTTTTAATGGATATGATAGGTACATTCATAAATGTTCAATTAACTGTATTACTAAACGAAAATTGTCGTTTTATAAAGCTTTATTATGTTTAGCAGTATCAAACATCATAACATGATAACAACTCGGAGAACAGTCAACCTTTTTCTTATTGTACGCCATTATTTACATTGCACAAAAAACCAGTGTCTCCAACAGAGTGTACGGAAAGTCTCCAAAAAGTAGTTGTAAAGTCGCTAGATTTCTCATTTTCAACAAAGAAAGATTAAATTTTGTCACTATGGGGTGCTAAAAAGGTCACTAAATCCCTATTTAAGCAATATAAAAGTTAAAAGAAATTGTTGTTGAAAAAGAGTTAAAATCGCTAGATTGGCAACACTGAACAAACCTGTATAACATGGTCCTCGCATCACGTATTTCACCTGTTTATGCGATGTTGCCAAATCCTTTTCACGTGAACTTAGATTGCATTTGAACCAAGGTAATTTGATCGCAGAAAAGTTTTATACAATAGAATAAGTGTCTGAACTCGGTTCACTTTTCGATCTTCGATCAAAGTTGATCTTTAGTCAGGGAGTTTTATACAATTGGGCCTAAGACTTTGACTTTGGTAAGTCGAGATTTGACGATCTTGTTCTAATGTTGGCAATCAAAATCACTGCCTTCTAAACGATTTAAATTAATAGATAGTTGAAATAGAGTAGGCACTGCCACAATCAAAGCCATCTTTTGAGACTTCATATGAAATAGTATTGCCTGTTAAGAATTTTGTTGTGAATAAAACATCAATTGTAGTTACATTACATTAGTTTCACATTAAGCCCTCAAATTATTTCACTGTAAAATAATTTTATTCTGAAGATATAGAGGATAAGAAGATGCCACCTGCCCTGTCGTAAGATAATTGTCAATCTAGACCGCACTCGCAGTTTTAAAGCAGGTGCTCCATTTCAAAGAGAAGGTTCTTACGAAAATTGAGAGCATTTGAGTAAAGACTCCAAGGCCACTTGAAGAGGTACCGGTGCGCTCTTCAGTATTTTCCGAAGTGCCTACTTCTTAAAGGGGTTAAATCGTAAAGCCTAATTCTATCTCTACAAGTTCAGCTGCAATCTTATAAGAGGAATTGTTTCTTATGACGAAGCAGTTTTGTCTAAACGGTAAAGTCAACTATCACAACATTCGTGCTACGATTCTGGAAATGCTCAACAAGTCCTGGATGGAAGTCCTCAAAGGCAAATAAACGTATATTTTGTTAACAGTACCAATATTACCTTCAAGTAGGAGATCTATGTTTTGTGGATTAGAAGTTTCTGAGCAATATCCTTTACATACAGAAATAAAGAGAATTTGAAGTGCATTGATGGTAGCATCTTATTCTTCAAAAGGCTCCGACACGTTCAATCTTGACTACATTAAATAGATTATTTATCTACTCACAAATGGAGTGTAAGGATCTGTTGAACTTCAACCAATCACAGCCATCTATGACTGCAGTTATCGTTTTAAATTGAATCTTCAGAACCATAGTGGGCCAAGAGCCATTTACTAAAACCGTAGAAAACAAGGGTTAAAATGAAGTTATCACCATAATTCAATGGAAAATATAGCAAGTAATATAAAGTATACACATTCAAACTAAATTATATGTCAATCTTCATTAAACTATGGTATTCACTTAACTTTAACCCTTGCTTTCTCCGTTTTTAATAAATGGCGCTTGGCCCACTATGGCTCTGAACCCTTCAATTATTGATTATTATCGCTAACGCTTAGGAATTCCTCTCTCCTACGTAAACAAATAAAAAGGCCATAAGCTGGTTAATTGATATTTTCACAATGTTCAATTACTAAAAATGTATTTTTTCCAATAAAAGCAACACCGAGCGAGGTGGTTCAGAGGTAATACACTGGACCTGCGTTTGGGATGTCCCGGGTTTAAATCCCGGGGTCGGCTAGTCTGATTAGGTTTATTAAAGAAGATAAATGTCATATTAGTTCCCATTTCTACTACAAAAGATACAGATAGTGTATTTATCATGATTTCAAAACACATTTATTGGCAATCCGATGTAACAACAACAATGTATTCTCTAAATATTTGACAGTCATGAAATAATCTATGGCTATTAGTGATGGAGGAAATAAATTAAATACCGATACGTTGATATTGCAATATATTGCAAACATAATTTCGATAAACGATATATATCGCAGAAAATATATCGATATATCGAACGATTATCGATATATCGCTATTCCGTAAGCAAATTACATTTTCAGGCGTACATTTACTGTATTACAATAAAACTACTTAAATTTTAATTTTCCTTTTTACCATTGAAATTAACATCATAAGTCAAAAACATAAATGTAAAATTGTAACAATAAGCAATACATTTTCATTATCATATGATGTAGGTCCTAACCTAAATAAAAATTATGGTGGAAACAAGGGAGCTTAAATGATATAATGGGAAAGAGCTAAGTGAACTCTACATAGTTGAGTAGGCCTATGTGATATTGGAACACGATTCAATTATTCTGATGTTTTATAGGAGATTCAATCCAGGACACAGATATAATGCTCTTTTCTACCTAACAACGTAATCATTTTTAATTGTAAGTAAACAGAACTTGTAATTATTTTTAAATGTAAGTAAAGAATGTTACAAGTTTTAACAAACTTCACAGGTGATTTGATACAATCCTTCTATAGTAAGTTCCCATTGCAAGTTATTGTTACACTCCAACATTCGAAACAACAATGGTGATGATTATAGGGATAGAATCTTTATGCACTAAAATATATAAGAAAACAGAATGTCAGCACTAGGTTGTGCATAGCCAATTAGAACAAGATATTGAGTGAGACACAATTATGTAACTGTCCACCTTCAGTAGCGCCATCTCTCGGGAATTATCGGAGTAGTCTAGTGTGGATTTTGTTGTTGTTGTTGTTGTTGTTGTTGATAATGATAACTTCACAAAAAATCGATAAATTTATGAGAAAACCGATATATTATACGATATATTGAATCAAAATTTCGATATCGATATATCGCTATATCGAAACGAAAATATCGGTATTTTGTAAAAACCGATATATCGTTCCCATCTCTAATGGCTATAAATAAAACCTAATGTAAAGAAATTAATATTTTAATTGTATATTTTTCTTTCTTTCTTCCTTTCTTTCTTTCTTTCTTTCTTTCTTTCTTTCTTTCTTTCTTTCTCTTGTTTGTAGTTCCTTGAGATATTTAAGCTTGCATGGCTTTGCTAATATTTGTAAATACATACTTCAATTCTTTCTTTAAAAATATAGTAAGCCTTGCAAGCCAATGATATTATATTATAATACAAGTTGGTAAATCAAGTTTATGATGAGAAAATATGTGTCATATCGTCGTTGCTCCTGCAATAACTCCTATGTGACATATTTATCGATTTTCAGATTTTTACTCTATTAAGTACGTATGGGCGAATCCAGAAATGCATATAGAGTGTTAGTTGGGAGACAGGAGGGAAAAAGACCTTAAGGGAGGCCGAGACATAGATGGGAGGATAATATTAAAATGGATTTGAGGGAGGTGGGGTATGATGATAGAGACTGGATTAATCTTGCACAGGATAGGGACCGCTAGCGGGCTTATGTGAGGGCGGCAATGAACCTTCGGGTTCCTTAAAAGTCATTTGTAAGTAAGTAAGTAATAATTTAAATAGTGACACAGCAATAATAAAATCTCCTATATGTAATTATATTTATTTCTTTCTAAAATGTAAGAATTCACAATCCCCTACGTACGGCTGCCATACGATGAAAAATTGTATATTTTGCACACAGGAGTTATTGCAAGAACGACGACGATATTATAATATGACATTAATTTAGTATGTCATTGACAAAAAGAATTGTAAGAGAAAACTATGTTGGCATTGCACCTCATATTACTTACTTACTTACTTACTTACTTAATTATTGGCTTTTAAGGAACCCGGAAGTTCATTGCCGCCCTCACATAAGCCCGCGATTTGTCCCTATCCCGAGCAAGATTAATCCATTCTCTACCATCATATCCCACCTCCTCAAATCCATTTTAATATTATCTTCCCATCTACGTCTCGGCCTCCCCAAAGGTCTTTTCCCCTCCGGCCTCCCAACTAGCACTCTATATGCATTTCTGGATTCGCCCATACGTGCTACATGCCCTGCCCATCTCAAACGTCTGGATTTAATGTTCCTAATTATGTCAGATGAAGAATACAATGCGTGCAGTTCTGCGTTGTGTAACTTTCTCCATTCTCCTGTAACTTTATCCCTCTTAGCCCCAAATATTTTCCTAAGCACCTTATTCTCAAACACCCTTAATCTCTGTTCCTCTCTCAAAGTGAGAGTCTAAGTTTCACAACCATACAGAACAACCGGTAATATAACTGTTTTATAAATTCTAACTTTCAGATTTTTCGACAGCAGACTGGGTGATAAAAGTTTCTGAACCGAATAATAACAGGCATTTCCCATATTTGTTCTGTGTTTAATTTCCTCTCGAGTATCATTTATATTTGTTACTGTTGCTCCCAGATATTTGAACTTCTCCAACTCTTCAAAAGATAAATTTCCAATTTTTATATTTATATTGCACCTCGTATTACGTACAGTAAAGCCAAGTGTAAAAAAATATTCTTAACTATTCTTATTTAATTTGCAGAAACTTTTACCACATAAATTATTCTTTGTGGTGATTGAAACCCATGTCGTAAAGAGCATTATGATTAGGTGCATATTCAAACAGCAATTCATTATTGAGCTTATCATTCACATACAGTTGTTAATTCCGGCAATCTTTGCGGCCTTCTTTAGTTGATCGGTACGTGATGTCGTTGTAATGAAATTGATTCACTGTCAATCAACAGCAATGATCGCCAGAGGCAGGAATCTGCACCGGCGTTCCTCGTTGTGAATAAAACAATGTCGTAAATTATAATTGACTTATGTACCATGACGACGACCGCCGGCGATGTTAGTCTAGGGTTCCTTTATTTATATAGAGAGTTGAATAATGTACGGGAAAACTTTGGGTAATGGATAAAGGATCTACAGTTAGAGTGACCAGATTCACGTCGATAAAAAAAGAGGACACAAAGGTTCAAAAAGGAGGACATCATTCGAAAAAAGAGGACAAAAATGTGTACTTAGATTTAGGCTTAGGCCTACATTATACTTTAAATTACGTCAATATCTATTTTATTACAAAATATTTTTACATTACAGATTTAGGTTTATATCATACTTAAAAGTATGTTAATATCTCTTTTATTACAAAATAATTACGATAAAACTTAATAATAATAATAATTTTACATATTATCATAATTTTACATATTTACAGAATATCAAAATTACTATTGGATCAGAACATACCGAATGGAGACCAATAAACTGTGGAGTTCGTCAAGGATGCCCCCTCTCACCACTTTTATTCAATATATACATCAACTCCATCATCAGACATTGGCGACTAATAATTCATGGAAACATCCCGCTCTTCCGAAATTGTACTCTAGATACATTATTATAATATGCAGACGATCAGGTTCTTTTTGCTACAAATGAAGACGAGCTGCAATACTTAATACGTCACCTGAATATAATAGCACAAAATTTGAATATGAAAATTTCCCCAAACAAAACAAAAATTATGGCGTTCCAAGGTAAACATCCAGTTAGGAGTAAAATTTGCATTGGAACCCATACGTTAGAACAGGTAAACTCATTTAAATATTTAGGTTATAATTTGACATATTTGCCTGTTACTGATATATCTGAAAATATTCAACATTTTAATGGAGCCTTAAGAACCATCAACCAGGTTTTCACAACCACGAAAACCCAAAAACATACCAGGTTAAAAACATATAAAGTTCTAGCAAGACCTGTCCTCATGTATGGTAGTGAGGCCTGGACTGTCCGAAACTCAGATGTTCAACGCCTAACAACTGCGGAAATGAGATTTCTAAGGAGGACTGCCGGCTACAGCTTGCTTGACCACAAAAGGAATAAACTAATTACAAAAGAATTGAAAATTACACCTATTTATGAACATCTCAACCACTATAGACAAAAATGGCTTAACCATGTCAATAGAATGGACCGTTCCAGACTCCCAAGACAAATTCTCCGCTATATACCACATGGAAGACGATCTTTGGGACGCCCCCTGAAAAGATGGACGAAGACCGTAACAGGCCACTAGGCCTAATACCTGCAAGGACGATGATGATGATGATGATGATGAGATGATGATGATGATGATGATGATGATGATGATGATGATGATGATGATGAATAATTTTACAGTTAGTTACAATATGAAAGTCAAGTGAACTATAATATTAAAGAGAACAGAAAATATCTATTTACGAGTAGATTTAGGCTTAGGCCTATATAATACTCAAAATTATATCTATCTATTTTATTACAGCATACTTATGATAAAACTTAATGATATAAAATTATTTTACAGTTAGCTACATATAAAAGCAACGACTATAAAAAGTAGGAGCAAAGAGATTTATGATCGTTGGCAAAGAGTATATTTCGTCGATGCTGCTGCCACCTACAGGTAAATTACTTGAAAAAGGTGTCAAATCAGTTAATTTCAAAATATCAGGCATACAAGTTACGAAAATGAGGATATTTCATGATTGTTTTTAAATCCGCCCGGACCCCGGATAAAGGCCTAAGAAGGAGGACATGTCTGGTCACTCTATCTACAGTAAAATCTAGCAAAAAACTTCACGTAAATACATAGTCAATTTCACAGTTTTTTAATTACAGACACCGATACATATTTGCTTATTACAACTTTATTTTACATCATTGTTTACAAAGTCCATGCCTAATTCTACAGATAGTGCTCAAAATGGCCACCATGAGTTCTAATACAGAATTCCAAGCACCGCATCGTGGACTCTTACTATCTCCCATGTTGACTTCTACGACACAAGATACAAAAATTGATCCCATGGTATGACAAATGTCTCAATTCCAGTAGGCGACATGTTGAGAAATAGCGCAACAATTGCTGTATCTGTTCCAATAAATTTTTTCATGCAATTGTGTTTCTTTTCTGTAAACGGCCCCAAGGAAAATCACTTTTTGGACGGCCTCGTAATTGCGGTCGAGTGGCAAAAATTTATAATAAGTACTTCTTTTGACATTATTAACATGGTGGAAGAAAAATAATTAACTTTTTTATCTGTCCTCATCAGAATGTTTGCTTGTCAGCAATATAAAAATATTTCATAGAGGTCTTATATAAATGAATAACCCAGGAAAAAAGATTTTCGATACAATTTTCATCAAAATCATTAGATAGATACACTGAGAATTCTGTTGTGAAATCAGAGCCATTTTTCTGAAGACGTCCAAAAGTTAATGGAATAAATGTACAGTATCTTCTTTCCTGGAGTTCAGTTCTTTTCACTAACTTCGATAACAACGGAAGACTCGACTGTAGGTGTCCTCACTTTCAGTTTTGATTATGGCATCATGGAAAAGCGACAGTGTTTTATTAGCAATATGGAAGGATCATTAAACCATATTAATAATATTAAAATGAAAATCCGGGCATATCTGAAAAAAAAATATGTATATCGGTATATATTAATTTCGGGGACATTCTGAGGATTATATTTTTCGGGGATAGAAAACAAAATTCGGGGACTATCTCCAGAAAACGGAGACGTCTGGTAACCTTAACATACACTATCCTCATTGTGGGAACAATGAACATCTTGTGGGAAGAGAAACTCCAGCATTCTGATTCCACTTTCCAATTAATGTGGCGGTATTGCGGTTCAATATCTTATGCAGGTACATTTAAAAGAAATTTATGATAGGACGTGCGATATTGAGTTAATCAATGTAATAACTTAACAAAACGAAAGAGAAACTATGGATTTCTTTAAACCACGTACCAACTCGCAGTTGATTTAAGTGGCTCAGTGTCAGAGTTGCCTAAGCCACAATTACACTCAAAAAAGTTATTGAAGTCTAAACTTAGACCTCGTTTTTAAAACTATATGCTCTAATTGGAAATTATTTCTCATTTACTCTAAACTAATATTTATCTTGTATATCTACTTTGGCACACATATAAATGATAATTGAGGACGTTACTCGAATAAGGGTGTATAGAGCAAAATGTAGTTCTGATATGAACTAATTTCGATGTTTGTCAGCTGTCAGGTTCATCATAGTTGTGTCGAAAAAGTATAATTTAACAGTGAAGAAAAACTTTTTCGACACAACTGTGATAAACCTGACAGCTGACAAACATTAAAATTAGTTTATATCAGAACTACATTTTGCTCTACACGCCCTTATTCGGGCAACGTCCTCAATTTACTGTCATTTTATGTAGAAATTTGCGACTAAAAATTTGTGAATTAGGTAACTTTGGCACTGAGCCACACATTTGATCTACGGGAAAGGACATAAAATAACTTTTGCAATTTTTTTCAAATTAAATATACTTAAATTTCAATTAAAATAAATTAATAATAAAAACATTACCTATTTGAAATTGTATCTTCCATACAAACTGTAACATAATTTTTATCTTAGAAAGAAGTTTTCATTTTACAGAGCATGAAAAGCTTTCCTCACAAACAAAATCAGAAGCAGATGTAACCCTACCACAGAATGATTTTCTTTCTTTCTTTCTTTCTTTCTTTTCTTTCTTTCTTTCTTTCTTTCTTTCTTTCTTTCTTTCTTTCTTTCAAAACGAATGATGATAGCCACAATTTGTTATACATCAAATGTAGAGTATCTTTGGGAGATTACTAACCTCTATAGAAAATGTTGATGCGCAGATGTTTATTCTTTATTCCTTATTGTTGGTAGCTGTTTTCGACATTTTGTTTTAGTCACTGAAAATGCAGTATGTACACATTATATCCAAATACCTTATTTGTTAAATCAACGACTCTTCCTTGTGAAGCAATACTGGATTACGAATTCAATTATAGCTACTCAAAGGGCATACCAAAGAGAATTTGGTGTTCGTAATCTCCCCCAAAGAATCACAATACTGAGACTGGTAAATAAATAGGAAACAACTGGATCTCTAAAAGAATAATAATTTTGATGACAATAAATATACACATTAAAAAATAAACTTCTGTGCATCTCGTGACAGGGAATCAAAACTCCTATATAATATAACCTAACTTTTCAGGCACTGGAAAAATGCTTTTACTCATAGAGTAGAGAGAAATAAGCAATTTCAGGTTGTTGTTGTTGTTGTTGTTGTTTTGTTGTTGTTTACATTCCATGGTATTCTTACATCCCTTCACAGCTACAATATGGAACATGTAAAAAAAAAATCCTAATAGTAGCTACTATATGAAATCTAAAATCTATACAGAAGAGTTTTACAATACAGTATAGTGTACTAGTACAGGGACATCATTTTATTTTTACTTCAATTTTTATTGTACCTGAGTTTTGAATGTACTTCACTCCCACCCTTCTACTAATGAAATTCAACCGTCTTCCACACAGATCCAAGACCGTATATACAGACATTAGTAGCCTTACGGTCATAGTAAACAGTACGTTCCAAAAATAAGTTCGCGTTTTCAGTGACGAAATAGCTTTCAATATTGAATCATTTTTCGCACAGGTACTGTCGTCCATTTGCCTACGTCGTATCCCGGTTTCCCCCACCTGCTTTTATTCGCCAGCTGTAATAGCTGGGCTGTCTTAGCTCTTTTCTGAGAACATTAATTTGTTAGGAATTGGACGTCTACGTAATATTATACAACTGTTTAAAATAACTTAAGTAAAAGGGCCTCGTTAAGTAATTAACTGTCACGTGATTTCCTCCTTTCTACGACCCTACGACATTGGACAGACCGTAGATAGCATGTCTGAGTAATTTTATCTTTTGGGTCGGACAGAAGTGAAGTTTGAATTTACAGTACGTAGGTACTCTTTTATAGAGTAGGTACAGAATTATTTCAACATGAGTTACTAGTACGAAGGACGAAACTGGTAATTGGAATTAGGTACAATGGTCTATAGTGCGATAATATGCACAAAAGAACTGAACCCTGTATCGAAATGAACGGCCAGCATTTTCAAAATGTGTTTAAATATCCATATTATGATTATTTTTCAATTTCACTTCTTTTTATATTGTACGTACTGTAGACAGTATAATATACACTGCATAATGAATACGTCCACACGGACAGCTCAGTTCGTGACTAAAAACACTCGTTCTTAATACTGTACTGTATTTGATTTTAAAAAACCTAATGAAAATTATCAAACTCAAAATCGCGATATTTCCTAATTTACGGAAATGGTTGAACTACTTTTCTTCCATCCTATACCTAGTGAAGTGATTTGTTTGTACATTACGCCAGTATCATCGAACTCCAGTCGTGGAAGGGGGCAAAACGGCGTTGATCCAGAGATATAGCCAGGTTAATATTAAAAATGTTAGTAAAAATAAAATGATGTCCCTGTACAAGACAGAACATTCATGATACGTTGTTGAATGTCATAAATTCAGCTACGGAATAGAAGGCTTGAGAAATTAGATACTTTTTTAATTTGGCCCTAAATAATCTTATGTTTTGAGTTTTATGTTTTATATCTATTGGGAGGCTATTAAAAATTTTTACTGCCATATAACGCACTCCTTCTTGATACCACGATAGACTTGCCGTGAAGTATGAAAGTCATTTTTTGACTCGTATTTATGCTATGAACTGTTGAATTAGTTACAAAGTTTTAAATAATAATGTTAAAATAATAGAATTCGTTTAAAACGTGCAGATTTCTTGAGAAACAAACATCTGATATAAAATGTGATAGGAAGTGCAGTTACAGTACCGAATTGCAATGTACTACAAGATACATTTTCAGTGTCTCAAACGTAAATCTTTTTCGGTTTCTGCCAAACACAGTTTCATAATTACTTTTACATTCACATGGGAGATGCGCTTTCCGAGGCACATTTTTACAGGACGTAGCTTTATGAACTCAGGATCTCTGTCTAGCTATTCGTGCAAACTATGTGAGAATTGTGTGGAATATATTTCCATGTGTTACTTGTAGGCTAATTGCATATACGTTCATGTTAAAAAATATATAATTACTATTCTGGCGGATGAATATTCTTTGTACACCAAGTAGGTCAGGCCGATGTGATTTATATTGTTGATGAGTGAGGTACTAACGGTCCAGTAATTACCTTCTATGTATCCTTTCACTGGCGTTCAGTACTTCATTATAATGGCCTTCCATTCCCTTACATTATGGAAATCAAAGTAAAGGGCTTTGTATTCTTCGTTTATCAACTTCTGAAGTATCTGTCATATCTCATATATCATCATCAATCACGAATTAGGCCGAAATCCTTAAGCGCTTGAATGGATTTTCCTAACAATTATACTTATTTGGACTATACTCCATTCTAGAAAGTATATTCATACTAAAAATTTCACAAATTATTTCAATTATTTAATTTTAAAGACTTGAATAATTTTCGAATTTTTTTCATTATACGAAATACAGAAAAATTATTGTGACACTGAAAAAACACGATTTCTATATTTTCTTGAAAATTCGCATTTTCAGTATCACTGAGGCCGAAAATTAGAAATACCGATAGGCCTACTGTTTAAACGAAAATGTAAGGGTCGCTTGTAGAATTTATCAAAACAAAACAATTAGGCCTAAGATGGTTTGGTCATATTAATGTACGAGGATGACAGAATCTCTGCCAGAAATCATCTCTGTAGAATGTAGTACTTGCTATTTCCTTGACTAAAATGCCACCGTAAATAATATATCCCATTTAAATTCGAATCGAAATCGTTAACAATTGTAATTTCTCTTCCCAACATATTTAAATGGAAGATGAAAAGCGAATATCGAATTGAACAGAACAGAATTCATGAGCTAGAATATTTATTCCACTAATCCACTGCCGGAATAGAATTTCATGTTTCAATGATCGTAATTCTCGTGCAGCTTTCGTGAAAAACAAATGAATCACATCCATTCTTATCGGCTTAATAATAATTTAATTTAAAATTTTATAATAATAATAATAATAATAATAATTAATTAATAATAATAATAATTGAAAACGCATTTATCTAATCTGAATGAAGGAATGTCAAGGCCTTTTCAAATACCTCAAATGGACAGGATTAAAATGAAGATGTATTGTATAGGCTACAATAGTTGAACATAAAACTAGATCAGCTGCGCCTTATTTCGACCGTTACATACTGATACAATTTTTAGGTACATAATGAGATCAAAAGAGGGAGTTACATAAAATTTACACAGTTCAATAAAATAAATATAAACATAGTGAAATACATATTAAAATGTTAAAGATTTTGAATCAAATACGAATCACTTGTTTTGAACAGAAGCCGAAATAATTCAATAAAAAAATGTACATTCAGTAAAAATAAAAATAAACACATTAGTATGCATCTTAATGTATTAGATCACAATTAACTAGGAAACAGTTGGCGACAAATTAAACAAAAAACCGACAATTGAATAAATTGATAGCGAAAATAGCTTAAAAAAACATCAACAAAGTCTGATACATGATTGGTTAAGTGATAAATAAAAATTTCATTTAAATAATAAAAATGGAATGACAAAATATAAAAATAAATAGTCAAAACAAAACAATTCCACTAAATTGGTTTGGTCATATTATGTTAGGATGACAACTCATCATAAATATTTTTGTAATTTAGTATTGCTAATCCTTGACTTCAAATTCATGTTTTTGAGCCATTGAAGGCTTCAGGCCCAGAGGAATTCCAGTGAACAGAATTTCTCTTCCCAATGTAAAATGGAAGAATTAAAAGATGATGTCAAATCGAACGGAAGGTATTTCAGCGTGTTATCATATTGCTAGAATATTTATTATGACTCATCCACTGCCGGAATAAAATTTCTGTGTTTCGGACAGATAAGTAAGTTCTCGTAGAGCCTTCGTGAAAAACAAAGAACCAATCCATTCTTGGCGGCTTAATTTGTTTACTATTGAATATTAGTGCTGAAATAGTACATAGACCTATACAAAAATCACAATGTAATACGAACTAAGAAAAATTAATAAATCTTGTGTAGAATTAGTCTCTCTTACATGACAAAACACAAAAGTACTGTTCGGTTCGATTCCGTTAGATGTGAGTGGCAGCAGACTTTTCGTTTCGATTCGATTCGGTTCGATTCCGCCAAGTGGGAGCGGGCCTTTATATTGTGTTTTTAACAATTGAAAAATAGACATGAAAAAGGCTAGAAGTGCCAAAAAGACAAACCGTAGAAAACAGAGCTTTCTTGTACGAATAGTAATGTATATCATCCATCTTGCACATCTATGAGAGAAGCTAGGGGATAAATGAAATTCCGGTGGTACTTGTCATTTTTCTCAGTGGATTGAGCCAGGGACATACTCTTTTTTCTTTTTTTTTTAGAAAACTAATTTTCGATTTTTTTCAGGGAGGAATCTTCCAGCGACAGTAGTGGTACGAGTGGGCAACAATCGGCCTGACTTGGGAACTAATCCCATCTGTAATCGGTTCACTGGCCAACTAGAAGAGGGAAAGCCATTGTTCCTGCCCTGTAACCCACCAATGCCAGGAGCTTTTGTCAGCGTCCATCTGGAAGGAGCCAATCTGAGTCAACTCTCTATTTGCGAGGCATTTGTTTACACTGATCAGGTATTAATGGTTGTGCATTATTATTATTATTATTATTATTATTATTATTATTATTATTAAGCATTTCTTATTATTATGATCATATTTTCGTTATTATTAATTTAGTCATTTATTATCATCATTGTTGTTATTATTATTTTATCATTGTTATTATTTTATTATTATTATTGGAAGAATAATAATAATTATAATAATAATAATAATTCATATTTTCGTCATTATATTATCATGTTATTGTTATCATTATTATTATTATTATCATCATCATCATCATTATCATCATCATCCAAGTGACTTTCCAAGTTCCTCCAAGCGAATGGTGGGATAGCACCAATTTAAAGGGCCACGATTCAAAATCCTCCTTCTATAATAATAAATCACTATTACTTTTCATTATGTCCCCATAAACTAAACTCACCGATTTGACAAAGTGTTCTTCTGGTCTTCAGAAAAAAAAGCATTCGCATTGTCGAAAATCTAAAATATCCATTAATTTGGATTTTATTATTATTATTCTATTATTAATTATTATTATTGGATTATTCAAGGGTTAGTCATCAAGACATGCTTCCTGGAAGACTTTGGCATAAATTTATTTCAGAACGCTCCCATATTGTTTTATCACGTTGAAGGTTTTTAATTATGTTTGATAGTCTGTTCTTTCCATTCTTCTTATGTGCTTTTGGAGTCTTTGATTATAAATAGTTGCGGCTCGTGACCTGCACTCACTTCTCCATGACCCTGGCAATTCCTCTAATTTTAATCGTTATTTTACATATATGCCCTCTCGCCTATGTCGTCCTTATTAAGTCACCTTAGAGCCAATTGGCTAGTCTCTACATTGAGACGATTCAACAGACTCAAGTCATAATTCAGTCGACCCCTTACTTAAGAGCCAATTGGCTAGTTGGATTCAGGAGACAACTCATCCTTCCTAAGGTATTCCCGTGGTTTTCCTAAGGCGCTAAGGCAAATGTCTGGATGAGCCTAAGAGAAATGGGCCACGGACCTAAGTGTTCTTCCCTATAAAGTTCCCATTGCCGATAAAACGACATAAATGCCCTGGTTCAGCTTCTATAAAATACCCGTTAATGGGCGAGGAACATCATCTCTAGTCGCAGAAAGGACAGAGAATCTTTCAATTTGCAGATTTACAATAATTCAGCAGCGTCTATTCCGAAAACCTTCATTACCTCTAGTCATCCAACAGCAACGAACGAAACTTTTCGAGGTCCACCTGCACTGCGAAATGGCAAAGCTTCTTTCAATGTGCAAGCTACACCTTCCGCGATTTCTTTTTCGTCTTCTTGTCCTGAAGAGACACTCAGTTTGATCATCCTTAAAAGATTTCTCTATCAGTAAGCCAAAGTCGCGTATATGGTACCTAAAAGTTACGTCCATTTTCGGCTTTTCCCTTCAACATTTTCTAGGTTCCTTCAGTGGAGCAGCGTAATCCGGAGTGAGACAAGTGGCCAACAGGCTTGGAGCTCACATATTCAGTTTTTCAATGTTTGATTTTGCAAGAATTTTGTCCTTTTAATTTTTTTCTTTTCTTTCAATTCAAATTTGTTACAAAGGGCTGAGTTTTCTTAAAGATTAAAAACGTTGGAAAATTAGAATAAAAACTATGCATAGTGAAAACTGTATTTTATCACTAAAACATTTAAAGGGTGACCAGGGGAAAAATACCCTTAGTTCAAATTCAGTAATTTATATTGTAATTGAACCTGGCAGTTAAAGGCAGATCTTCAAGATCCCCTAATTATACAAGGAAAAAACTCTCTTGGTTCCACATTTAGTTAGGACTGGACTATAGTTGTGAACCACATTATAGGGAAAGACTTAAAAGGTTGAATAAACTGTCATTCTGCAAGTCTGAAACGCTCTCCTGAAAAATTTGCAAAATGTGACTAAAGTTTTCCCTGGACCCTTCATTTCTATTAAAAGTGCATTCATATAATACAGTGAGGGTTGATACTTCTTGCAATACATTTTTTTGCTTTTTTATAACCTAAAGGAAAGATGGTTATTTATGTGAATAAATTTCATTTTTGGGAAGAACATGGATTTAAATGATTCTATTATGGTACCCAGTGACGTGCAGTCCACTGTCCCAAAGTGCTTCAAGTATTCTTGAATGTCGTATATTTTTCTACTCTTTCTGGGCTTGCAGCGTTTTCTCCAAATCATCAAAGCCACAAAATTTCTTGATGAATTTCTGGGTCGACGATTATTACCACATGTTTCCCCAACAAGATGGAATAACTCGTCACGACTTACCAATACTTAGAGTAGTCTTTTATAATAATATTTTAAATTTTAGGCAGTAGTTGCATTATTAATCTTATAGATTTTGTAAAAAAAATGGATACTGTACCAAATACCAACGTATTTTAATAATATCAGTATTTTCGAATCAAATATAAATTAGTAAGAAGGAAAATTAAATTATTATGGTTCATCATCATCATCATCATCATCCAAGAACGGCTTAATGTTAAAATATGTGTTTTTGAATGTGAACATTCACAATAGTTAATAGTTAATTTAAATACATTTATTTTAACATTATTTCCGTTTTCGTTCTCGTTGTCGTTTCCGTTCCTTTATTGTGAACCAGCCTCCCATCTGTTGGGCCACCGCAATTCACTGATGATACCTTAGTTTCAATAATTGTTACAGTTTTGTGGAACGAATTAAACAAAATCGAAGCTCCTGTTAGAATTAAATAAGACGAGTGAAAGTGGTCAGCCAGACATAAGAAATTTCTTCACTCAAATTTTCATTATGAAAGCAGTGGGCTAGTCATTCGCGAGCTGATTGGGATAATTGCAGGATGTAGCACATTCAATAAATATTTACAAATTACGGCTCTTTTGAGAGGACCCTGTTTGTATGTTGCCTGTGTGAATGGTATGAATAGATTGTTTAACTTATATTTCTGGAATGTAAAGCACTGAAAAGACGAAGGTACTGCTATTCACTTTTTAAATTGTACCCTCTTCAGAAGAGAATTGTCCTAATATAGGAAAAATTCTGGAGCTGATAAAAGTGCAAAGTCAGGAAAAATAGCTTGCGCAAGATCCCTCCGATTTACGTCCAATATACATAACACATGTTTAAAAATTAATAAAATAAACGAATCAGCCATACGAGTTCAGTGCCTTTGTGTTTTGGAGATCTTGAATAGAATTTGCGACATCGACCTTAACTTTTTTCAGCCAAAGTATAATAGATCGGTTATGCCCCAATAAAACATGCTGGTAGGTTTGTTATTGTACTGAATAGTAAGAGCATAGATGACAGGAAAACTCAACGTATCTTGGAATGTGAAACAAACAAGTGATTTTAATCTTGTTTTACAGGCGTTGCCTATTGAAAGATGTCCTCAGTTCCGAGATCAACCTCCTGGAAGTACAGCAACATACAATGGAAAATGCTACATTTTTTACAATCGCCAACCACTCAACTTCAAGGATTCTCTTGCTTTCTGTCGCAATCGTGGTGGCACTCTGGTGGACGAGAGCAATCCAGCACTTCAAGGCTTCATCAGCTGGGAACTGTGGCGCCGACACAGGTCAGTTGTGTAGTGTAAAGTAACTACATTTTGGTTTTATTTCATAAATTATTTTGCATGAAAGATTAACGATTGTAACCAAGAATGAATCATTAGACATATCAAAATACAAGCTTTCAAAGGAACCAGGGCATTAAAAGTTATTATTATTATTTTGTATATATTATATGAGGCGTGTAATGAGTTTTATAGTTAAATCGACCATATCCATAATGATCGATTCTTCTGTTTTGTTTTGTTTATGTACCCAAGGTATTTGTTTATGTAACCAGGTAGCTAGATTTATATGTCGAATAAAGCCAACTTTGGTTCTATAGATTGCAACTTTATTATAGAAAGGAGTAATTCCAATTTGAATGAGTCTTATGGAAGAAATGGCGAGACAAGTCAAACGAGAACAATATACCGGTATCTTGTTCTGGCAGAGTAGTGAAACTCCCGAGTTACTTACTGGACTATATTCAATACTGATCTGGGGGAGAATGTAATGAGTTTTATACAGTAGTTAAATCGACCATATCCATAATGATCGATTCTTCTGTTTTGTTTTGTTTCTGTATCCAAGGTATTTGTTTATGTAACCAGGTAGCTAGATTTATATGTCGAATAAAGCCAACTTTGGGTCTATAGATTGCAACTTTATTACAAGGCGTTTACTTGCAAAATCAAATACATCACTAAAACATAATTTTTCAGTATGAAAGAAAAACGTTTGCAAGGAATCAAGGATTTTCAACCAATACTATTCTTTCATCATACAAATCCGTGTGATGTATCTGGCTTTGGAGCATAACAGTGCTATAGCAGTTGTAAAATCATATGAAAATATGAAATAGTAATATACGTTACAAGAGCGGTATGTTGACGTTTTCATGGTCGAGGAAAAGATTGAAAAAGCGAAACGTAGTTGAGCTTTTTTAATTTCCGAGAACATGAAAACAAACATACCGCTCGTGTATCGTACATTACTTTGTGCGAAGATCGTTTATTACATACCTGAAAGACGAATTTCTAATTAGTTGCAATGAAATCTCCATGTTGGTTTCTGTTTAATGACGCCAACTTCGGAACACCAAAATATCTTTTTTTCAACATTGTTGCTATAAAATGTTTTCTGTGTTTACTATACTCCAGCAGGCTGTGATATACGTCTGTCTTTTTTTCCCCCCCCAGTCTATAAATGCGAACTTAAAACAAACGGTAAGGTTATGTAATGATTTATTTTTCATTTTAATATTTTAACAATATTATTTATATAACATAATATTGCAGTAATAACATCGGCATCTGGAATCTCGTTGATTTTTTCACGGCTTCCTTAATGTTACTTGTATCAGGAATGCAATAAATTTCGTGGAGTAGTAGATTTTACTTAATTTTTGCAAATATTTAAAAACAATAATAAAGATTGCAATTTAGGTGAAATTGCAGTGGTAAGTTTCCAATTTATAATTATTACTATGTTAAATGTCTCTAAAAATAATATGTTAAAAGCCTAAAGCAGTAAAATGAATGTCGCGCTTAAGCGGTAAGAAGAGGGAAATTGTTATGTGTGTTACGTTGGGAATACTGAATGTGGTATTTCACACTTACCGCGTATTGGTTCTGTGCGGAAAACAAGCAAATACGCACGATCTCGCACAATATAACATTAAGTCATTTTCGAAAAAAAAAAAAAAAAACAGTGATGTATCTGATTTTGCAACTACACGCCCAATATGGACCTTAAAGTTATTTTTCTGATCTGTAGGCCTACTTAGGAAATTTATTGTCCGGATATACCCAGCAAGCAATTCACTTATCTCTGCTTTATTATAATATATGAATTAAAACTCCATGTCACTACTATTGTATGTGTAAAGCACAGAAAGATATTAAAATTCAACATTTTGAGTCCATTAATGCTTCATATTAACATAAAATATTCGTATTTCAATGCACTAAGAATGCTTTTATATTATTTACGATATTTTAAACATCTTGCAACAACAATTTTTTATCGAAAATCTTCCCAAACATGGTTCAAAGATATGTAAATAAGTTGATCAATAAAACACAAACATAAAGTTGAAGTCTATTATTGGAGAAAAATTCGTTCTGGCACCGGGAATCGAACCCAGGACCTCTCAGCTTTGCGCACTGAGCGCTCTTTCCATCTGAGCTATACCGGGACCCGATTCACGGTGCCGATTCACTCATCAATGGCCTACTACCTGCAGATGAAAAGAGCACTAAGCACACAGAGCTGAGATGTCCTGATTTCGATTCCCGTTGCCGCAACGAATTTTTCTCCAATAATAGGTATCTACTAGTGTGACTGCTCATAATCATTGATTGATTTTGTTTCACAAAATAGCACGTTAAACCTGAAACCTAACATTCAAATTGAAAATTCTTTTTTGCAGAAGTGATTCAAATAGCCAGTACTGGATGGGTGCTGTTCGAGACCCACAGGATCGTAACAACTGGAAATGGTTGGGTGGTGAAGACGTCACAGTTTCTTTCTGGAATCTACCTGGTGGGAATGAGAACTGTGCCCGATACGACGGATCTAAGGGATGGCTCTGGTCAGACACCAATTGCAATGCGAAACTCAACTTCATTTGTCAGCATCGTGAGTGTGGAACTGTTTATGTACCGTATATTTAGTTCACGTATACAACTCAGAAAAACTAGGATCAATTTATTGGGATCTTAATTAATTACATAATAATAATAATAATAATTTGTATCTATAAAAATCGACGTATTGTTAAGTCATATTATCTACAATTTCATATAAACAAATTTTTATAACTGTGAAAAATAAATTAATTGTTAATAATTTTTGAGGCGTTCAGAGCTAAAGTGGATCAAGTCCATGAGATGTAGTTTTGAGATAATAGGGACTTAAAGTTAACTTGCTCTAGTGGATTATCTAATTTGACTAGCAATAATTTTATTGCTCCATTCTCAATTCTAGATTTATAAAATATCAACAATTGTGATGTTAATTGATGCAACACTTTGGTGACTTGAACCATATGGCTCAGAACATCGTAAACAAATAATCTGAGCCACCTACAGGCGAATCCCTAGAATTAAGACTTGATCCATTACTGTTCGGTAAAGATCCAACTTCAGGTAATCAGAAAATGAATTAAACTCAATTTATGAACATTTTTGACTTGATCCACTTTAGCTCTGAATGCCTCATTTGTTGAGTAGATACTTAATGTAATCATGCCCAGGGTACGACATAATATGTTAGAACAACGATCTTATGTGAAAGCTAAGTCAAGGGGACAAGAAGAAGTAACTTCCCCGATATCGCCATTTCTAACAGGATCACCATATATAGGCTCGTAAATAAAACAAAAAGTAGTCTATCTGGTTTCGGCAAGAAAACGAAACTGCACTGTCGACTTCTAACAGAAAAGATGTTTGATAGAAATGGAAATCATTCTTATCTCACGTCTGCGATTTTTACCTACGGAAAATTTAAAATGACGACTCTCATAAATCCGTAAGAACTCTGCATAAATTCAAATTTCGATGTAGTGTCATTATACAGTGAAGCCTCGTTTATAAGTTTTTTTTAAGGGACTCATTAGAATAATGTTTAACGAGCGAGTTGGCTCAGACTGTAGCATTTGAGACTCGTATTCGGGAGGTCCTGGGTTCAAATACCGTGGACTACCAATCTGACTGGGATTTTTCATGGTTTCCCTCAGCCACCAAATAAAAACCTACAACATAATTATTATGTTGCCCATAAAATCTGCGTGAGAAAATATTTAGCAGAAAAGAAGCCAGGTCACAAGAGGACAAAAAAACCGCGTGTTCATTACCTTTTCAGGTCCAAGCTGCGATTCGAAGCTTACCAGTCGGAATGATGATACCTTATTTTCTGTGTTTCGGTATGGTATCGTCATAAGCAACAGAATAAGTGGCGTCATTTCAAAAGAAACCTGAGGCTAATTCATTGCTTCAAACAAACAGAAAAATCAACATAAACTAGTGGCTTGTGCAGCAAATTCTGCAAACTAAGTTCATTAGACTTTCAAATAAAAATTTTTCAGATTTATTTTCAATGAAGAATACCAGACATTCTGAAAGTTATTTCCTTCCGTAATAATGAAACATGATCACTCTGAATGGTTTCTTTGTGCCAAATACATTTTCTTGAACCTATCCATCTTCAGCTTTTGAGTTTCAACTCGAAAACGCAAGTAACAATGTCAGGACGATAGGAATACATTTCAAGTCATTGTGGATTGTAGGCGAAAGTTAAAAAAAAAAATTCAGGTTTGCTATGCTTCTAACAATAGACATAGCATTTTGGTATAGCAGCTGCATGTAGAGCGTAAAATCATTTTATCCTGCTAAGAGATCATGCTGAAATGATCGGGAAATTACAAAATTTTCTAGGCCTCTTATTTTATCAGTAAGTAATACCTTTTGGTCTTTCCTTAGGAACTGTAATTTTTGCGATCTCGCGAGTCAATACTGAAGAGAATGACGCATATAAATATCTACACCACACCGCTATTAATTATATGAAAAAAAAAAATCCAACCCAACTTGATTAATAAGTATAAAAATATTAGATTTTTAATAACAATATCATTATCTTATGTAAGTTTTGTAGTTATATAGCCGCCATTCAGTAAATTATAGAAATGAAGATCTAAATTAAGATATTCTTTACATCTACTTTTGTAACTCCAAACGTTTCACTTTCATATCATCAATATAACATTAATATTATGTATAATTAATGAAAAATAGACGCATTATGGCATTAGCTATAATAATATTTAATTTCTAATGGTAATAATGTCATAAAACCACCTCAGGTTTTGTAGATTTTAATACTGGTATCCAATACACAAAATTATACACTGTAGAATCAGACCTGTAAATTATTTTTAGTAAATCTTGAAGTTTTTAATAACCAATTGAATTTGAGCTCTAAATATGTCGGCAATCCTACAGGTCATGACCTTCGTATAATAGGCTATTGTTTATTGTAGTGTGTGTTTTGTTTTATTCTGAAATTCAATTAGTTCTCAAAACTGACGAAAGATGGATTTTGGAAAATAGGAAAATTATGTAGGAAAACTAACGCTTCACTGAAAGTCACTATTTTTCGGAAAATCCTTGAATTCCAAGCTTCAAAATAACGGGTCATTCATTAAAATCCGTTGAGCCGTTTTCCCGTAATTTCTATTACCAGTTCAAATTATATCAACATAAATTTCATACTTAATCCTTTCATTTTCAAAACAAACAAAAAAAGATAATATATAAATAAGTGAATTTTGTATGTAGGGACTGAAAAAACATAACGTACAAATGTGAAAACGTGTAACCAGGGATGCATTTCAGGCCTGGCAGGCCCTGATAGTGCTATAGTACTATTTCTCGAGGCCAGGCAGTGCCAGGGCACTTTTATGATTTTCACATTATCGTCAAAATTTTCATTTATAAAAAGTCATGTGAGGTCTAATCCGCAGACCTAACACACTTTATATCTAGATTCGAACACATGTATTTTTGTCTGACATTCCATAAATATTTCTGTGAAAGAAGATGATGACGACAACGATGACAATAATGACGACTACCAGTACTACCGAAATCTCAGATCCAAGGTATTTTTTTTTCTTGTTTAAAAATACACTACTGCGTGTAGGCCTAACTGAGACAAAATTTAATAGAGAGAGGTCAGTGCCTTAAAACGTAGAAGTGAATAATGTATAAATCAGGTTCTGCTGTACTTAGATGCTGGTGGAGAACATTTTCAGCAGATTCTTTGAAGTGTGTAGTAATACAAATTAACCTCGTTTGCTTTCAGAACCTAAGGCATGTGGAAAACCTGAGCAGCCTCCCAATTCCACGATGATTGCCAAAAATTTCAATGTTGGTGCTGTAATCGATTACACATGCGATGAAGGCCATCTGCTTGTGGGACCTTCCTCTCGAACATGCTTACCCACAGGATTCTACAATGAGTTTCCACCTGTCTGCAAACGTAAGTAACTAGTATCCGCGATCCTGCAAAGAATGTGGGATTATGGCACTGTGAAGTCATTCGCTCCGCTGTTGTTATATGTAATAGTAATATACGTTACAAGAGCAGTATGTTGACGTTTTCATGTTCGAGGAAAAGATTGAAAAAGCGAAACGTAGTTGAGCTTTTTTAATTTCCGAGAACATGAAAACAAACATACCGCTCGTGTATCGTACATTATTTTGTACGAAGATTGTTTATTACATACCTGAAAGACGAATTTCTAATTAGTTGCAATGAAATCTCCATGTTGGTTTCTGTTTAATGACGGCAAATTCGGAAAACCAAAATATCTTTCTTCAACATTGTTGCTATAAAATGTTTTCTGTGTTTACTATACTCCAGCAGGCCGTGATATATGTCTGTTTTTTTTCCCCCAGTCTATAAATGCGAACTTAAAACAAACGGTAAGGTTATGTAATGATTTATTTTTCATTTTAATATTTTAACAATATTATTTATATAACATATTGCAGTAATAACATCGGCATCTGAAATCTTGTTGATTTTTCAGTCTTCCTTAATGTTACTTGCATCAAATGCAATAACTTTTGTGGAGTAGTCCACTTTACTTAATTTTTGTAAATATTTAAAAACAATCATTAACATTGCAATTTAGGTGCAATTGCAGTGGTAAGTTTCCAATTTATAATTACTAGTGGCTTGTGCAGCAAATGCTGCAAACTAAGTTCATTAGACGTTCAAATAAACATTTTTCAGATTTATTTTCAATGAAGAATACCAGACATTCGGAAAGTTATTTGCTTCCAAAACAATGAAAGATATTAAATCTCCAGCCAATACTGAAGAGAACCACGCATATAAATATCTACACCACACCGCCATTAAATATATGAAAAAGACCCAACCCCACTTGATTAATAATTATAAAAATATTTGATTTTTAATAATACAATTATTATCATACGTAAGTTTTATAGCTTTCAGTAACATACTATATATATACTATATAGCCGCCACTCAGTAAAATATAGAAATCAAAATCTAATTTAAGTTATTCTCTTCATCTACTTATATAACCCCAAAACATTTCACTTTCATATCATCAATATAGCATTAATATGTATAATTAATGAAAAATAGTCACATCATGGCATTAACTATAATAATATTTCATTTCTAATGGTAATAATGTCATCAAACCACCTCAAGTTTTGTAGTTTTAATATCAATACAAAATAACAACAAAATTAACACCACAGAATCGAATTAAATTATTTTTTGTAAGTTAAGTTTTTAATGACCAATTTAATTTGAGCTTTAAATAAGCATTCTTGCAGATCATGGCCTTTGTGTAATATTGTTTACTGTAGTATGTGTTTTGTTTTATTCTGAAATAAAAATAGCTGACTTGATGCTCACTTAATCCTTTACAAAAAGCGAAGGCAATATCAAATCGGCTGTGAATGCTAAAAGTTCTCAAAACTGAGGACAGATGGATTTTGGAAAATAGGAAAATTATGTTTAAAAATTGACATTTCACTGAAAACTACTATTTTTCCGAAAAACTTTGAGTTCCAAGCTTCAAAATGAGGGGTCATTTATTGAAATCCGTCCAGCCGTTTTCCCGTAATTTTCATTACCAGTTCAAATTATATATATATAGATTACTATGTTAAACATCTCTAAAAATAATATGTTAAAAGCCTAAAGCAGTAAAATGAATGTCGCGCTTGAGCGGTAAGAAGAGGGAAATTGTTATGTGTGTTACGTTGGGAATACTGAATGTGGTATTTCACACTTACCGCGTATTGGTTCTGTGCGGAAAACAAGCAAATACGCACGATCTCGCGCAAAAGCCTGTTTCTGCTATTCTGCTGCTAATAATAAAAAACGTTCCGTGCTTTGCCTCACACTTATCTGTCTTTATCTGTTCAAACAGCGTAATATTTTGGGAGTTATGCTACTTTTTCTACGTTGATATTTAAAACAGGACATAAATTTAATTTAATTTCTATATCACTCACTCTTAATTTGCAGGTATCCAGTGTGGTTTTCCTGCAGAGATTCCCAATGGGCAATATCAACTACTAAACAGAACAGTGGGTTACATGAGTCGAGTCATTTATTCCTGTGATGAAGGATATGAGCTAATAGGAAGAGCACAGCTAATGTGTGACATTGACGAGAGGTGGAATGGACCACCACCTCGATGTGAAGGTGCGTATAGTGTAGGAATTATAATAATAATAGTATTACTGACTGGGGTTCGATCCCAAGTGGTGACGGGATTTTTCTCGTTGCCAAACTTCCAGAACGGCCCAGAGGTTCACTCAGCCTCCTATAAAATCGAGTACCGGGTCTTTCCCGGGGGTAAAAGGCAGTCAGAGCGTGGTGTCGACCACACCACCTCATTCTAGTGCCGAAGTCATGGAAAGCATGGGGCTCTACCACCATGCCCCAGCGAATAGGGATTATAAAGAATGTACACTGAGCGAATTTTCTTGTGTTTTGTTTCTCTGTGCGCCAGCGGCTTTCCACCTTCACGCGTAGAGGTAGTGTAATCGAGCATACGCTAAGATAATAATTGAGAATAGAGTTAAGGCACAGGATCCAAACATCGCCTGCCTTATTGCATAATCTAACGCTTTGCTTCAAATAAATTCAAGTTAACAGCTTTCCTTATTTCTCAGTGACAAACTTTTGGGAGTTATGCTTTCAAACAGCGTAATATTTTGGGAGTTATGCTACTTTTTCTACGTAATAATAATATTTTATATTTCAGATATAATACATTATATTATAAAATAATATAATACATTATAAAATTAAGTATCCTGAGATTCGTTTAATATTTGTATAATAATATAATACAGGTATATGGTTTTACTTCTCGTAAGAGTTTTGTTTTCCATTTTCAGCGGTATCAAATCATTACATATTTTAATTGTTGTTGATGTCAACGTCTCAACTCTCATTATAAAGGAACTCTAGAGTCTAGATATTGCAGTTAATGAAGGATTTATTATTTTATGGATCCAATTTATTTTATTTGAGTACATAATGTATCTAGATGTATTAATTGTATGTGTTATATTTCCGCTGTGTCAACTGCTAGCTGGTGTGATGTCAGCGCCAACTCTAGGGAGAAAGCAGAATCTGACGCTTTAGCTGGCTTGAAGGTCATTGAAATCAGTCCGGCTACATCAAAGGTGTCCATTCTTTATAATCCCTATTCGCTGCATGCCCCCCAAGTGCCTTCATGGCGTGTGACGGGGATACCTTTTTTTTTTTTTTATTACTGACTTCTCCACTGTCATGGAGATCAAGTAGGCTTACACTCTCCAATAAGTGAGTTAAGCAAGCAAATTTAATGAGTATCATTATGAAATAATGAAGTAAATTAAGTGGACTTAGAAAAGGTGTTTGACAGAGTGGATTAGAATAAACTGATGGGGATCCTAACGAAAATTGATGTGAATTGGAAAGAGAGAAGGCTGTTCAGTAGGCCTAACCTTCATGTGAAACAAAGAGTCAAAGTCAGGATAGGAGAAGGAATGTCAGAAGGAAGTGAAATAGGGAGAAGAGTACGTTAAGGATGCCCTCTGTCACCTACCCTGTTCAACATCTACTTGGAGGATTTAGTGAAGAACTGTTTTCAGAACATGGGAGGAGTGATTGTAGGAGGAAGAAGAATAAAATGCATAAGATTTGCTGATGATATGGCGTTGTTAGCAGAAGAGATGATACTAAGGGATATGCTACTGGAGCTAAAGGACAGCTGTGAGCAATATGGGATGAAGATACATGCAAACAAGACGAAGAGCATGGTCATAGGAAGAAAAGTAAAGAAGGAAACTTGCGAATTCTAAATGAGGCAGTAGAGCAAGTGGACAGCTTCAAATACTTGGGGTGTACTATAAGCAGTAACATGAGCTGCTGCCAGGAAGTCAAAAGGAGGATAGCAATGGTAAAGGAAGGTTTTAATAGAAAAAGGGGCATCTTCTGCGGATCTCAGGAGAAAGAACTAAGGAAGAAACTAGTGAAGTGCTTTGTGTGGAGTGTAGCATTGTATGGGGCATAAACATGGACATTACGACGAAGTGAAGAGAAACGACTAGAAGCATTTGAGATGTGGATATGGAGAAGAATGGAGCGTGTGAAGTGGACAGACAGAATAAGAAATGAACCTGTGCTGGAAAGAGTGGGTGAAGAAAGAATGATGCTGAAACTGATCAGGAAGAGGAAAAGAAATTGGCTGGTCGCTAGCTGAGAAGAAACTGCCTACTGAAGGATGCATTGGAAGGAATGGTGAATGGGAGAAGAGTTTGGGACAGAAGAAGATATCAAATAATAGACGACATTAAGATATATCGATCATATGTGGAGACTAAGAAGAAGGCAGAAAATAGGAAAGATGGAGAATGCTGGATTTGCAGTAAAGACTGCTCTTGGACAGAACACTATGAATGAATGCATAAATACAAAAATAGGTGCATTACTCATTCTATAAGAAACCTGAAAAATAAAGGGTCAACAATATTGTTACTAATTCACTAACATATCTATGCAAATTGCATAATTCTGTTTACTTTGGGTAACTACAACACAATATTCAGAAATTTTATTTTAGAAACTTCCTCTCAAAGACTGCATATAGTACATTAGAGCTTCAATTTTACCTTCATTTCTACTCGTCGGAATTCATTCATTCATACTTTTCTGCCCAAGGGTAGGTCTTCCACTGCAAACCCAGCTAATTACTTATAAGATAACAATTATCTGTTAATATGAAATAGGTTCTATACATGATTGATGAAAGAAGAACGATAATAGAAAGGTTTTGAAGTATAGTATCCATAAAAATATATATTCTCAGTTACAATAGATGCTGTTTTAGATACCATAGATGTGCTGATGAAATGGCCTTATTATATTTAACAAAATAATAATTGAATACTGTATAATGTATAATAATTTACTAAATTTACTCACTAATGCCTATTCAACATCATTGAACGTGTAACTAAGAGGAAGGTTGCCAGTGAGAATAAAATTCATTTATGTACCGGTATTAATACAGAAAATATCAAAGTTTATGATAATCTATTTTTAGCTTGTAAGAATTTAGGTTGTGGTACTAGTACAAATATTGTTGCACCATCGAATCTGTGCCCCTTCAGCGCTGTCGTCGTTCTTGGAAAAGTTAATGCCTCTACTCACCCCATTCCACCTGCTTCTCTCCCACTACGACAAACAGCAGGACACGAACCTTGCCGAATAGGGATGTTGCCAAACTTCCGCCAAACAGTGTCATGTCTCTTGAATATTGCTTATAATAATGTAAGGTTAATTATTACTTATTCATAATTTAATTTAAGTAGGTCTAATGACGCTGATTGACTTACGATTGTTTGCAGATAATTATATTATTACAGTGGATATTTATTGGTTTAATTGAAATTACATCAGAAACATTATCTCTTTGCCAGCATTTTTTAACAGTATAATGTGAATGTATCCATGTTTCCTCTAAATACACAATCTACTTTCCTTCTCTGCGAAATTTCGCAATTTTTCTTAAATAACTGGCCCTCCATGCTACAATATAATTTCTTTCAATCAAAATACATCTTGTATTTCTACAGTTTTTAAATCTAAATCCCATGTCTCGAATCACTTTCCATAGCGTTTCTCTCCCTCCTTGGAAATTTAATGCATCTCTTGCAACCTTCAATAATTTCTCCAATGTCGGAACTTCTTTTTGCATCGTATAAAATTCTTGTATCTTTCTTCTTAAAATACATCTGTCCATATCATCTACAAGAATTAAAGGTTCCCTTGGTCTATTCTTCCCTGGTGACTCTAGCTTTTCATCTCCTGCACAGACTCCCTCTCTCCTGATTTTCTTTATTAGGAGCTCTGACCTGTCTATATAAATTACATAAAAAAGTTGTATTATATTAGTATTAGTTAAGTAAGTAATTTTAATACGTAATCAATTGAAATAAAATAAGCCTCACATGTGATCGCAGCTGCTCTTTTCGTTGCCTGATTTATAGGAAAGAAATATTGACCTGTTTTTTTTCTCTTCATCGCAAAATGCTATTACTTGCTGAATAATATTTCTTTCACCACTCCGTGCTACAGTATTCATGTTGAGTTGACAACACTGGACTGCAAATAAACTGTCCCACAAGAAGGCTTAAAATTGTGAGTAGTGGGAGAGAGAAAGAGAGAGGGATAGAAAAGAGAGAAATAGGAATACAGGGGGAGAAATGAATTGCCGAGGCTGAAAAGGAATTAAGGTTCAGTTCGCATATCTTACCAGGGCACAGATCCGATGGTGGGACTATACTTGCCACATACTCTCAGATTCTTGATCAGTCACCTAAAGATAATAAATATTTTCACATAAATCAAGTCCTTAACAATCATTCTGAGAAAGAAGAGTTGGGAATTAAATAGTTCTAATTAATTGTTTAAAAATTGTGCACATAACTAAATTTGAAATTAATTAGTGTGTAACTGCCACATTAAATCAATGTACTGTACTGAAATTCTTAACAGGAGAAAGCTTAAATACTGTTTCTATTCTACGCAGCTATTGAATGTGATGACCCTCCCTCCATACCAAATGGGAAGTTTGTAATTAGCAACAACTACACTATAGCAGGGACCACAGTTGAGTATTCATGCATCTCTCGGAACTACAGACTCATTGGGCCGAACAAGATTAAATGCCTTCCCAATGGAGAATATGATGATGATCCACCTGTTTGTAAAGGTATGAGTTAAGATTCGCTTAAATGTCTATTAACGTAGTGTCAGATATCCATTGCTTCTACTTAAAAATAACACATTAGTTTCGTACCTAATCTATAGTGACACTGTTTTGTTATGCCGCAGGGTTTTCATTTGCTGTGTTGCCCGTGCAGTTAGTGTATTTCCCATCCTGCTTCCACTAACGAATGCCGCACCATTCAGTGACAGTTGCGAGTTAATCATCTGGACTCATGCGTGAAGGTTGAATTAATCGTGTTGTGTTGCGTGTGTGTGTGTTCGGCGTTGTTGCAATGCGATTTTCATTACGTGAATGTATGTATATGCATATAAAATACAGAAAATCTTGTGTGAAAATACGACAGAACTGCCATAACAAATTTCCAAATAGACCCATGTCTAATGCCATTACAATAAGAAGATTATCCAAAAGATTCAAACAGACAGGTTCAGTAAATGATCGTAAAATACAAGGGAGGAGAAATGTTCTTACAGAAGAAAAATTAGATGAAATAGGACAGAGAATAGAACGCACCCTGCAAAAATCTCTTAAGTGTTTGGCACAGGAAACAGAAGTAAGTTACAAATTCGTTCGTCAAGTAACAAAATTATTTAAATTAAAGCCATACAGAATTTTGGTATTTCAAAAATTAAATCAATAAGAGGTTGCATTTTTGTAATTGGATTTTAGAGAAAGTAAATTCTGAGGAAATTGATCTGACACTAATTTATTTTTCTGATGAAACCTATTTTCATTTAAATGGACACATATCCTCACAAAATCATCGGTATTAGTCAGGAGAAACCAAATCTTGTACTCGAAAGGGAAAGGTAAGGAGTGCAGTGCTTGCTAGAAGTCATGATGTTGCCAAATGCTTCATAGAAACATAATGATTTCCTCTAAAACAGTGAATGTTAGAGAAAAAAATTAATTTATACTTTTCAAATCTCTCCTCAGGATCTTTTACCAGTTTCATTTTGGTACACAAGTTACCATCCACCCTGCATATTCATTTGCTTACATTTACACTTAAATTTATTTACATAATCTATATTAGATAAGGAACTTCAAATATTTTGATAGATGTGAATTATTTTAATAGGAATAAGAAATGTTATGAAATACACATTAAAAATAAAACAAACTGAGAATAAATTTCTGTGGCGAGGAAAAAGGTCTTATGTCAATTTTTGAAAATGAGATTTTTATATATTCTGAAATTATTTTGGTAAAACGACTAAAGTCAAATAAGACTCCTGACTGGATTTATAGAGCGTTACCAAATGGCCTAAATACTTTTTGAATCGAGCACACACAGAATAAAGGACTTAAGAATATTTAATACTTTATTCAAAACTGTTTACTTTCCATGCTTCCCTATTAAAAAGATCTTTGTATTTTATTTTATCACATACTGATGCTCTTTCTTTTTAAAACTTGAAGCACCAGGGTAAACAGTCCTATAATTATTTAAGATCCATTTTGCATTCCTAATAATTTACATTTCCCATTTATTTTGACATAAAAAGTATTTTAATAGTTCTTATTTTTGGGTTGTAGTCTTAAAGAGGCTTATTATTTTTGGAAATAATCAAGAAAATTGTTAAATGAAACATTACCTATTTTAGAAGAAATATAAACAAATAATATCCAGGAAAAACCTCTTATTTAAAAAACTTAAATTGACAATGGAAAAGTATTTTTTACTTAAGACCTTTTTCCTCCCGGCCACAGATTTGTTAAAGGAATTAACAAAAGCAACAATGCAATAATATTTTCTTATTTTTGTACTTTATTATTTGTGGTTTAAATCACGAGATAATTAGAAGGTCTAATTGCTATATTGGTGTTCATGTGCTACATTTTGTCAGTAGCACTGGCAGGATGATTTATAGGAATTGTGCCCCCCCACCCAAAATATATGTCAGGGTCTTCCAATATTTTAATGATTGTTGAAATTCTATACCGTAATATAAACACATAAACACAGGACCCTAAAACAACAAACTAAGGGCACTTTATTGCGATATCAATAATAAGTCTACTTCTTAAAATTTGTTGAAAGCATAATTGAATCGCCCCATGCAGAAAGGGCTTCAATCCATTAGATATAGTTTTGAGAAAAAAAAAAAACATTCTGTACACTATATTCCTTTCTGCATAGAACTCTGAGCCTGACGCTTCAGTTTCTATCTTTCCAAGCATTGGACTGAATATCTTTCTGCACAGGCCGATGGAGCCACCCATAAAGATATGATTTCCATCGATATCTTGTTTTTTCAAAATTTGTGACTGAAATCCTTTCTGCATGGGGCGATTCAATTACTATTTCAATAATATTTATTTATTTATTTATTTATTTATTTATTTATTTATTTATTTATTTATTTATTTATTTATTTATTTATTTATTTAGTCACTTAGTCACTTACTTACTTAGTTACTTACTTAGTTAGTTACTTACTTATTACTTACTTATTTATTTATTTATTTATTCTGGTGTAGTTAAGGCCATCAGGCCTTCTCTTCCACAACACCAGGAATACAAATACAATAATAGAAATAAATAGAAAAAAATACACTATAATACACAAAGTAAAGCTACACAAGAAATAAAGAGGGAGAAAAAAAACACTATAAACAAAGTAAAGCCACACAAAAATATACAGGTTGCAGTCACACAAACTTTAAATGAGTGATTAAGTATCATAATTAATTCCATCCTAACTAATTAACTAACATAAACAAGAAACTTGCAATTTTAATCTAGGTTAAAAAAAGAAAAAGAAAGAAAAAACATAAATCAATACTTCTAGCAATACCTAAAAAACATTAACTAAGACAAAATTTTCCAATTTAATTTTGAATTGTGATAAAGTCCGGCAGTCCCTGACATCATTAGTTAACGAATTCCAGAGGCGAGGTATTTCTACAGTATAGGAAGATGAGTATAAAGACGTTCTATGATGAGGGATAGAAAGAAGTGCTTGATGTCAGTTTCGAAGAGTTGTAAGAAATTGAAAGCGCGATAACAGATATTTCGGAGTAGAAGTATGCATGATTCTAAACAGAAGAGACAGTGAATGTATTGTTCTTCGTTCCTTCAGACGCACCCATGAAAGTAACTGGAGGGAAGGTGTTATATGGTCAAATTTACGAGTATTGCAGATGAATCGTATGCACACATTATGAACACGTTGTAGTCTCTCAGCTGAGAGTGAACTTACATTAGTTAGCAAGGAATCGCAATAATCAAAATGGAGCATTACAAGCGTCTGAATAAGATTCTTTTTTAGACTAAGTGGTAGAAATTCTTTCATATGAAACAAGGAGTGAAGTTGAGAAAATATTTTTTTGCAAATGTGTGTTACTTGAGTATTCCAATTTAGATCGCTATCCATAAAAATGCCAAGATTTTTAACTGTTTCACTGTATTTAACAATAATCCCATTCAATATTATATGTGGTATAGTACTACTATCAAGAGTGCTTCGTAGACGATTATGTCCCATTATGATTGCTTGCGATTTCTCTGGATTTAACCTTAATCCAAATTTGTGTTTAACAGAATTCTTCTTTTATGTAAAAAGAATATTTTTTATCTTGTCTCTCTCTCTCTCTCTCTAAAAAAAACCTAAAAATCGGACTGAGCCCCCCTTCCACACTCGAGTTGTATCCGTTTCCCCATATGGGCAGCCCTGCCAGTAGCTTAATCATTGGATGAGAAAATTATGTCCATTTCTTTGGTTTTTCACATTTTGAGTTACAAAATTAAGACTCCAAATTCATCAATCAAATACTGGTAGTAACTATTTTCGAAATAGCCTATACCAGGCCTGCAGAACTCGCAAAGTAGGGGAACTATGACGTCAGCCTCACTCCACTTCTATTGGAGATGATTGACTTCCGCCCCGAGAATGAATGTTGATGCAGCCGAGCGTAACTAGAATGCCCTGACCGCACAGGTAGAAAAGGTGGGTGGGATAAAAGAGGGGAGGAAAACAGTCGCTCTTAAGAGCTACAGTTCTGCAGGCCTGGCCTATACTGTTATTCCGCCTTGGAATGGAGAGACATCAACCGTTTGAAATTCTAGTTGCAGCCTTCCCTCTGTAAAAAACAGTTTCATGTCATATTTATTTTAATTGCTGCCTTATCCACACAGAGAGGAAAGATTTTGTTTAATGACATTCATTTTTTTTTTTTTCAGAAGAGGCACGAATAGCAGGCGCAGTTGCAGTTCCAGCTGGCAAGCCTGCCCAACCTCCGTCATCAGCAAATAAGCCTCGAGACCCAACAGCGGGACCTACTCGACCCAGTTTGCCTCCAGCTCGTCCTGGTCCACAAAGCCCACAGCAGCCTTCCAAGGAGAAACCAATTAAACCAGCCATATCAGACAGCAATCCTTCTGAATCAGCTCACAAACCGCATATCATAGCTGCCTCTCACCCTCAAGACAACGAGATTCCTGACAGTGTGAATGTGAGAAGCGACCTTCCACCAAATGTAAACGTTGCGCATTCTGTGGATGAAGACAGGCGTGAAGCAGGAGCCAGACTCAATCTCGGTAAGTGGAAGACCATGCAAACAAAATGAATTTAATGAATAAATAAATAAACTACTGTGTGTTCTTTTCAAAGTGTGTCATGACGTCACTGTTGATGAGTCAGCGATTTGAAGCAAGTTTCAGCTTTTGTGTCAGAGAAGTTTCCTATTAATCAAGGCATTCAATCTGAACTGAGAACGTGTACGGTATAACTTGAACGTCGTAGCAACAGATGGCGGTCTGTACGGTCTGTGTGCTACCATAACCTCTTTCGAACTGTGTTTTGCGCGGCCAAGTCGTACGCAGGGTATTTGTTATCATCGTTTGCGTACGACAACATTTCACAACACAAATCAAATGCTCCGTGTCCATGTTGACCGTCGAAGTTAATGTCAACAAATACGTAAGTAATCGTCTTAACCCTCTCCCCATATCCCGACAGTAAGAAAAAACTCATCTCAGTACATGTTTCGAAACAGTTCACATTCCTGCCACTACCGGCGTTACTGCACGTATTGGTAAGTACTCTTCTGAATGAACGCCGTACTTGCTAGGGGCAGCTTCTCTGGCACATAAGTAATACACCTCTGCGGAAGTGTAGGAAGATTGAATTCTCTAGGCTCATCAACTAGCCACATGATGGCATACAGCGAGCCATGACACACTTTGAACTGAACATCCAGTACTTACTAGGGGAGAGGAAGGAGGAGTGTGGATGTAAATGTGAATGAGTGAGTGAGTAAGTGTTTTTCTTTTTAAGAAGGGAGAAAAGGAAGAAATGTATTGTATTGTATTTATTAACATTCCATGGTATTCATACATTGCTTACAGCTAGAATATGGAACAAGTCAAAAAAATATATTGGTTTATTATTGGTTTATTATATATAATAGATCTTAATACTATTATAAAAATCTTAATTTAACAGTGACAGTCTAGATGAAATATATACAGATGAGATTTGCAATATAGTCTACTAGTACAACACACAGTTTTAGTATCAATTTCATGAAGTGTTATTGAATGTCATGAATTCACGTACAGAATAGAAGGCGTGAGAAATTAGGTACTTCTTCAATTTGGCTCTAAATAATTTTAAGACTTGCCGATGGAGTAATGAATTAATGTAAAGAGGATAAGGATCAATTTTTTGATCCTGCTATCCACACACGCCAGAAAAAAACTTGCTTAAGTCATTGAAAATAATCTCAGAATGTAGCACACCTCTCTAGAGACATTATATATTTCGTCGTTGTTCCTGCAATAACTCCTGTGTGCAGAATATGACATTTTTCAGTAGGAAGAAAAAACACATTTATTCATCTATGGCAGTAGTGCATAGGAGACTGTGAATTCTTACATTTTCGAAAGAAAGAAATATAATTACATATAGGAGATCTTATTATTTGCTGTATCACTATTTAAGTTATTTAATAGAGCAAAAATCTGAAAATCGATAAGTATGTCACATAGGAGTTATTGCCAGAACAATGATGATTTGCTTAATTTGTGCTGTGTGTACATTTGTGAAGTTATTCCATCTCTCAATTTAATTCAAAAATTCTCCATTTGGCTAGACCTCACTGAAATTTTATTTTATAATATTAGATTTTATAGTCCGTCGAGTTAGTTCTGTGGTAGTGCGTCTACCTCCAGACTAGTGGCCCAGGTTCGATTCCTGGTGGGGTCAGAAATTTAACATTTCTACCTTGTGACTAGGAGAGATGATGGTGCACAACTTCTAATCACTAGATTGTGCACCAATATGCTTGGGTTAAATCCCAAATCTCTCCACAGTGCATATAAAGAGAAGGCACATGTCACTGTTGATAGTGATTCGTTCATTGGATATGGGCATTAAGCCTAGCAGCCCCCTTGATGCTATTCGACAGGCGTAGGCAATGTGCCAGCACCAGGTTTCCCCTTCTTCCTTCCTCATATTCATAATCCTCTTCACACATTCCCTACACTACATTTACATGAACACTTACACATACACTCCTCTATAGTCGCGACTCTGTTATTCCCAGCGTGACTCCTTCTCTTTGGTTACGTCTTAAGAAGTGAAGGCTCTATAAAGTCTAGGTAGGTAGTATCGTTCGCCATTTTTGTTCTTTCATTGCCGAGCTACCATACGAGGAATCTATTTGCCACACCTTTAAACATTATCATGTCGTAGCTCCTATGATAATAAATCAAACACACTGTAATTCAGCAAATAATTGAGCGGCAAATAACGTCTTCATGTGCTTTCTGCAAACGCCAACGAAAGAGCCAAAATGGCGGGCGATAATATTAAGTATTTATCGAGCCTTAAGAAATGAATAATGTCTTCCTCAGCAAATCACAAGACACACATGTTTAAATGTAGCCGACCTGCAAAACGATTGGCTGCCGGAAATAGAGCGACGGGACTATAGTACACGACACAACTCTCCACAGATACACATCATGCATCGTGTAGTCCATCAAAGTGGTATGAAACTTGAAAATGGGTCACAGTCCTGCCATCTATCCGCAATGTGCGAAACCCGAATCACTTAAGTGAAGTGGGTAGGCATTAGATACGCACACACACACAAACACACACACACAGATATTAGATTTTATATATGATATCACATTTTAAGATGAAGAAATTTACATTCAGATACTTAAAGATAAACATCTCAAGAAGATGCATTATAACATTGAATTCTGTGTCTATGAAATGTAAACATATAAAACATATTTTCTGTTACAGGAGCTATTATAGCACTTGGAGTGTTCGGAGGTTTTGTTTTTCTAGCTGCTGTCATCACAACGATAGTCATCTTAATTCGCAGGTAACTAGACTGAATTACATTTAATCTGATTTATGCTTGTACAAAGTTTAATGGAATGCTTGTATAAAGTTTAAGGAAGTTAAGGGGAGGCAGAGGTGAAATTTTCGAACAAAACTGAAGAAAAAATGGAAATTTGGTTTTTTCCATTTTTATTATCTTTATTTTCATATTCCGATTTTAGTTTTTGATTTTGTGCCCTTAAAAGTATGAAATTAAAACCAAGATAACTGTATTGCTATATTATTCCCATAATAAACTAATACTTATTATTATTTATATACCTTCTATGAACATATAAATAAAAAGAAATATTGAAAATATGGTGCATGGAGCATTTTATATCAAACAATATAAAGTTTTATAAAATTATTAATATTTACAGAACTATTGTACTTAGAAAGTTGAAACTTGGTATGTCCATTACTAATAACCAGGGAACGGATTTATATGGACTAAAAATATATGAAATATGTAAATATATATGTAGTTATTTTTACCAAAATATTTAAATATGGATTTTTACCAAAATATGGAATTAAATATGGACTTAAAATTATAAAAAAATGACTATGTACAAATATTGGTACATTTTAATCAAACTAAACAAAAATATAATGGACGTAAATGAGTTTCAACAAAACACAATTTTTATTGTCTGTTACCATAACAATAGGTTACAAACATTTCTTTCAAGTGCTGAAATGAATCTTCTTCTATTGTCTCTGAGGATAATTTATACTGACTAAAAGAGCGTTCGACGTCACAAGAAGTAACTGGTACATAATTCAATTTCACAATGTCTGCTGGGGATAAGTCCAAGTTAATCTTCACTGTTGATTCACCACTCATCACAGCAACAACCTTTGTAGTTCTTCATATCCAGGGTTTTTTGAAAGTACAGTGTCCACCTTAGCTCTTACTGCATCTAACTTTACCTCTACCACGATTCAGTTGTTCCACAGTTATTTATAATTTCAAAACTTTCAGATAGTGAAAGGTGCCTATTTTGAAAGCGTTTTTATGATGCATGAAAATGTACTGAATGTGAGCTAAATTCTTCACATTATGTCACAGGTAACTGTTTTCGCAGTAAATTGAGACTGCATCTTCAGAGTAATGCAAGGAGAACATTGTTAATAGAGTCTATATGTTCGGCATAATATTCAACTGCTTCTAGCCATGTACCCCATCTAGTTAAAATTGGCTTTGGTGGCAATGGAATTTCAGGGTACATTTCTTTCAACACGTTAACTCTACTGGGAGCTTTGAGAAATACTTTTTCACTGATGAAATCAACAAATCTACTTTAGGAAATTGTCTCTGACCACTTCTGCCACACGATGAAATGCATGCGCCACACAAGTAAAATGAGTCAATTTAGGATATACAACAGATAATGCTTGTCCAGCTTTGACCATATAAGGGGCAGCATCGCTAATAAAGAATAACACATTATCGTACATAATACCCTTTGGCCATAGGATACCCATTTCGTTGAAAAACTATAGTTTTGTTATTGCACTTTTCTAGAACATCACAATGTAAAAGAATTCGTTCAGAATATTGTTCACTTAACAAACCGATAACTACATTACCAACAAGTCTACCTTCTTTGTCGGGAGTCTCAAATGGAAACCCAAATTGAACTATCTTTAATTTCATCTCTTATCTTCTGTATTGTCTCATCGTAGATGGATGGAGCATACGTCTTCCTAAGTGTTGACTCATCCGGGATTGTATGTTGAGTATATTTTTCAAGGAATTCCCTGAAGACCTTATTCTTTAGTTTGTAGAAGGAATATCAGCAGAGATGAAGAACGGCACAGGTCGATGTTAAACTCAGATCTTACATTCGATGTTGTTGGTTGTGTTAAAAACAATTGTCTCTGCTTGGAATTTAGTTGTTTGTTGGCCTGATGTTTACTAGTTGTAATGTGTTGTTGCACCAGGAACTTTTGTGTAGATGATACTGCACACTGACACAAATTACAAAATAATATTTTATTGTCAGTTGATAAACCATCTTCTTTAAATTCTGAAATGTAACTTGTTAGTTTTGATTTTAAATTGACTGAATGACGTAAATTTACAGTCTTTATAGTATGATTTACAAAACTGAACCTAACTCTGACTGGCATTTAACTGTTGAGCTGCACAACTGAAGTCTGTTAAAAATTTTAAATTAAATTAATACAGTTTTGTAACTTACTTTCCCATTGTTGATAGGACTGCTAATTTTCAAATAACTCTGATGTTAAAGGGATTACTGAACATGTGTTTAAATCTCTATTGTTGAAATGTATTTTTAAAAGTTAATGGAATTTTGTTTTGTTTTATTGTTAAACCTAATATAATATGGACTGTTTTATATGAAATATGGAAAATATATGGAAATTAACGAAAATATGTACTAAACTCTAAAATATGGAAAAATATGGAAAATAAAAGTAGGATTTTCAACCCTACACATTGTGAAACATAAAGATAATGCAAAATATAAATTATATTAGCTTTATAAGTAAATATGTATTTACATATAAATCCTTTCCCTGCTAATAACATACTTAGTATCCATGATCAATTTCAAACAAATCAGATAAATTTTGTGGATTTTTAAATATTCACCCTTAAGAACGTGTGCCGAGATAGGTTTTCTTCATTAGGGTATCTTTCTTTATATGACTTTGAAGTTATAAGTACAATTTTTATACTACGTGTTAAAGTTACTGTGATATAGGCCTATCAGCACACACAACTTTTGCAATTGACTCATACGACAATGAAATCGAAATGAAGTAAAAGTTGAATTAGTTTCTTTTACCAGTTTTTTTTTACCACTTTAACACAGTGATTAACAGTTAATGCTATTGAAAGAATAGAATAGAAAATAAATTTAATTTTGTTGTTTAGTAACTGTAGTAAAGAATAATGTTAAATTTAGATTGATTATTATCGAAAATGAAGACTTACAGCCACTTTAAATTCTCATATAAAACTTTTAACATTAATGTAATGACCATTATAATGCAGTATATATCATACAATATTATTATTAAAATCAGGATCTTTAAATACAACAGCGACAATGAAAACAAATGCAGTTTAAATAGTTGGTACAGGTACCAGCACTTTTTTAATGACATGATATGCATTATTTCTTAAACTGGTATCTCTTTTGTTTGAAATCAATAAATATATAAAGTAGTGAATCATATTGTGTTACAATATTATGAACTTAGTATTTTTATGTATTACGCGTCATTTAATGTTAAATCCGGAGTAGGCTATATTAAATTTCCGATAGAAGATAACTGATAACTGATTCTTGAGTTATAGTTTACACATTTCTGAAATACAATTCTTAATTACAAGTAAGTTTTTATTTAGAATTTTTATAGTTGTTAGATAAGACGTAATCGGATATAACCTTGAGATGATTGGAAAAGTTATACCATGACAACAGTAAGTCATTTTACATACCAGAGGTTTTTTGGGGGGAGGGGGCCACATGTCTCTCCTTCCAAGTAGTTACAAAGTTATTATTCCATTTTGTGATATTTCTTCTATTAAGTGGAATATTTGGTTTGAAATTAAATGTATTCTTTTTTATTGAGATAAATTTAGCCACTAATGTCAATATTTTGCCCAAAAATTACGTACAATAATAATATTATTAACAACTTGTAAGCAATAAGATTGGTTCCTAATGGCTGACCTTGGATATTACTCCATTCGCCATAGGCAATAAGACTATTTTCTGTTATTCCATATGAAGAGTTTGCGGGAAAAACGATGAATGTCACAGTTTTCTTAAGGTTGATGTCATTATCTAATTCAATGGATCACTGCGAAATTTAATGTTGTTGTTGTTTTCTAATGCCAGGCGTTTGACAATAAAGTCATTTGACCTCTTGCACGCCAATATTTTTCAAAGATATTATCATGACCAGTCTTATGAAAAATGGTAAAAAGGAGAATTATCACCACGAATACAGTAATCCTTTCCTTTATTTTCTATAGAAACAGCACTACATTTTGCAGTTATAGACTCAATTAGATCATTATGTAATCCTTAATAGAAATGTGACATTCATTGTTTTTCCCGCAAGCTCTTCATATTATTCACAGCACTAGAGATGATGCACAATATCTATTGTTAGCAAGGAAATTATATCGACAGGCCAGTTCAAAAGGAAAGCAACTCAAAATTTTAAGTTTGATAAAGCTGCATTTTAAAGCCTCATATTACTGTGAAAAATTCAGGGATCAAAATGTTAAATCTTGAGTTGTTTCCCTTTGAACAGGCCCGTTGATAAGATTCCTGGATGAAATAAATCTTATTAACACAATTCAAGGTCACTTTGGTGTTGTAGCTGTAATTTTAATTGTGGATGTGGAATTATGGGTACAGTACTTACACTGTATATATTGTAAAGCTTTAAATCGTATAAAACTTCACAAATGCCTTTCTTGTAAAGAGTGCATACAAGTTGGAAGTATGGTGAAACATTCAATATTGTGATGATGATGATGATGATGATGATGATGATGATGATGATGATGATGATGATGATGATGATTATGATGATAGACACGTTAAAATACTAGAAAACAATGAGTGGAGCAGAATCAGAACGTCTGCAACCACTGCGATTAAGAAGACTAATTTCCAGGACAGGTGAACAAAGGTAATATTATACTGATTCAAATTTTTAGTGGAAATAAGTTCTTTATCCTCTTTTTCCTTACTTAAAAAAACTGTAATGTATTACATTGCATCTTTTCTGACCTGCTTTCTATTGCTCCTGTATTTAGCATTTCAGTGCTCGCATGGGTTACTAGTGTAGCCCATTTTTTGTAGTGCTATGACATCTTTGTGAATCAAGCAGCAACATTTTCCTTTTGTATATCTTTCCTGCACACTCGTAACAATGCATCAGTGTTGTTACAGTTTATGACTTGACCAGATGTTCAGAGTGAGAGTGATTATTATTCTTTGGGCTACAGTTGTAGCCCACGCGAGCAAATCTGTAACTTTATTTTCGAACCAACTTCTCATAAATTTCATGTTTTGGCGAATCAAGAGGCGACATTTTACTTTTATATACCTTTCCTGCACACTTTTAAAAATGCATCAGAGCTTCCGGGCTAAGATGCCGTGGTCTACTGGTGCAGATGTTCCCAGACGTTTCGTCTACTTACCTGCAGACATCTTCATGGTTAGATCCTGGTTTTCCTGCCGACCAAACAAGTCCGGAACATGCTGAGATCAGTAAAGGACAAGAGAGACAAGTTGGTTGCCGCAGGTGTATACAGGATTCCGTGCTCCTGTGGTGCCGTATACATAGGCACTACACAACGTAGCGTCAAAACTAGATTAGCGGAACACCAACGCAACTGCAGATTGGGAAAGTTGGATAAGTCTGCAGTGGCAGAACATGCGTTTCAGGATGGGAGGCATGACATACAGTTCCGAGAAACAGACATCCTCAGTAACACGTCCAATTACTTCCCCATCTATTTCGGGAGGCGATTAAAATTCATAAACATATCAACAACTTCAACCGTAAAGAAGAGGGTCTGAAACTTAACAACTGCTGGCATCCTGTCCTGAAACGCACTTGTACTAAACCTGTGCTCAGCGACGGTACGACAGATGGAAACCGAAATCCAGTGAGTGCAGTCTGCCACGACAATGGAACACAACAACCAGTCCAAGGCCACCGGGATCCAGCAGGTGCGGACCGACGCGACAACGGTACGCCACGACCAGCCCAAGGCCACCGGGATCTAGCAGGTGTGGACCGCCGCGACAACAAAATGCCAGGATCAGTCCAAGGCCACAGTGATTCAACCGGTGCGGACCGCCGCGACAACGGAACACCAAGGCCAATCCCCGGCTCTATAAATAAGGACAAGCAACCAATCATGACACCAGTCGAACACGGCCTGGAGACTCACAAAGCTACTATAATGGTAGCACTCCAACAGACTCTGTCTGGCTTGACGGACTCAGATATAAACTAACGCAACGGACTACCAACACAATTCACACGGTGGATATCCGACTTCATACGAGATAGAACAGCCCAAGTTAAAATCGGTGGGCACATATCAACTCCAATAGATTTAAATAGCGGTGTTCTACAGGGCACGATTCTCTCTCCGACGCTCTTTAATCTCTATGTAGCGAATATCCCGATACCACAAAATGACTGCGTATGACTCAGACAATTCGCTGATGATATCATCTATACCTCCACTTCCTACCGAATCCATACGGCGAGGCGGCACATCAACCTCGCATTGGAAATATTAGCAACATGGCTGGGCAGGTGGAGACTGACAGTCAACACTGATAAATCCCAAGCCATGTTGATAAAGAAACACAGATGCCCTTTGGGAGCGAGAAGAAGATATCCAATCCGTATCAACAATTCCATAATCCCCTACACAAGAAAAATTAAATATCTAGGCGTCATCTTTAACGATAAATTTAGTTTAACGCAACATATAAATCAAACTCGCGATAAAATCAAGTCCTCCATTGCACTACTCTATAGATGTGCGGGCAGAGACCCAAATAACCCAAGTTGCCGACCCAACACCAATATTATAATATATAAATCTATAATCAATCTACAATCCTTTACGCCTCACAACTATACACAAAAATTCCCCCTTCCCTCATGTCAGCCCTCTATTCCACCGAAAGAAGATTACTACGTAAAGCATTTAACCTTCCCCTCAATACCTCAAACCATACTGTCTACAATGTCACCAAAATCGAACCAGTCACCGATTATATTAGAAGAAAAAATTGCAGATATGTTCACAAAGCACTACAGAAACCATTTATCCAATAAACATTCCTCAACCCTCCCAATACAAATCCTCCCACAACTGTTGATTCATTACTCATTCAATACGCAAATCGCCCGCCGTAGGAGAGAAATCCCTCCATTGTGTCTCACTGCTGTTAAACTATAAAAAAAAAAAAAAAAAAAAAAAAAAAAAAAAAAAAACCATAAACCTTCACACATACAACCACATTCCCATAAAATTAAAACCTAATACCGCGAAATGCAAAGAGCTAAGGATGCGCCAGTGCTGCGAATGCTCTACAGAACGGCCATTGTTTAACCTCGTCCTTGCTGGAACTTCAAACACCTACAAAAAAAAAAACACCCCAACCTGAAGAGGGCATTAAGTCCCTAAAGCAGGTGATACCCCTGAATAGGGATACCAGACACACACACACACAGTCAGGTTATCAGTTGCTACAGGTACCCCTAGCAGAAGACTTCGACCTAGGATACCTAACCACTGAAGATGTCTGCCGCAATAGTAGACAAAACGTCTGGGAACATCTGCACCAGTAGACCACGGCATCTTAGCCCGGAAGCTCCGTTTCATGCATCAGGCTGTTATAGTTTATGACTTGACTAGATGTTCAAACTGAAAATGATTATTATTCCTTGGGCTACATTTGTAGCCCATGCAAGTAAATCCGTAACTTTATTTTCGAAGCAGCTTCTCATAAAGCCCATATTTCATTTTCTCAGACATTGCATGCATCATTAAAATAAATTAATTATGACTGACAGACAAATTCAGCAATGGTTGGCTGAATGTGAAGAACAAATTATAACATTAAAATAAAGGTCAAAATTGTATTGTATTGTATTGTATTTATTAACATTCCATGATATTCATGCATTGCTTACAGCTAGAATATGGAACAAGTCAAAAAACTTAATACTATTATAAAATCTTAATTTATAGTCACAGTCTAGAAATAGTAATGGACTACAATAGTAATAATCCAAGCGAGCAAGAATGGGATTATTAAAAGTGTGAGAACTGAAATGATAACAATAGTTTGTAAAGGTACCTCCCACACTTGATATAGTATTTCCTGCCCTTTTCGTGATTTAATAAGTGTAACCATACTATTGCATATTACATTATATTCGATTCATTCCAATTAAAACTGCATTTAACAAAATTAAACGTAATAATTTCATACATTGGTGGAATTACCAATAGATTAAGCAGCTTACAGTAGAAAATTTTAGGGACAGCAAGTTTAAGAGCGTTTTTACCTCACATTATAACAATCAGTGATATGTTTATAGAGTCCGAGCACTGGAGAAAAGATCTGCAAGAGGAGAAATCTAGCCCTTCATTGCCACACTACATTTAAACAGCTGAATTCTAACAGCACGCTATCTTGTGCCACTTGCTTTATGTCACGTCACTCATATTTTTGTCCATGATGTTGAGTAATGTATAGGGTTGCCAGATTTAGAAAATAATATTCAGGGCATCCACTTAAATCTGAATTATTACGAATTACCTTTGCATATGTGCATTAATATAAAAGAACAAAAAAGAAAATGTCTGTCTGGGTGGCACAGTCAGTAGAGTGCTGGCCTTCTGTGCCTGAGGTTGCGGATTCGATCCCAGCCCAGGCCAATGGCATTTAAGTGTGCTTAAATGTGACAGGCTCATGTCAGTAGATTTACTGGCATGTAAAAGAACTGCGGAACAAAATTCCAACACACTGGTGACGCTGATATAACCTCGCCAGTTGCAGGAGTCGTTAAATTAAACTTAATTTAAAAACATTGATAATACTGTCATCTAACAGTGGTAACTTAAGGTAATTGATTAAAAAATGTAGGTTGTTATTTTAATTTAACTTAATGACTCTCCCTCATATTTTAATTTTCTTTTTCTCATTACAAACTGTCGTTTTGGAATTGTCAGTTATTTGGTGTTGGATATGATGGAATCCACTCTATAAGCATTGAGTGTATTATTTTTATAAATGTTCCTGAAAACTGAAAATTTTTTCAGTAAGTTTATTCACAATGATAAAGATTTAATTACTGCTGTACAATGTGATATAGAAATTATTCAAAAATATATTACAGTAGCGTGCAAATTAATCCGAACACGACATATTTTTACATTTTCTGTCATTGTTGGCCTCACAGCTGCTCATACCGCTTTAATTGACATCTGTATTACGTGTAATTCCATTGTTGAAGGTCTGTCATTATTTTTTTTTATATGTGACATTTTGCCTGTCGTTTTGTACTTATAAGCATTTCAGTTGTGTTGAAGACAATACTGCAATCCTGTGTACATTCTGTCGTCTTCACAAATGGATACAACTCCACGAAAACGGTCTAAAATTATAACATTAGCAGAGCATTCTTCTATGACACAGAGGCAAATTGCTGCAGAATGTCACATCGGTTTGGCTACTGTTAATTCGATCATAAAATGATACAGGGAGACTGGATCCATCACACCCCAGAAAAAAGGAAACTGTGGCCGGAAAAGGAAGACTTCACCTGCAGATGATCGTTTAATTGTCAGGAAAAGTAAATTAAATTCTAGACTAACTGCTGTCGACTTAACCCGCGAGTTAATGGTTACCACTGGGGGCGAATATTCACGTCACAACAGTGCGGCGTAGGCTTTTGGAAGCTGGACGAAGGGCTCGTAAGCCTATTAAGAAGCAACTGCTAATCCCTGTTACGTGCAAAAAACGCTTAATATGGGCAAAATTACATCAACACTGGACAATGAATGACTAGAAGAATGTACTTTTTTCCGATGAGTCTCATTTCGAGGTCCACGGCCACCGTGTTTCTTACATACAGAAAGGATCCGAAAAAGTAACAGCAGCTCATCTCCAACAAGCACCCAAATACCCCCCTAAAGTAATGTTTTGGGGTTGTTTTACACATGAAGGGCCTGGAGCATTAAAACCCATCAAGGGAATGATGAATTCTGACAAATATATTCACTTATTGGAAACCAGAATCGTACCCCAGCTGCAAAAATCATTTCCGGATGGCAGAGGTGTGTTCCAACAAGACCTGGCACCATGCCATACGTCTCGAAAAACTACAGAATTCTTCAACAAGAAGAATATTCAGGTACTCCCCTGGCCAGGCAACTCACCCGACATCAACCCCATTGAGAACTTGTGGTCAATTTGCAAAAGAAGAATGCAAAAAATGGATTGTTCTACAAAGGAGAAGATGATTTCTGCCCTCATTGGTGTATGGTTTCGCGATGAAGAAATGAAGAAATGAAGAATATTTGTGGGAAATTAGTGGAATCCATGCCAAATCGTCTCAGAGCTGTTATTAGGAACAAGGGAGGCCACATAGATTACTGAGGTATGTCTTAGATCCTTTTTTTTATCCCGTTTGAGTGTTTTTGCATAAGTAATTACGTTGTTCTGATTAATTTGCACGCTACTGTATTTTAAGAAAAAATTCTGTACTACAATTAGATCATAAAGTGTCAGAGAACGAATTATTTCTAAATAATTTCTGATTATAAACTGAGCAAATGCTAACTTGATATCTTCTTTCTCTTCTCTGCCAATCTCTTGTTTTGGTACAACTGTAATATATGGGAAAATGATACAATTCACTAACAATTTGCCACTTTATGTAACGAAAACTCAGTTTTTATAACATTCCATAACAAAAACTAACAGATAAACATTTAGAAATCCTTACATACTACCTATATTTCAAATAAAACAATGAAAATGTGCTCACGGCGTCATTCAGTCTGTCTCTCTTACATATTTTAACAGTCTTAAAATATAGTAAAAGACATCCAAAATATTTGTGTAAATATAACAAATGGTGGAGGAATTTGAATTTCCTACTGATAGTGAAAGTTTCTTCATTGCTGTCAAACCAAACCTGCATGAACACGCTTGCAGCCTTCAGTGGCTACAGATAAATTTAACCTTATCCTGCTAACACCAGTGTATCTTGTGAGTCCAACTAACCCAGGGTTTTCTGTCCCTCCCCTTGCTGTTCTAGTGGGAAGAAACGCAAACTTCCCCCTGCACGAACCATGCCGTCACGCTGGTATACACTTCTGGCCCTGCCCTTCCCTGATCAGCAGGTGGGGAGACGAGAATTCTCTCGTGGTGCCGCCTATAGAAACCGCACCACAGCTGGCTATTTCTCAAACCCACTCTAGATTCAACAAGGTATGGTACTGATGCAGACCAACATGTGCACCAGTATTACATTCATTCTGCACCACGAGCACAGTTTTTCCAAATTTTAAGTAGAATTTGCACCATAGCTCTGATTTGAAATCAGAACACAGAACAGAAATGTTTTTACATCTTGATTACACAACTTTTAACACTGTATCACTTCGGAATATGTATGGTAAGACTTTCCTGTGTTAAATTTCAACGTACCTCGTTTACATGTTTCGACCTGGTCATTGTTGGTCTTGGCGCCACTAGTTCTGTTTCCTGTGAGGGTGTGTTCCTGTGGTATAGTGTAGAGTCAAAGAGTGTGTGTGTTTTGAAGTCGAGTTGTGTGTTGAGAATTTCGTAGGGGTGTGTTTTTGTGTGTCTGTATATTTCATATTGTTCTAGTGTGTTTAGTTTCTGGCTTTTTGGTTGGATGTGTAGTATTTCCATGTCTCTGTTGATGTCTCTGTGGGTGTGGTTAGCTCTTGTGATGTGTTCTGCATATGTGGAGATGTTTTGTAATTTTGTTATGGCTGTGATGTATTCTTTGTAACGTGTTTGAAACAATCTGCCTGTCTCTCCTATGTAGAAGTTGTTGCAGGTGTTACATTTGAGTTTGTATACGCCTATGTGGTTGTATTTGTTTGTTTGTGTTGTTTGTGTGTTGAGATGTTTCTGTAGTGTATTTTCTGTTCTGTATGCTATGTTGTATTTCTGTTTTCTGAATGAGGATGCGATCTTGTGTGTGTTTTTTTGTTTCGTATGTTAGTGTGACACACATAACCTCATTCAATAAATTAAATTACAACATCGCATACAGAACAAATAACACTCTACAAAAACATCTCAACACACAAACAACACAAACAAACAAATACAACCACACAGGCGAATACAAACTCAAATGTAAGACCTGCAACAACTTCTACATAGGATAGACAGGCAGATCGTTTTAAACACGTTACAAAGAACACATCACAGCCATAACAAAATTACAAAACACCTCCACATATGCAGAACACATCACAAATGCTAACCATACCCACAGAGACATCAACTCAGACATGGAAGTAATAATAATAATAATAATAATAATCATAATAATAATCATAATAATAATAATCATCATCAATCATCATCTTTATTGTCATTGAATGAAAAACTTCACTATAGACATTGTCAAATGTTACAATCTTACTGCAATACATTTCATAGATATACAAAATAAAAATTTAATTATAAAAACAATGTAGATATTTATCAAATTACATAATATAAAGTTAAAAGTGCTATATTTACTAGATAAAAGACAGTATCAAGTACTAATTGTCATATGTTTAATAACTAATTAAGAATACTATAAACAGATGTTAATAATAAACTTTAAAAATGCAACATAAGGTAGTGCAATTTGCTCTGTTCATTAATACATTGAAATTTAAATGTAAATTGATTTACCACTAGGTTTCATTTAAAATCTCATTATTAAAAAAAATTAAGAAACAATAACCATAACATTTAAAACTTTTAAAACTGCATTGTTTAAAAATGTATGTCAATTTCAAAGAACTCATTTATTGAGTAAAGTGGTTTTTTAATTAACCAACTGAACAATTTTGTTTTATAAATTTGAACAGGAAGAAGTTGAATGTTTATAGAGAGCTTATTAAATAATTTGATTCCAATCAATTTATAGTATTTTTTGTCACACTAAGTCTACAAAGTGGATAATCTAATAATTGCCTATTCCTCGTTGTATGATTGTGTACCTCACTTCTCATATTAAAATCTTGCAAATGTTCTTTCATGAACACTAGAACATCATATATGTACAGATTTATGACGGTCTGATACCTGTCTGTATGAACAGAGGTCTACAGTGTGTTCTAATTTTTTAAGCTGTCAGTATTCTACTAACTTTCTTTTGAATTAATAAAATGTCTGTAATATCACTAGAATTTCCCCACAAAATAAGTGAATATCTGAATACAATTTGAAAAAGGCAAAAATACTACACATTCAACCAAAAGCCAGAAACTAAACACACTAGAACAATATGAAATATACAGACACCAGTGGTGGTTCCTCGGGGAGGGAAGGGAGGAACGTCCTCCTCACATTTTTCTTCTTTTAAAAGTAAATACCAAATAAAATATGTGCCTTCAAATTCGAGGAACATTCGATAATTTTTAAGTTCACAGCTATAAGAAAGTCTCGGTTGATTGAGTTTTAAACGACGCGCACTCATGTGCTGCTGTAGAAAACTGTAAGAAAGATGCGAGATTGTCTGTGTGGAGGAAAGGCACTCCATTCCTCCTCTACTGCAGTTAACACACACAGACAACAGCGCACTAGCGGCCAGAGAAAGAACCAGAGTTTTAAAGCGAGTAAATGAACGGAAAAGGAGGAGATCCTCCTCTGAATCAGCGCATGGGCGGGAAATAGAAACCGACTGGTCGTGCAGCAAGCTCGCTACCGCTGCCATCTAACGATCTTGCATTCAACCAGACTAGAACACATCTAGGAGGAGGCACAACAAAAACAGTTTTAACGCAACGCTATGAAAGACACCATATAAACTTTTTTAAAATTATAAATCAAAAATATTATTCATTGCACTTTATATAGGCTACTATTCATGGTTTGAAACTTTCATGGATATTTGAAAGTTAAAGTCGGGTTTATGTAAAACAAAGAGGAAGTAGTTCTACATATTTGGCCCCTGAAATTCACTTCTATTCATTGTTTACTAGACATAACAGCCAAGTTGTCAGTTTTGTACAAATATATTTGAAACTGAAAGTAGGTACTCCAAACTACATCATTTTTAACATAAAAAATTAATCATCCGGCAGCTTTGAACAATAATGATTGTATGAATTTACAAGAACTAACATTCTTCAAAAGCATGTGATACTGAACTTGTAAAATGTACATGTGGCAACACAGACCACGTGGGTGGGTGCAGTGTTCTCGCTTTCTTCAGATTATTTCCCATTCCCATTTCTATTTCCGTAAATCGGTTCCGGTTACGAGTTAGTAGCTAGTCTCTTCCAACACGTGTGATGCTGTACTGTGCTCTAAAAATGCTACGAGGTTGTGAATTTCCTTGTAATTGTTAATTTGCGCAATTAATCAACAATGAAAGGAAGTAAAAACATAATATATTTTGGACAATTTAGGAAACTCAGTTTACAAGAACAGATTATTGCTATACAGAAGGGAAGGCCAACCCCAACACTACCTGGCCTTACATGTAGGCCTATGCATGTAGGCTAATTTGTAGTATGTTTCATTCAAGAAGGTGTCATTTCGTGCTGTTAACCTCTTTCCTCCTCTTAAGAAATATGCTGGAGCCGCCACTGACAGACACACAAAAACACACCCCAACGAAATTCTCAACACACAACTCGACTTCAAAACACACACACTCTTCGACTCTAAACTATACCACAGGAACACACCCTCAAAGGAAACAGAACTAGTGGCGCCAAGACCAACAACGACCAGATCGAAACATGTAAACGAGGTACGTTGAAATTTAACACCGGAAAGTCTTACCATACATATTCCGAAGAAATGTTTTGTACATACTGAAAATTTATTTTTATCTTCATGAAACAATTCCGTGTAAATACTAGAACGCCTTTCTGTTTCTGTTTTTTATAATCACTTCCCCACATAAATAATTCTTTATTGCTTTGGGATATGGTAGGAAATTTCTTACAGTGATGGACACTAATTGACGTCAATTCATGCTTTTCAGGAATTCAAATCCCCACTACCTTTATTAAACGGATTGCAGATGAAGTATTCCAACAGCAGGTTGGCAAATATTCTTCTTCCTTTCTCTGTTTTTATTCATATTTCTTCTTTTTCTACTTCCTCTTTTTCTTCTTATTCTTCTTCTCACAACTTTCCACTTTTGCATGTGTATATCACTGACTCACTCATATTTAACACAGTATAACATGATGTAAGTAATTCTTTGTTTAGGAAGTTACTGACTTTGAACAATGTTGATTTACAAACATGTCTTTGCAATGACTCTTTTTAACAAATAATTCCGTTAGAGAACATAGGCTATAGCAGGGTTTAAACTAGAAAATAAATAATTGTCGCAAAAATGCACAAATTAAAAATTATATTTGTGTAAATTGCGAAATGCTTGTGCGATATTATAAATAATTGTGCAGAAAGATAAAATTAATACAATATGCAGAAACAAAAAGTTACGTAACTTGTTTCTTGAAGTTTCATTACTTTCAAGCCATCTTATCACACTCTAGATATACTTACGTAAATAAATCATTAGACATAGGTATGTTTAGAATCAATTACTGCTGAATTTACATCACATTAAAATGTTGTTTGTTGTTGTTTTATAATGCCAGGCGTTTGACAATAAAGTCATTTGACCTCTTGCACTCCAATATTTTTCAAAGACATTAACATGGTCAGCCACTGAAGCACAGATTTTGAGGTGTTATCCATTTCTTGGTTTGAGTTGCACAATGAGCAGTTAGGGGACTGATATATTCCAATTATATGCAGGTGTTTGGCCAAACAGTCATGACCTGTTGCCAATCTAAATGCAGCTACAGACGATTTTCGTGGTAAATCGGGAATTAACTGTGGATTATGATGCAGAGAGTTCCATTTTTTCCCTTGAGATTGTGTTATCAGATTTTGTTTGTTGAAGTCTAAGTATGTAGATTTAATAAATCTTTCCACAGAGTAGTATGTAGATTTAGTAACAGGTCTGTAAGTAGCAGTGCTGCTCTTCTTTGCTAAAGCATCCGCATTCTCGTTTCCCAGGATTCCACAATGGGAAGGTATCCATTGGAATACAATTCTTTTATTGAGTGATATTAATTGAGAGAGCATTTTAGTTATTTCTATCACATTAAAATACGTTATTTTATGGACATTGTAAACATTGAAATTCTTTACTTTTATTGTTGGCAGAGTCATACCGGTAACTCTTTTACTGAAAGGCGGTTTCTAATTCCAATTTTTACAAGATTCATGCAACTAAATCCTCGCTTACAATTTACAGTATGCGATGGAATTATATAAATCAATTAAAAGAAATAATTATTAACTTACATGAATTGCATTTTCATTTAAATTCAGATTAGTTCAAACACATCTCTGATTTTATTTTCTCCATTACCATCTTCATTTCTGAAGTCCAATGTGGTTGTCGCATTTTTGCACATTTACATTCAAAGTTTGTTGCATTTTTATAAGTCGAGTAGCAAAATTCAACAAATGCAACTGTGCAAATGAGATCAATATGAAAATTTCAATATAAACAATGTAACAAACGTAAACACTCTTCCGATTTATTAAAATAAATTTGGATAAAAGTGATATAACACAAAATAAATTTCGCTGGAGACGGCTGTCAAACACTGGTTCCGATCCCAGATTTCTACGACACAGGGATACAAAAGTTGATCGCACAGTATGACAAATGTCTCATTTCCGGTGGGAATATGTTGAAAAATACTTCAACAATATCTGTATCTGTTTCAATAAATCTTTCCATGAAATTGTGCTTTCTTTCTGTAAACGGCCCCAGGGAAATTTCCTTTCTGGGGGGGGGTGCCTCGTAATTGCGCTCGAGTGGTCAAAATTTATATAAGCACTTGTTTTGACATAATTAATATGGTGGAAGAAAAAAATTAACTTTTTTATCTGCCCCCATAAGAATGTTTGCTTGTAACAAGGATGAATGTAGGAAGTTGCACAATGCAGAACTGCACGCATTGTACTCTTCATCTGACATAATTAGGAGCATTAAATCCAGACGTTTGAGATGGGCAGAGCATATAACACGTATGAGCAAATCCAGAAATATATATTAATCGGGGATTGCAGAAACAGCACGTGTCAATATGCCACACATAGTGACATATTCTGTTTTTGCAACCCCCGATTCATATAAAGTATTAGTTGGGAGGCCAGAGGGAAAAAGATCTTTGGGGAGGCCGAGACGTAGCTAGGAGGATAATATTAAAATAGATTTGAGGGAGGTAGGATATGATGCTAGGGACTGGATTAATCTTGTTCAGATAGGGACTATGGCGGGAGGGTGGCATGGTTCTCTAAAAGTCATTTGTAAGTAAGTAAGTTCTATATGTATACAACTTATATTATCTTTTAGTAGATATATCTTATTATTAGTATTGATCATCTTGTTATTATTTTGTATTAATTAAGAAATTAATGTAGCACATTTTCGAAGTTACAGGATGTGAACTATAATCGTAAATACATATTTCGTATATTCCAGCATATAAGATCCATCCCCTTTTTCGGTCAAATGTTTTAGGGAAAGAACTTTATCACTGAATATTTTAAGGATTTTACAATATTTAAAATATAAAGTAATGAGTTAGATTTAAAGATCATTTGTTCACAAAAGTACAAAACTTAATAACCAACAACTGCTCTGAAGATTCTCATATGTATATCAACACCAAAAACTTATATTTAACTTTTACAAAAGTAGTTATAATAAATCTTTCCTAAACTAATAAATTTATCGTCTTATTTATTGGTTCAAACTTGCATCTTGGTTTTAGTGCATTATTTTTAAGACTTTAAACCTTACTTATCTGCTCCTTTTCACAATTTAATTGTAATTTTTAGGTCTTATTTTACATAATAACTTATTATTTCAAATAGGTGAGTAGATGTCGAAAGTCATAGCCTGAAATAGCTGAATCGGTACAGGAATATTTTTTTGTCAGCAGAAACGTTTGCTATAATCGTAAAACACAAACTTCAAGTTGTATATCAACCAATTTAGATTCATCATTGTATCCATCCTCATTTTCGATTCAAATGTTTTTTATTATAAATGCATTCTTATTGAAAGAAACTTTATAAAGTCAAATTATCTTCTGAATTTATTTTATAGCTATTTACAATTATAACTTCAAATTTTCTATTTTCTATTTTTTTAAGTAATGAGTAAGTGATGACTAGGAAAGAATACTTTTAATATTCTTCGTCAAAACCCAGAAATTCATCTGCAGAGCTAAATGAAGAGTCACTTGAAATCATCATCCTAACAGGTATCATAGTAGTCCTAGAAGAACTTTACTGTTCCTGTCTAGAAAAAGTTTCCTTGCCATATGGTACCAAGAAGAAACCAACTTATTTATTAATAATAAATGAAGTTGCTTCCTTTTTGGATAAGCAATACATGCATAGCATAGGCCTACTAATCAATTAATTTAAATTTAATAATAATATTAACATTAAATACCCTAAATAAAATCCAAAATAAATGATAAGTATTACAAAAACTTAAAAGATGAGATGTGCATATATTTTTATGCTCGACCATGCCGAAATGTAGTAATTATACACCTGGTAGCAGCCCTTTAATGGACCTCATTAAAGTACACCTATTCATTAAAGTTCAGGTGTTCCACCAATCAGAAAACACCATTGTAACAATATGAAAGCGCAAGTATAGATTATTCTCGGATATGCAATCGAAAGACAACTAGCGAACATCACAGAGGCTAGAAATCCAATACTGTCGCAGAAGGTTATGTTCTGTTACTATAATAATTAGGGTTAATTGTAAATAATATTCAAATAAATTCAATTTGTCATCTCGTTTTTCAATGTCTAAATCAATTTCAAGATTATATCAAGATTAATGTTTATTTTACTCTCTAGATTATTTAAAGGTCAATGACATTTGTTTCTCGGAAAAAATCAATACTTTCGCGTCGGCGCACATCTCACAATTTACGAGATATTGCACAAGGTCAGTTCCGCTCCCCAGTCAGATAAGAATAACATGAATACTTACGAATAATTTCAAGTTAGAAATATGGTCGAGCATAAAAAGTCGTATGAGCGCTCGTTTCATAAACATACTCGCGTCTTAATTACTACCATTATGGGCTCGTTGCATAATGTACTATTATGATAACAAGAAATTTACGAATAACTTACATTATGAATTTACTATTTTTTCTTCCATTCAAAACGGTTTATACTGTTTAATAGGTGGAACTAACTGCAAGACAATTAGTAATTTCACATATTCTACATGAATGTAAAATTGCTTCAGTAAGATTCATTGCACCCTTCTGCGGAATACAGCAGGAATAGGTACTCTTATTTTAAAATCATGTTTGATAGTTCGTTCCGAGTATTGAGACTTTTTTCAAGTCCAAGTGATAAATATGGAAAATAACACTAAATGCAATTCTGTAAAACTGTATGCTGATTTTCAGTGCACATAATATTTTTGTACATATAATAAAACTAGAATATACTTACTTTCTGAAGGGTTGCTGCTACCTTGTTTCCGTTTGTGTATTGATATGTTATTTTGCTCTTTATTAATATTTTATCTACTTACCTGTATTAATACTTTCGCCATAATTTCTGAAGGATTCTATTTTCATTAATATTAATCCTCACTTATAACCAGGGCTGGCGGTTTTGGAACCCAAACAAAAAAAAAACAAATTATGTCCACATAGAGTTGTGACTACTGGTCTACGTCATGCAGTCGCTGTTTACACTCAGCATAAGACAATGACCACTTACAGTGGCCTTAAGGAGGCTGTGTTATATGAAGTTACTGGCAGTTCAGTTGTTCAATGCATACAGCGTAAACAATATACTTCAACGAATAAATATGTACGATCAAGAAATAAGATCTGAATTTCCATTTTGTCGATTAACAATATTTTTTGTACGACAGCAAATATGGAACACATTTACCAATCATATGTATGTGTTCTCCCTCCTATCTTATGAGCCCATCATAATATTTAAAGACTAAATTACTGTAATTACTAATTAGTTACAGATAAAATAAACTATTTTTGCAAAATTAAGAAAGCCAATTTAAAAAAAAACCTACTTGATAAATGTTAGTCTTTTTTTTTTTTTGGGGGGGGAGAGTTAAAAATGAAATAATTCCTAACTATATTTCATATGGGAAGATCATTACTATAAAATAAAGTACATCTCTTAATGATTTCAAAACAGTAAACTGAGAAAAATGCATAGTTTTATCATCTCACATAATGTGGATATACAATATGCGATTAAAAATTAATATTTTTTTCCTTTACACCAGGAGTAGGAAAACTATGGCATGCAAGCCCTACAATTGTTCCGTCCAGCCTAAGGGATAAATAACTTTTCAAACTTTTAAAAAATATAAACGTCTGCGAATATTAGACTGAAGTTGGTAAGAGGCAAAGTTAACTGACTGGACTGCTGTGCAACTCCAAAATAAAGCAGGCTTTTCTCAACACAACAAAATTGGATATTTATAAGAACATGCCAAAATAAAAAAAATCCTAAAATAATAAATCATGCCCAAAATATATGCCATGTTTACATCCCCATATTCATGCAAACAAGTATTTTTCGTCATGTAACTTAGGAAAAATGATCTTAGAAGAAGCAGACTTACTAATGAACATCTATTTTCTCTTTTGAGAACATGCTGAAAGCTCTATCAGAGTTTATTTCATTTCATAGCTATGATTATTTTGCGTTTTGCATTCTGAATGAATGATTAACTTTGACCTTAGTCATGTGAGTCTATTATTTTATATACCATATATATATATATATATATATATATATATATATATATATATATATATATATATAGTAAAACCCCGATAAGATGCTGTTCAAGGGACTGGGTGTAAAACGCGTATTAGGTGGGTATACTAATTTTGACTTAGGCCTATATACAGTATCTATTAGCATTTTTCCTTATTGAAATACATGATTCATGAAAGGTAATACAGTATTACTCCATTATGTAATTACTGTACTGTACATCAAAGACATTTACAATATGTACTATACTTAATTCTTTCGAAAAAAAAAGTCATTTATAGTTGTTTGCCGTGTGCATGTACTCAAAGTCCTCATGTTTACCACACTTCAGTTTCTGCGATTACATCCTCCTGACGTCGCAGTTGTGGTAATTGAGTCGCGATTTTTTATTATTCTTAATATCGATAATGGGATTCCTAATGCATCAGAGAGTTGTTTCTGAGTAAGAGTACCGTTCTCATCGTACTTTCGTAAGATTTCCAATTTTTCCGACACAGAAAGGGCTTTTCGTTTAACACTCATTGAAATCACATTCACAGACACTTCAATACACTAAAGGACAACAAACTGCCCAGAAAAAATTTCCAGAATTTTATTACGGCCGAGTGAGGAATGTTGTTTGAGAGAGTGGGTTAGCAGGAGGGTGAGGTATTGTAACTGTATGTAGGCTTTAATCACGCAAATAAGGAGTCAAATAAGAGAGCGTAACAAGAGGATGGGGTATACTAAGGTATGAAGTAAGAAGGTTTAATGAAAATATTCCACAAAAACAGCGTATTATGCGGGACTTGAGCGCAACAAACGGGGTATTTTATAAAGGTGTTATATATCAAATGTGCAAGGACTGGACAAAAAAAGCGTATTACATGGGATAGCGTATTATCGAGGTTTTGCTATATATATATAATAAATAGGGTATTTAAATATGTATGATTAATTTGCATTCTTCAGAAAATGTAACTTTTAACTTAGTCATGATTTCATAACGATCTACGACACGTGTTCTTAAAGTAAGTTCCAAAAGGTGTAGAAAGTAAACGGGAAAATATTTACAAACCATTTTTGTAGCATTGTATTCCCCACACTTCAATTACTTCTCACCATAATCTCCACCAATATTGAGGCATTTATCGTGTCGTGGCACAAGTCTTTCTATCCCCTCATTGTAGAATTCGCCCACCTGCGAACCACTCCGCAACGTTTGTGGAAAATTCAAGGAAAGCGAAGAAATTGTGAACCTCCTGTCCTCATGAATTTTTTTCATCGACAGCACGCACCAAATCGTCATTGATCAAAGTTGGCCGACCTGTATGCTGCTCGTTATGCACAGAGATGCGGCCCTCGTTGAACTTTCTAACCCATCTCCTGACCATTCCATCACTAATGGCATCATCGCCATACACCTCACAAAGTTGATGATGAATGTCAGCTGGTTTGATGTTTCTCGCATTCAAAAAACGGATAACAGACCGCATCTGACAGTCGGCGGGTTGCTCGATCACTTTAAACATTTCAACTGATCACAACTAACCACACACACGGACTGAAGCTCTGAAACTGCATGCACAGCTTGCCTGAGGACTGAAGAAGAAAACACGTATGCGCAAAATAATGATTGCAGCGATGCGACGGCTATAATTGAAAATGGAACTTACTTTAAGAACACGCCTCGTATTATGTGCGTTTTCAGATTAAAAAAAAAATTAATATTGAAGAAAAATAACGAATAAGTCTTTGGCCTCCCAAAAAAATTTGATTTTTCATTTGTCCCTTCTGTAAATAAGCTTATCCACCGCTCTTTTACACCATCGCACCATTAAGTATCCCAAATGTTACTAAAATAAGGAGTTAAACTAAAACAGTGTGCTGATTTGAAGTACCGGTAATATGTCGTTTGCAGGAACCGCAGTACAAAACACTACCGTCATCGTGCTTCCCCAGACTGCAACACAGTGGCATCGTTTGATTCATCAGGCTCAGAAAGTAGAGGAGGTCTGAACCGTTACTATCGCCAAGCCTGGGAGAACCTGCACCACGAGTCAGCGGCAGCTGGGAACAAATCCAAGAGCTCTAACCACTCACCTCTTAGGCGTAAGGATACACTGGATGAACCGGTGAGTGGGGGATACCGCAACGTTGGAGGCACAGAACGTGATGGAAGTGAACTGGTAGTGAACGACACCACGGCAGCTATATATCCACCCAAACCTTCAGCCGTTGCTGCTGCTGAGAAAAAGAGGCACCACCACCATCACCACCACCACGCCTCCGGTGCCACACCGAAGGACACTGCGGGAGACTGGAGACAGCAAGGTCGGAAGAGTAGGTACTGACAGTACTGCTGGCGAGGAAATTTGTATCAACCAAGGAGCTGTAACCTGCCATTGTAAAAGTAATGCCCTCAGAACACCAAATGCAACAGCATTTTGGTATGGTAGTTTCGGAAGATAACCAGAATCTAGTTCTTATCCCAGAACTAAGAGGTAAGGAAAAACCTATGTTACAGATTAGGTATGTATATATCTTCAGTAGAAGACTGTCAAATAGTATAAATATAATACTATTTCAACAAGTATTATTTGAGAAATGTATATTTTATTTAATTATTATTGAAAGATTGTTAACCTGATTTCATTTTAAACTCCCAGTTAATTTTACATCATTGTAGTATGTTTTAGTATATACCTACCACAGTAGTACAACAAGAGTCTTCATGTGTCTGAGAAAGCCAAATGAATACATCAGAGCAACTCTTGATATCAAACCTGTAATGTGTGATGTGATTTTAAAAAAAATCTATGCATTTTATTATGTTTTATTATTTAAAAATTAATAATTCTTTGTCTTAACCGCATTCATTTTGTGATTAATTTATATTATGTATGGAAGTAGTAATAGAATTTAGAATCATGTACAGTAAGTATTTGAAAATCAGTGAATAATTTGTTTAATGAGAGAATTATCTCATGTCTCTCGGAATAACAGCAAAATGCCGATTAGGAACATTCACTTCATTAGGAAGATGAAGTGTAAAGAGATAACCAATAATTTCTGATCAGTAACAGTGGAAATTCTACTTCCTCGTTTTAATTGTTATAAGGAATTATATGTTAAACGTTAAATTGTTCTTTTTAACTACTTCTTCATGCAAACTTAAGCACCATCATTTCCCTCTAAATTCATTAGTTCAACACAAGAATAAAATGTAATAAAGCATTGGAAACAAAGAAAAAAATTATAAATGCTTTCATATTTATCAGTGGACCTAATTTTGTGAATATTCTTATACAAAACTTGTTATATTTTGTACTTAAGTAAACCAATTCCTAAATCTGTTATTACGTATTTGATTAATAACAGCAAATTATATTATAACATTGTATACATCGCAGAAAGTCTAGGTACCGGTACGTTGCTTTCTTGATATTTAGTCACAATAAATTACGTCTTGCATCCTCATTTTCCTCGATAACATTTAATAATTTTTATGCTCGACCATGCTGAAATGTAGTAATTATACACCTGGTAGCAGTCCTTTAATACATGTCATTAAAGTACACCTACTCAGTAAAGTACAGGTGTGCAGCCAATGACAACTCAGCTTACAGGTGTTCAGCCAATGACAAGTCAGCTTTGTACCGTTATAAAACCACAAGTATCGATTATTCTTGGATATGCAAATCGAAAGAGAATTAGCAAAAAGTCACGGAGGCTGGAAATCCAATACTGTCGCAGAAGGTTATGTTCTGTTACTATAATAATTAGCGTTAATTGTAAATAATATTCAAATAAATTCAATTTGTCATCTAGTTTTTCAATGTCGAATTCAATAATCAAGGTTATATCAAGTTTAACGGGATTACATCAAGGTCAATGACATTATTGTTCCTCGGAAAAAATCAATACTTTCGCGTCTGCCCACATCTCACAATTCACGACCTAGAACAAGGTCACTTCCGATCTTGTCAGATACAAATAAAATGTATACATCTGAATAATTTCAAGTTAGAAATATTCTTCTCCTTCTTCTTTGGCACTACGGCCCTTGTAGTCTAGCCTTGGCCTCCCTTAGGATCTTGGTCCATTCCTGTCCAACCAGAGCCTTCTGCCTCCATCTTCTCACTCCTAGAGTCCTTAAATCTTCCTCCACTCCATCCAACCATCTTAGTTTCTGTCTGCCAATATTGCGCCTGCCTTCTGGTTTTGTGTTTAGAATCTTTTTTGGTATTCTCTGATCATTCATCCTGATTACATGTCCTAACCATTCCAACCTACGGGCTTGGATTTCAGCAACAATATCTGGAGATTTATATTGAGTTTTCAGTTCTGTATTATATCTAATTCTCCAGTGCCCATTCTCATATTTAGGACCATAGATTTTCCTTAGAATTTTCCTTTCCCATGTCATCAGTTGTTCCATTTTCTTCGACAGAATCAAAGTTTCACTGCCATAAAGCACAATTGGTCGTATGACTGTAGTTAGAAATATGGTCGAGCATAAAAAGTCGTATGAAACTCGCCTATAAAGGTAATTAAGAAGCTTGTATGAAAATTATGAAACGAGCACAAGCGAGTTTCATAAACATCCATACTCGCTTCTTAATTACTATCATTATAGGCTCGTTGCATAATGTATTATTACACCATTTTTCATTGGGCTGATGAGAAGTGATATTAATTTAATATAAAAAAATTCATTACTAAATTTGCAGGCTTTACATCAGCTTTCAGTAGACAAGCCTACTCTTTTATTTCTTGACTGCTTATTAAATTTTAATATTGAAATTATAAATATGTATACCTTAATGTACCAGTATTAAGTACCATATGACAAAAGTGATTATGCATTTCAAATAATGGCATTTTTTTAAAAGAAGATGACAAATTGATATTAAAATATTGTGAGCTGGGCTACTTTAATTGAGATATTGTACGACAATAACTAAGCCTTCTTTAATACACTGTAGTGATATAGAAAGTTTTTGTCGACAAGATAGGAGGACAAATATTCATGATCATTCTATTTCGATACAAATATTATCGTACATTATAAAATTAACACATGGATTAATGATTACGTGGAGTGCGCAGTAGCATCGCTATTCAGGTGTTGCATTGCAAGCCAGAAGTCACGGTTCGATTCCCGATGAGGTCATGGATTCTTTTTATTGATCTAATACTTTCGACTGTAATATGGCTTCGGTTTACTCAGCCTCTGACAGAAACGAGTACCAGGGGTATTTTCGTGGAGGATAAATGCAGCAAGCATTTGTTACTTAGTGCCTGTTGTCTAGTAAAATGGGAGCCTTATCCCATTTACCCTAAGAGCCTTTCAGTCTCAAAGTCCGTAATGGGATAGCATTGTTTTACTTTGATGATTATGCAGGTTTTTTTGTGAATAATTCTGTTTTTTAATTAACATTCTATGATAAATTACGCTATGTGACTTCAATATGGGCATATATTGTTAATTTTGAAACAATATCATTCATAATAATATGACGTAGGTAATACAGTATTTAAAATCATCATTATGTATCCAGTAATCTTTATAAACGAAAAAAATGAAGAATGTAATAAAAAAGGAGAATTGTACTTGTGATCGGAAAGGTAGTATGAAGGACTGATCTACAAGGACAAGGCTCAAAATATCTTTCATCTGTCCTCCCACTCCCCAACTAATTTTGAACTCAACTGAAATATCAATAGGATATAAATTAGTGTCAAATATATGCCTACAACTTGATTACACACTTTTAACATTTGTATCACTAATGATTTGGTGAATCTGTTATACAAACAACTTTCCTTTGTTAATATAAACTACGGTATTATGATATTTTGTCCCTTGCCGTGACGTCGCGATCTAAGGCATCCTGCCTAGGACCCGTGTTACGGAATGCACACTGGTTCGAGTCCTCGTGAGGGAAGAAATTTTCTCATGAAATTTCGGTCAGTGTATGGGACCGGTGCCCACCCAGCATCGTGATGCACTTGGGGAGCTAAGATAGGTAGCGAAAATCCGGTTTCGCAAACCACCTATAACGGCTGGGGGGATCATTGTGCTAACCACACGATACCTCCATTCTGGTTAGATGTTCGTCCACCTTTGCTTTGGCACGTGGACGTGAGACCAGCAGCCGGCTGGTCGGTCTTGGGCCTTCAGGGCTGTAGCACCATGGATTTTAATTATGATATTTTACCTTAGTTAATAACCAGTTTCGGTTTGATTATAGCCATCTACAGAGTTCTAGGTAAAATACCATAATGGTTTCTATTAACACAGGTAAATTATTTATATAATAAAGACACCAAATCATTAGTGTAAAATAGAGTAGTAGTCTACTGTCCAGGATCTTGGCTTGTCGTTGGCCTCGGTAGCGTAGTTGGTATAGCGCTGGCCTTCTATGCTCGAGATTGCTGGTTCGATCTCGGTCCAGGTCGATGGCATTTAAGTGTGTTTAAATGCGACAGGCTCATTTCAGTAGATTTACTGGCATGTAAAAAAACTCCTGTGGGACAAAATTCCGGCACACCGGTGACGCTGATATAACCTCTGCAGTTGCGAGCATCGTTAAATAAAACATAACTTTAACTCTTGGTTGTCTCCATTCTCCTTTTAGTGTAAAATATAGCGATAAATTATTTCAAACATGTTGTTGTTGTTTTCCAATGCCAGGCGTTTGACAATAAAGTCATTTGACCTCTTGCACTCCAATATTTTTCAAAGATATTATCATGACCAGCCACTGAAGCACAGATTTTGAGGTGTTCCGAATCCATTTCTTGGTTTGAGTTGCACAATGGGCAGTTAGGGGACTGATGTATTCCAATTCTATGCAGGTGTTTGGCCAAACAATCATGGCCTGTTGCCAATCTAAATGCAGCTACAGACGATTTTCGTGGTAAATCGGGAATTAACTGTGGATTTTGATGCAGAGAGTTCCATTTTTTCCCTTGGGATTGAGTTATCAAATTTTGTTTGTTGAAGTCTAAGTATGTAGATTTAATAAATCTCTTCACAGAGTAATACGTAGATTTAATAACAGGTCTGTAAGTAGCAGTGCTGCCCTTCTTTGCTAAAGCATCCGCATTCTCGTTTCCCAGGATTCCACAATGGGATGGTATCCATTGGAATACATAGAAATGATTCTAACAGTAATAAAATCAAATGATTACAATCGCTCAATGTAGTGAAGTCCTCTCTTCCGACATTTTCACGTTGTCTTCATATTCTAGCAACAAATAAATTTCTGCCTTGCCTACCAAATATAAAGATCACAAGTGCAGTGATCAAAAAGTTTACGAAACGAAATAATGGAACGGAACATGAATTTATCACTGGAGAATGAGACGAATTTGTTATTCGATTCAAGTTTTATATTGCATACAATATATTTATGTTCTTACCCAGTACTTACCTGAGTTGTCCTCCTTCTTACATGTTACATTGCAGAGAAATATGATATAATGTCATAGAATTCATAAGTTTTTAACTTTTCCATTGCATAAATGAGATAAATACCTTCTTCCATCTCTACAGGTATTAGAAAAATATCCAAAACATACCTACTTAATTAACCTTTAACATGAAATAATAAGTAGACAAATTATTAGGAAATAATTTGACGTGTACGGTGATATACATATTAAAATAATAAAATGCAAAACAAACAAAAAAAATTGTAAAACTGAACAACTTTTTAACTTTATTTATTTGAGTGAACGTTAATAAGTAAATGGAAATTAACATGTGAAACTACATGACTGAGGTTACAGGACAGAATCTTGTGGTGTTTACGTGTAAAGCTAGCTTCTTGCTTCCTTTCACTTCACACAGTACTGTTGTTCACCAAGTTCTTAATTATTAATTAATTTTAAAAAGGTATAAATGAAAGAATATTGAATTAAAGTTGTATGAAGATGATGTTTATGATCAATTTTGGAAACGTGTAACAATATTAAAAAACTTAATTATAATGAAAGTCTGAATTGAATAGCAGACAGGTGCAAACAATTCTGACAAAGGAATTACACTGATATTGTACACTTAACACCAATGGATAATAATGAATTCCTCGGCCTTTCTTTGAAGGATTCACCATACAGATAACGTAGTTACAGTAGTATGTATGAACAAGGTTAGGCTGATGAGATTCATGTGCAAACTAAGTTGGTACTATATTGTAAATTGCTATCACTATTTCTTTAAGGACTGGTTTATATTATATGCTTTAAATGTACACTCTAAAGGAGAAGGCTATATTATTTATTCTGCTTATAAATGGAGAGTTTTATTAGTATATTTAATTGTAAAAACGTAAATATTTTGAAAACTCAAATAGAAAAATTGTCAAATTGAACACATTTTTGTATTTAAAATATTACCCACTAAATATGTGATCTGGTAAAAAACAAAATAGTTGCCTTCAAAGCGACTTGTACCTGTAATTGTCTTGAGTTACAGGATAATTTTACTTCAGTTGTGAAGAGAATTTTTGACAACCTGAGTTACAGACTTAATCATAATCCTATATTGACAGAAGTAATTTGATGAAGAAAGATATGCATGAATGTGTTAGCGATGCAGTTTTACTCAAAATGTTTAAATAAATAAAATGTACAGTATATAACAAATGTATTGTTATTCTTATTTGACGTCCTTATGTATAACAAAGTAACCCTGATTATAAGGTCGGATGATTGGTTGGTTGCTAATGGTCAAAATGTTGGATTTCTTCCACATTCTGTCTTGCATCTCATTAGTATTTAACTATTTGAGAGTATAGATCACTATTGATTTTAGGATTAGCTACACATAAAAGTATAATATGGTTTTTGTTCATTGCCAAATTGGGTTCACCACACACAGTGTCGGATTCATTATTCTGCTGCCCCTAGGCACCTAAGAATTTTCCGTCCCCTTTTCCCTTAATATTGCACTCCATTTTCAACCTCGATAAAAACTGGAATCAAAAATTCTACATTGTACGAGTATCAGGGATACACCTGCACGTATAATATGTCACCCAGTTTCGGGAATGTTGGTTGTGTTGGTTTGAATGTTTTATTTTTGTTCGGTTTAGAAATGGGGAGTATGATTCTGCAATACTTACTTACTTACTGGCTTTTAAGGAACCCGGAGGTTCATTGCCACCCTCACATCAGCCTGCCATCAGTCCCTATCCTGTGCAAGATTAATCCATTCTCCATCATCATATCCCACCTGCCTCAAATCCATTTTAATATTATCTTCCCATCTACGTCTCGGCCTCCACAAAGAGCTTTTTCTCTCCGGCCTCCCAACTAACACTCTATATGCATTTCTGGATTCGCCCATACGTGCTACATGCCCTGTCCATCTCAAATGTCTGGATTTAATGTTCCTAATTATGTTAGGTGAAGAATACAATGCGTGCAGTTCTGTGTTGTGTAACTTTCTCCATTCTCCTGTAACTTCATCCCTCTTAGCTCCAAATATTTTCCTAAGCACATTATTCTCAAACACCCTTAACCTATGTTCCTCTCTCAAAGTGAGAGTCCAAGTTTCACAACCATAAAGAACAACCGGTAATTTAACTGTTTTATAAATTCTAACTTTCAGATTTTTTGACAGTAGACTGGATGATAAAAGCTTCTCAGCCGAATAATAACATGCATTTCCCATATTTATTCTGCGTTTAATTTCCTCCCGAGTGTCATTTATATTTGTTACTGTTGCTCCCAGGTATTTGAATTTTTCCACCTCTTCAAAGGATAAATTTCCAATTTTTATATTTCCATTTCGTACAATATTCTCGCTGCGAGACATAATCATATACTTTGTCTTTTCGGGATATACTTCCAAACCTATCTCTTTACTTGCTTCCAGTAAAATTCCCGTGTTTTTCCTAATCGTTTGTGGATTTTCTACAATAAGAGAAGTAATTAATGGAGGGCTTTGCAATATATTTTCTCTTCATATGAAGCAACATACCAAAATTAATTCCAGCTCACATCAAATTTTTCACTGTGCTATTCATATGTGTAGCCACCACAGTGGTCTAGTGGCTAGAGTGCTGAACTATAATCCTGTGGACTCTGGTTTGATCCCTGGTGTACCCCCGATTTAAAACTTGTGTTGGGAAGTCCGTGGTCCAGGTAACACAGGGGTTTTTTCCTAGAGATCTGATTCCCCTATGACATCTCAACAAATCATCATCTCATTTCATAATGAATATAGCGTAGACCAGCCTCCTATGGCGCACCCTGGACGACAACTCTGTCGATAAATTGGTATACACAACTGGTTCCATTTGGGTGAATGACGAACAGTCAAGTACCCCCCCCCCCAATTAGTTAAAAAAGAAAATAAAAATAATCATATGTCGTACATATCTATTATCACTTTAATATTGTAGAATTCATTATTACAAATTAAACGAGTCATTCAGGTCTGTAGCTGCACTCGATGTTTAGATATTACTGAGAGATGCCGAGTGGCATGGCTAATTTTACAACACAACTTTGGCGCTCTCATGCCCATAACGAGAAGAGGTGGAGTCATTGAGCTTGGTCACACAAGTTACATTGGTCCATGGCCTAACTATTAATAACATTAACATGTGTTGTTACAGTTAGCATTTGAAATTCTGCCATGTTTGTTTCACTACATATTCCAGAACGAGTGCTCATATTTAGTGTGGGGGAGGGAAGATGTATTCTTTGTCAAAACCAGACTTATGAATTCTGTATTTATTTTAAGGAGAGAATTATAAGATGCAGTAACAGATTTCTAACATTTTTTGCCTTGTCTTGTGCTGAGTAAACTGATCAGTGATTTTGGACAATTCCATTTTCTCCAAAATGTTGTCCTCTATGAGAATGTTAGAGAGTTGTGACGATCATCAGTCGTGCTTGTGCGCATATTTTACTATACATCATCATCACACACTTTTAACTCTTCGTATCACAAGTAATTGTGTACTCTTCTCAGCTATGAGAAAGAGTGTTCTGCTGAACAGTTGGAAGTGGCAATACAAAAGGACATCTGGAGAGCAATATCAACATTTGCATAAATCTGCTGTAGTTAGTGTTGCCAATATTATCTATACTAATAATAAATCTATAACCAAAATTTTTCTGGTAATTTTCGCTTTTCCAAAAATAATTGGCGTTAACAGGTATAATTAACCATCCTGAGACAAAAGATCGCATTTTTTAAATTTTTGTCTGTCTCTGTCTGTCTGTCTGTCTGTCTGTTACCTTTTCAAGCGATAATTGGTGAACCAATTTCAATGAAAATTGGAATATAAATTAAGTTAGTTCTAACTTAGATTTTAGGCTATGATTAATAATTTTTCGTTCTACAAAGAAATTTTACAATGTTACATTTGTTAGGATCAAATTTCTGCATATTTGAAGGACAAAACTAAAATTCTTCAAATTATATATTCTACTATTTGGAATTTCTCGTTAGAGAAATATTTATTATCATAATATTCTGTTCTCTTAAACTGACCGAGCATATTGCGAATTAAATCACTGGTTTTCTCAAAACGTGCTATGAAATGTTCCATATAAAACAATTTTTATCTCGAAAAGGAAGTTGAAATGAGCAAATGTAATCTTCATCTTACGATGTTTGGTGACAATTGTATTAAACTCTTATGTTTGAAATATCTCAGTGATAACCCCCTGAAATTAATTAATTACTTACAGTTCACTCTGTATATAAGGATCTGTTTCTGAAGGCTCTGAAGTAGTTTGATGGACTGATGGATTTCGTTTATTCTTTTGCAAAGAGATCTAGTTGGTCACTCTAAACGTCAGTGGCGGTTCCTCGGGGGAGGGAAGGGAGGAACGTCCTCCTCACATTTTCTTCTTTTGAAAGTAAATACCAAATAAAATATGTGCCTTGAAATTCGAGGAAGATTCGATAATTGTTAAGTTCACAGCTATAAGAAAAACTCGGTTGATCGAGTTTTAAACGATGCGCGCTCATGTGCCGTAGAAAACTGTGAGAAAGATGCGAGATTGTCTGTGTAGAGGAAAGACAATCCATTCCTCCTTTACTGCAGTTAACACACATACACAACAGCGCACTAGCGGCCAGAGAAAGAAGCAGAATTTTAAAGCAAGTAAATGAACGGAGAGGGAGGAGATCCTCCTCTGAATCAGTCATGGACGGGAAATAGAAACCGACTGGTCGTGCAGCAAGCTCGCTACCGCTGCCACCTAACGATGTTGCATTCAACCGGACTATAACACATCTAGGAGGAGACACAACAAAAACAGTTTTAACGCAACGCTATGAAAGACACCATGTAAACTTTTTTTTAATTATAAATAAAAATATTATTCATTGCACTTTATACAGGCTACTATTCATGGTTTGAAACTTTCGTGGATATTTGAAAGTTAAAGTCGGGTTTATGTAAAACAAAGAGGAAGTAGTTTTACGTAGTTGGCCCCTGAAATTCATTGTTTACTAGACAGGGCAACAGCCAAGTTGTCAGTTTTGTACAAATATATTTGAAACTGAAAGTAGGTACTCCAAACTACATCATTTTTAACATAAAAAATTAATCGGCCACCGGCAGCTTTGAACAATAATGATAGTATGACTTTACAAGAACTGACATTCTTCAAAAGTATGTGATACTGAACTTGTAAAATGTACATGTGGCAATACAGACCACGTGGGTGGGTGCAATGTTCTCGCTTTCCTCAGATTATTTCCCATTCCCATATCCATTTTTCCGTAAAACGGTTCCAGTTACGAGTTAGTAGCTAGTCTCTTCCAACACGTGTGATGTTGTAGTGTGCTCGAAAAATGCTACGAGGTTGTGAATTTCCTCGTAATTGTTAATTTGTGCAATTATTCAACAATGAATGGAAGCGAAATCATAATATATTTTAGACAATTTAGGGAACTCAGTTTACAAGAACAGATTATTGCTATACAGAAGGGAAGGCCAACCCCAACACTACCTGGTCTTACATGTATGCATGTAGGCTAATTTGTAGCATGTTTCATTCAAGAAGGTGTCATTTAGTGCTGTTAATTTCTTTCCTCCTCTTAAGAAATATGCAGGAGCCGCCACTGCTAAACGTAATAACAATAGCAGGACTGTCCAAGAGATTCTTTTGCAGTTACTTTGCAGACCACATGATGGAAGCTGGTAGCTTTGCTGCAGACAGTACCAGTAAGTGAAGAATATTTTATTATAAAGATTCTGTCATTAACTTATCTTGTAATTTTATTACAGTCTAAATATCCTCTTACATTTCATCATTTTACATTGTACACCGTATTGCCCAAATGCATTTTTATTGTAATTTTAAAATGTTATTAAAAATTATATATAATGTAAAGTGTACTGGTATTGTACATCATTTTAACATTATAATATTGTTCTTTTTTTTATCTTTGCATATTCTAAAATGTCACTAATTAACAATTATTGTATGTTGTTAATGGTCATTTTTTGTAGATTCTATTTTCTGTTTTATTTTATAGGTTTCTTCATTGTTGCTAAAATTGCATCTAGGCCTAGGCTACTTAAAATTGTCTAAGAATGTGTCCTTTCTTGCTGTTCACCTTTCTTTGGTAATACTATTGTAAAAATTTACCAAAAGCTTACGTTAGCTTAGCTTAGATGATGTCAGGGGCGGCTTTCGAAGGGGGGCTGCGGAGCTGCAGCAACCCCAGACATTTGTGGCTCTTGTCTCGTTTTATGTTGTGAAATACATTTATTATACAGTCTCTATTTAGCGGCTCGAATTTTTAAAAAAAATTTCGTTCTCATTGACATGCACGCAATCGTTAGTGAAGTCACTTCCTCCCCTGGTGCTGCCAGAGCGAAAGGAGAGACAAGGATGGACTGGTGAAGCCACTTCCTTCCCTGGAGCTGCCAGTCTCTTCTCGGATGCTTTGCGCGTTAGTTTTACCCCCTCCCCCTGCTGCCCCTCTCCGTGAATCCAGAGTTTCCAGGCGCTGCAAAATTTGCAGCAGTTTGTCAGTAGCGCGCAGTTTTAAATACATTTTCTTTAATGTTGTGAGTATAAAAAGTGCAACAATGTTTAATTCTGTACAATATTTACAGTCTATTCAGTTCAGTACCTTAACAATTCAGGAGAAATGTGAAATTAAGTGCCCATCAGTTGAATCTCATAATGGAAAGAGCCGCTAAACAAAATAGCCTACAAAGCTCATATATTTTTTGCTAATTTATCCAGTATCCCTGCTTTCTTCTCTCGATCTCCACAACATCGCCAGTTAGATATTTCTAAGGTTCAAATCTGCATATAAAAAAATTAAATTATGGATTATTTCACGACACTCGCAACTGCAGGGGTTATATCAGCGTCGCCGGTGTGCCGGAATTTTGTCCCGCAGGATTCTTTTAAATGCCAGTAAATCTACTGACATGAGCCTGTCTCATTTAAACACATTTAAATGCCATCGACCTGGACCGGGATCGAACCCGCAACCGACTATGCTACCGAGGCCGACTCTGCATATCAAGCTTTGTTAATGCCATACGGACAATACGGAACAGTGCACAGTTGAGCAGCGAGATCTGTGAAAATGAAAACCCTAAAAAGCGTCGTAAGGTCGAAGGGATTCAGACAAGGGTTGCGGCAACCAAGGAAGAGTGTGACCTCATTTTCACACAAGCTAACACCTGATTCCAGTTCATAGATCATCTGATATTATCGTCTCTTCTGTGTCAAGAACAATTTGAATGCTACAAAAGCTCATTTCCTGAAAATGACCTAAATGTATGTGTGAAGCTTTTTCCAATGTTCGATAAAGACAAACTAAAAACGGAACTCACTGTGCTGTATCAGAGACAAGAATTCAGAAATATCAGTGTCGCAGTCAAGCTCTTGCAGTTCCTTCTATCTGAGAACTTGCAGGCCTCATTTTCAGAAGTTGTGGAACTACTACGCATAGCTACCACCATACCAATGACAACTTCCGAACCAGAACGTTGCTTTTCGTGTTTGAAGAGAGTAAAATTCTATTTCAGAAATACGATGAGAGAAGAGAGACTGACCGCATTAGCTATGTTTTCCATTGTAAAGATTATGTTGAACGACATATCGGTTTTTAATAAGATCATTAAAAAAGTTTGCAATCTACAAGACAAGGCGCATGGAACTAATCTTTAAATAAGGTACGTTGCATGGTTTATTCTTGTTTGCAGCCCCTCTGAATTCAATACCCACGAGCCGTCACTGGATGATGTTAAAGCTGTCTATCCCAGTAGTCTATGAGAAGATTTGGATGACAGCAATTGAGTTCGGGGATTTTCAAGTGCTGAGAAAGACTGGTGAATTTTTGTTCAGTGGCATTGTCAGTACTAGTCTGTGACAAGCTAGAAGCTAGTGTAATGGTGGATATACAAACAAAGTTACGTTACGAAAACAGTGTACGGTATTTATTTCATTATTATTTGTTCTTTTTACAATTTTTAATGCGTATTTCACATAACATCATATCGTATGTTTTATGTTCCTACGCTTCCTCCTTATCACATAGGATGTAAGGAGGAATTTCCTTTATTCACTATTAACCACCAGATATTCACCTCCATTATGACACGGCTCTCATTTCAAACGTTACTTATTACATTTCTGAACTTTTTTTTTTTCAATATATCGCTATAAAATAATGTAATTCAACTCCATCTCCACTAAAAAAAAAAAAAATCCCATACAAATTCCACGATTTTCACTTCCATAATACTAGAAATACCTGTGCGCTAGTTTATCCAAAACTACTTTTTCTAAGCAACGTAGATTACGTAATTTACGTAAAATATGTATCATGTGATATATGCGGCCAATCCTATGTAGGGTAGAGACTTGATAAAAAAAATCCTCTTGGGCGGCAGCAAGGGGAGGGGAATTTTTGCAGTTAATAATAATAATGAGAAGTGCGCACAAATGTGCATTAGTTTTGGGCTCTGCTGTATTCCAGCAGCGATTTTCTCTTTAAACACTCACAGAAGTTGTGTCATCTAGCGTGTTTTCAACTAGCTCATTTCTAGTTATGAGTGTTGGCGACTCTGACATAGATTTGCATACGTCAAATCTGGCTGGTATCTGGTGCGCTCGAAACCAGTGTTGCCAATGTAGCGTTTTTGTCGCAAAATCCGCCGACTTCTGAAAATTTTTCGGCGACAAATTCATAACTTTTCTATTGCTCAATTAGGAATTTAACGACTTTTTCAGTAGGCTACTCTGTAGCGAGAGAAATAAATCTTTCTCTGTTGATAATAAGGCCTCTAGCGACTTTTGAACTACTGTTTGGTGACTCCGTACACTTCCGTTGGCAACGTTGCTGAAAACCGATCAACATATGATAGTTGTTATTGTTGCAACGCTGTATTGTATAGGTGCAATTACAGTGCAAAGTAGGATTGGAAAGGGAAAGAAAGGGGCTGGCTATTTGTTTTAATTAGGACTAAAATCGATTAATGCTGCATTTTGTTTTGCAAGTAAGTGATATTATTTGGGTGTTGATTACATTTTATAAAGAGACATTAATGACACATTTATTTTAGCAGCGTTATGTGCAAAATACAGTCTATGTCAGAGGATAGGAATATTGGTGATTCAATTACGTGTTCTTAATAAGAAAACGAATTAATAATTACAGCATTTCCTTTAATGGAACTTAAATAATCACATAACCTCAATCCTTTTTAAATTTTTCACTTGGTTCTTCTAGATCAGCGTGCACAAAACGCGGCCTGCCACTATGTTTGCTGCGGCCTGATAGTAAAGTTTCAAACTTCGAATTAAAAAAAAATATTTAAGCAGACTTGCATTAGTAATTACTATAAATTACAGTAATCACTAATTAGTAAGACATTTTTATGTAAATTATTTATTATTGGAGGATGTCTGCGGCCCTCCAAAAGAACATTTTTTTTAATATTGGCCCGGAGTATTCATAAGGTCGAATACCCCTGTTCTAGATCTTGTAATAAATAGTCACATAGAGTAGAGATATAATATGTTTTAGATTTAATTGTCTGTTTCTCTAAAAGTAGCGATTTTGCGTTACAGAAATTAGGAAATAGATATCACAAATAGATTATATTTTGCAATTTAATCCCATTTTCTAAATTTAGGGTTGTCGTATAGGCCTATATAAGTGAAATCAGGACAACTTTCCGGGATTAGTGTTGGATACAGTTGGGAGAGATAAATACTGGTAACAAATAATAGCCTGCGTACAAATATAAAGAAATGAGTTTATTTTTATATGAATAAGCATGCCAGTCATATTTTTCTGACTTTGTTATATACATTCCAGCAGGTTTCTATTTTTAAAATATAAGTTAGTCATAAAATTCATTAAATTTTTCATGTAATAAAGAATCATTAATCTGATGTCCTATATTACAAATAAATTCGACAGACTTCTCAATGTTTTTCCACTGAGGGATCTCGTAGAAAAATCACCCAATAACAATTTAAATCTTCAAAATATGCCACCCATTTTTCAACATATAACTTATTCTGTGTATGACATAGGCTACATTATAAAACTTTATTTCTTGAAAGAGTTTACTTCACAGGCTAACAAATTATTTAACACATTTTTTTACTTTAATGCTAAAAAAAATGTGTATTACATCTTTCATTAAGATTGGTTAGCAGATTCTCTAATATAAACGATACCTAGCTCACAAACAAACATATTTTCTTTTTATATGTTTAATCCGTAGATCAGTGGTCAGCATTTCTTGACTCGTGAGTCATCCCCTTAATACACAAGCAGGACGGAGGGGTAAAGCATGATCCCCCTCCCTTAGCCATCACTTGTTCATTTAACTGTAAGCAGTTTGGATATTCTTCCCCTCCTATCTTCCCCTTTGCTGTGTATTGCGGGCTGCATTTTATATGATGTAATTTTTTCCGACCACTGATCTCACTGATATAGATAGTTATAAAACGCTCATTTGAGAATTCAAGAAACCAAAATAGGCTTCTGACTTTGGATTTTCAGAAAAATCGTATAGCCTAGTATCTTGAGGCAGTTTTCTAAGGACATGAAGCAAGATTTTAATGCCTCAAATAACAATAACAATAAGATTCTTTCAACAGTTGGCTTAACCATTGGGCTGCAAACTAAAACCATGTTGTTATTTAGTCAACTGTTCGAAGACAGATTGGAACCTCATAAGTGACACCAATAAGGCATCGCTCATAAGGCAACTAAGCCAGAGATAATGGGGTAAAACCATGGGCTCATGACTATATACATCTCACAGAAGCCAGTGAAGCAAAAGAAAATTGTGCCTCTTTGGTGTAGCTTTTCTGGAGAATCACCAATTATAGGCCTACCTACATACTTTATTCAATACATACACAACTCTTAGTAGAGATTTCATGTATGAATCAATCACAAACTGATCGTCCACAATAAAAGGAAAAAACGGAATGGGAATTAGTTAAATATTTCACATAAAGTAAGCATTGGGGACATAACCTTTCCATAAGCTAAATTGACATAGAGCCTATCTTAAACTATTCTTATATTTGAGAAGCTCATTTTCAAAACGTCTCTTGTCCACCTGATAACGAAATGAACTTTCTGTGTCCATGCATTCTTCAAATATAACTCTACATACAACTGTCATGATTTGAATTCAGAATGCCCTCTAAACCACTAAAATCTTGCGGTAAAAGTGACTATTGGAAGAGTGTAGTGACTCTTCTCCACAGCAAAAATTGCGATAAAATATTAGTTCCAGTTTTGGAATCGAAGAGTCTCATGTGCCCATATGATTCTAAATGCACCCAACCTCTTTGATTTCATTGTGTGTCTCTTACTTAGCAGGTAAAGAATTTTAGACCTGAAAACGTTTTTCGTGATTTCCTTTAAAGATATAGGAATGGACAAGGGCTGTTTTGAAAATAAGCTTCTCATTTGTTCTTTTGTTATGAAATAGTACCACAGTCTAGTATATACAGTCGCGAAGCTTGAGTTGTGAGGGTGCTAGGAACAATAGACTGTGCTGGTACTATTTCGCATTGTCTGTAATGAGGTGATATTAGCGATCCTAGTGGTTAGCAGCTATCTATGGATGCATATTTAGTACGTATTGAGCTTCGTGACTGTATATACTACACTGTGATAGTACTTCAAAATTCTCAGTAATGTTCTAGGAGTGCTTTCTGTTTGACAAAATTGATGACGTCATGAAATCTTGAATATGATTGAAAATATCAACTTTTTTCTCCCCTCTTTTCTATTCATGTCTCACTCTCCTCTTTTCTTAGCTCTCCTCTGCTCTCTTCTCTAAGTTTCTTTATTTATACTTGTTAATGGACAATCAATACTTCTTCTTCCCTTAGGTATATAATATATTAGAATTCGTTGGATACTTGCAGCCATGGAAGCTTCTATTTCTGAAGATAGTTCAACTTCACGTGCAGAAGAAATGACGTGGTTGGAACTAATACGCGAACTAAAAGACAGAGAATCTACTTTTAAATTTTGTCAGCAACACAATCTACTCCCTTCTCATACTAAAAAAGACTGTGTACATTGTGGTGCAAAAGGAAGAGTTTCTATCAATAAATGTAGCAGAAATAAAAACATTCCATATTCTTTAAGGTGTTCAGTATGCGAAAGAAGAACGTCTATTACAATAAACACATGGTTCGAAAATGCTAACATTACAATGGAACAAAGTTTACAACTCATATATTGCTGGCTTCTTGGCATGTCACTAGAGTATACTGCAGCTGAAACGAAAACCGCCATCAGAACCACCCTGGATTATTTTAGTTCCTGCAGAGAGGTATGTTATGCCACTATAACCAACAATTCAGAACCTATAGGTGGGACCGGGCATGTAGTAGAAATAGATGAATCTCGTATTGCAACCAGAAAATATAAGCATGTTCGACTGTTACCTAATGAAGAAAAACAAATATGGGTATTCAAAGGAATTGACAGGGAAACTAAAGACTGTTTCATTACAAGAGTTAATAAGAGAGATAAATCGACACTACTTCCAATCATTCTACACTTCATACTTCCGGGAACTAGAATCATTCATGATGGGTGGAAATCTTACAGTGCCCTGGAAGAAGAAGGGTATATACATGATATCGCCAATCATAAAATAGAATTTATAAGGCCAGACGATGCTGAAATACATACTGAACGTCTATGGAAGTCTTTAAAAACTGCAGTAGGACGAGAGAGACAACCTGGACAGAGAGATGAGATGTATATATTCCAAATAATTTACATGCGTCAACAAAAAGCAATAGGTCGTACAACCCCCAGCAAGATGTTCCTGCCATTTCTCAAACACATCTCAGAATTTTATCCAGGCTACGGTAAAGATGGTTTGAGTTCCGTAACTTATACACAAAACAAGAAAGAACCAGTTAACGACCCAGATGATATGGACGACAGCAACGATACTGAAATCGAATAACAGCTTGCATTATGAAGAAACAGCCATCAATTCTACATACATGGAACAATCCTACAAAAATTGTAAGTAACTTTATGAAACATTTTAATAATGTTATAATTAATGTTTTTATTTTTGTGTATCTATGGGTCGTGCCAATGACATCATCAGTTTCATCATAAACAGGTAGCACTCCTGGAAACATTTTTAATTAACTTTGTTAAGTAAATAAAGGCTTGATGTAAATGGAAATGGTTGATATAATTCTGCACTTGTCATGCATGAGTCCATTCTGTTTCCATTATGGAAACAAGAAGGAATATTAGAATTAGAATTAGCCCGTAGAATTCCTGTAAGGCAAGGGCCTCTTGGCTGGCAAGGTTCCTATTTTGGCATTCCTGCGTAGCCAGTTCGGGAAAGATCCTCATTCTTTTGATGCTGCATCTATCAGTAGTCTCCACTCTCGGCGGTCCTTGGCTGTTGTCGTCCAGTTGGATCCAAAGTGAAGTTTCAGATTGTCCGCCCACCTTTTTTTCTGTTGGCCTATCCTTTGTCCGGTTCTTGGGTCCCAGGCTCTTGTTTTGTACGCCCATCTGTTGTGGTTCATCCTCATGACGTGGCCCGCCCACTTCCATTTGATGCAGGTAGCTGATGTTGCTGCGTCTTTGATGCCTGTCATCTTCCTCAGGTCTTCGTTGCAGATTCTGTCATTGAGGCTACGCCAAGAATCTTTCTCTCCAACTTTCTTTGGCATGTTCCTAACATTTTTCTTTCTCTGTCTGTTAGAGCCCAGGTTTGGGCTCCATATAGTAAGAGAGGAAGGATGCAGCTGTCCAGTATATCTTTTTTTCATTCTTATACTGTATTCTTGGCTTGTGAGGATAAATCTCAGACTCCAGAATTTTGACCATGCTGCCGAAATACGTCTCTGGACTTCTTTGCAGGTAGCATTGTTGAATGTCACTATTTGTCCTAGGTAGAGTAAATGCAAGAAGAGCTTGCCACGGAAAGATGCGCGAACTTTCGGAAACGTTCAGGTGCACTCGACCTCGCTTCGATTCGATTGGCAGTTCTCAGTCGTCTGCTGGCTTGATGTTTGGAGTGAGATTTATCACAGCGCATGAAACGTAACCTAAACCTAGTTGCAGAGTAACTAATAACAATGTTGAAAATACAGAAGCACGAATTCTTTTACATATAAAATCACTGAATGAAATTACAAAGATGTTATAGGAAATATGTAATCATGTAATAATTAATATTTGACATTGTAATAAAATACTAATAACTAATACTATGTGATTTTATTAAAATATTCCGATAACTAGCGTGGTACTATGGTCGATTTATTTTAATCTGTATATACTCCTTATGTTACGAGCGGAGCCTGTTTTGTTTTTCATACATTTATAAACGTTGTAAATAATTCCCTAGTTTGACTATGTAACGTTTTATTAGCACTTCATAATTTAGAGCCAACGGGGGCATTGTTAAGTACATAGAATGTTATACAGAACTGTGTTATTTTACAAACACAATTTGAACTCTATAAAAATCCTAATATGAGGGATAAAACGCAGAATATGTAACGCATACGCTGGCTTCTACCCTCTCTGCACAATACATTTCACGATATGAACAGCTCAAGACCGTGCTTTCGAATGCGCCCTGTAATCAGTATTACGCGTGATTCATAGCAGCCCTGTAACGAGCATGACGGCACAAGGACTGAATATCGTTCTCTGCGCATCAGTCAAATGGGCAAGCTTTCTTTGCGTTTCCTCTAGGTGTATTCGGTGACGTATTCTAGTTCTCTGTTGTTTATTTGAATAATTTCCTCGTTGCTGTTGGTCATGAGTAGACCTCAGATTTTAGGTAGAAACCTATTTTGTTCCTCATGATATACACAAAAGAAAAGTTGTATATATACGAATTATGGAAATATATGTTCGAAAATGGTGGTCCTATACAACCTAAAAATACCTAATTTCACGTTAGAAACTATTTTTACCTAATTTTACATTTTCCAATGTCTACAGTTGGTAATATGGAAACGCTGTGTAATTCTGTAGGCCAGTCGTGCCTTGACAACAATCGCAGCTAGTAATCTACACTGATGCAGCCCCGTACATGATTGATGCCGTTAAATTACTTAAAGTATTTTACCCTGCCTTGCTCCATATTACTTGCCATGCCCATGCCATGAATTGCATAGCTGAGATGATACGGCTTGAATATCCACAAGTGAATAAGCTGGTTTCCACAATTAAAAAGGTTTTTATTAAAGCACTTACGAGGATTCAATTATTTCGAGAGCAACTTCCCAATGTGCCACTTCCACCAGAACCTGTTCTTACCCGATGGGTAACATGGTTACAGGCCGTGGAATATTACAGCAAGCATTTGGAGGACATTAAGAACTTTGTTTTGAAACTGGGGGGAGGATGCAGTGAGCATTACTTCAGCCAAAAAACTTCTGCAGGACCCAACAATTGCCCGGGATATTGCATTCATCAAATCACATTATGTATTTCTGGTCCCCATTATTAATGCTCTAGAGTCTTCAGGCAAACCGGTCTACACGCAACTGGGATTGATAGAAGAGGTGACAGAAAAAATCAACTTGGTTCCTGGTTATGTTGGTGAAAAAGTTTCTGAAAAACTCAAATCAGTGCTTCAAAAAAACCCAGGACTGACAGTTCTCCTCACAGTTGCTGACATCTTGGCTGGCAAGACACCTGAACATGAATGTGCTGTTCCCTTGCATCTAATACCAACATTTAAATATGCTCTGGTGTCATCAGTTGATGTGGAACGCTCATTTTCGGCATATAAGATGGTGTTATCTGAGAAGCGATGCAGTTTCTCAATGGAAAACTTAGAAAAGGTGTTAGTTGTTTACCCTGGCTCTAATTATGGACATGTACAATGAAATAATGTCAAATATTTCGGCTAATTTGTAATTCGAAATGAAATAATGTCATTTTTTGTTCACCTATTTTTGTAATTTTATAATAATAGGAAATGCGCACAAGTGTGCAGAATAGTTAGTCTATACTGAGTTCAGTCACGGTTTTGGCATTCTTCTTGCAGTTCAGAACGTGATATTTGCCATATTTTTCACCACACAATTTACATATGCAGTTTTCAGATACTTCATGGAACCTATCTATGCCGCACACTTTATGGTGGAATCCGTGTACCGCCAGTCTGGTAACAACGTTCCTCATTTGCTGATTAGCTCCTTCCCTGCTTCTGTCGGTCATGGCACTGGTGGTGTAAAATTCCTCTTCTACTTCCTTCCTCTTCTGCAGGATCTCGATTAGTAGATTCTCGTAGGCCTCCGTAGTTGGCAGCAGCAGCAAGTGTCGTAGGTCTTCGATCAGGTAGGGTTCTCTGGTAAGCAGGTATGCGAGTCTGGACGGTGTGTATTTTGACACACAAGCACCTTCTTTTTTTAAGTAGGTTGCCTTGACGTTCTCCCAGATTTTGAGGTCTCTCTTTTTCAGGCGCTCCCATATTATATGTATTCCATATGTCAGTATGGGCACTATTTTTGCCTTAAATATTTTCATCGCCGTGTCAAGGGTGAGTGACTGTATGTGATTTACGTCATTCATTGCTCTAATTGCCGAGATCGCCTTTTGTTTGACGTGCATGTTAAACGTTGTTCCAGAAGTTTGGAAAGTCACCCCAAGGTACTTGTACGAGTTATCGATTTGTAACCTCCCGTCTCCAATCTGCATTATGTCTTTCTCTGATACTCGGCCACCTTTCCTGAATATCATCTGCGCGCTTTTTTCTTTGTTGATGAGGAGTCCATTTGTCTCGGCCCACTTTTGCAGATTATGTAGGCATTCCTGTACGTCTTCTGGCTTGCCGGAGGCTAATACCATATCATCTGCATATATATAAATTCTGGTGGAGTTGTTGTGGCTTATGGTGTTTCTTATTACATCCGCGGTTGCAAGGTTGAAGAGCAGGGGGCTAAGAGGGTCTCCTTGGAGGATGCCGTTCATCTGTGTGATAGGGGCTGATATTTCTATATTGTTATCTATTGTGATTCTGTTGTATTCTAGTATGTTTGTGATTATGCTCGTGAGGTAGTTGTTTGGCCCTATCATTTCTGCCATTTTGTCTTTTACAATCTTCCAATCTATTAGATCGAAGGCCTTGCTATAGCCGATGAAGACTGCATATAGTTTTCCCTAGGGGTGTCTTAGTTCATTCTGGATGTCAGCATTGAGGTTCGCAACGGCTTGTAGTGTCGATCTGCCTTTCCGGAAATCGAACTGTTCTCCTGGCATGAGGTTGAGGTTATCGGCTTCTTCATTGAGTCGGTCCGTGAGCATCGTTGTAAAGAGCTTGAAAATTGTATTTTTTAGTGCGATGCCTCTGTATGAGTCCGGGGCTTCTGTGTCCCCTTTCCCTTTGTAGATGACTTTGACGGTCGAGGATCTCCGTCTCGTGGAGATACTGTTTGTTTCCATACATTTATTGAAGAGGCTGGTCCATATATCCGCTAGTATTTGCGCCGAGTCTTTCAGTTGTTCATTTGGTATGGAGTCCGGGCACGCTGCTTTCTTCGGTTTCAGTTTTTGTATTGCCATTGTTACTTCTTCTTTTGAGAAAGCTTTGAAGTTCTGCATCCCCACTTCTCCCACGTTGTACGTCTTGTCCCCGTTTGCTTTGTTTAGGATATTCTTGAAATGTTTTTCCCATTCTTTTATTATTATGCCTTGAGTGAATTTCGGCCTCCTCGGTCGTAGTACAGTGAATGGGTTCGCTACAGCCTTCTCAACGATCATTTGCCCCTCTTGTTCTATATATTTGTTCTGTTCCTCTTTTAGAAGCTTTTTGTATTTCCGTCTTGCTTGAGTATATCTTTCTATATTTGGTGTTGTTCCCGCGTGTTTTACTCGGTGCAGGTCTTTTAACACTCCCTGCCTTTCTCTGTAGCACTCCGCGTCGAACCAGGGTTTTGCTTTTCTTTCTCGGGAAGTGTTTTGAATCTGGGCCGATTTTAGGAGGCATTCCAGGCGACTGGCTGCCACCTCAATATTTCCGTCCAATATGTTCTTCTTTATTTCCTCTACCTCTGGGGCTTCCATTTCGAGCTTGGATTTGTCCAGGTGCCTTCGTATATTTCTTCTTGGTGGCTGGCGTTTGTTTTCAGTGCTTTTCCCAATCTCTATAGTAGTAAGAACAGGAAGGTGTTTTCTGAAAGGGGTGGCTGTTGTGTTTGATATTATCTCCTTGAACTTCGCTTTTGCCTTGGAGTTGACGAAGACTAGGTCGATCGTGCTTTTACCATTGTGGCATATGTAGGTAGGGTTGTCTGGGTCATTTATCATCTTGAAACCTTCTTCATGCAGAAATTCCAGCAGCAAGTTCGTTTTAGCACAGGGGACGTCTGTGCGGCAGTTGAAATCTCCTGCTAACAATACTGCCTCATTTTCTGTTCTTGCAAGTGCTTCACTTATGCTCTCGGTTATCATCTCTGCGGAGAGGTCTGGTTGGAAGTATCCGGCGATTATTGTGAATATTTTCGTTTTCACTGCTAGGAGGTTTGGAGATCTTATTATTATTTGCACTGGTGTTAGGGCTGGCTTAACATAGCACGATATGCCATCACTCGGTCTTCCTGCTTCACCGCTTGTAGCTAGGACGTGGGTTCCGTAGTAGCCCTGCATGTCGCTCTCTTTTGTTGTGAACGTTTCGGTTAGTAGTAACACGTCTTGGTTTAACATCTCTATTGGCATGTTTCTTTTGACACTTTCAAGGCCTTCTACATTCCATAGAAGTATGTCCCACGTTTTCTTGTCAGAGTGTTGCTCCTTGTTGCCTTTTTCGTCGAAAAATATATTGCCTTACTAGGACTCCGGAAGGCCAGAATTCTGCTTTGTTGGCTTCGTCTAGGGATTCGAAAGGGATGCCTATTTTAAATGCTTTTAGGTGTCCGAGAATGTTCAGTTCTTCGCATTCAATCTCTCCGGTGATTCCCTTTTTATGCAGGTGTGCTTTTAGTTTTTCCGCAGTGGCTGTTTCATGTAGCTTTCCTACATATATCCATGCTCTGCGATTTCCCGTCTTCAGGTCGGAGCTTTCCGTCATGGTTCCAATAATTCTTGGTCTGTGTTGCCTCCTTTTCCTAATGACTTCTGTAAATGGTTCCCCACTTTCTGATTCGTTGAAGTCCGGTCCTGTTTCTCTAGGCTCGTTTTCGGCATTTTCTTTTCTCTCTGTTGCTGTTGTAGTTTGAGAGTCTTCTGCCTTGTCTCTTCTGTGATTGTTTTCAGTGTTCTGCGTTGTTGTCTTATGAGAGTCGTCTGTGAATGCTGAGCATGGCTCTTGGTCTCGGGTGTTTCTTTGGGTGAGGGTGGTGGGTGTTGTTTCAGTTTCAGTTGGTGCTCCTTGTTGTTGGCGGCCCGTCTCCTGGTTCGTTGTCATACGTGGGGCTCGTGTGGTTGTCTTCCATACTTCCTCGTTTTGGGTGTTCTCCCGGTCCGCAATCTTTGTTGCTGGTTCTGGTGATGATGTTGACTTATCCTGCTGCGACAAAGTCTGGTGTTGTTTCGTCATTGGTGCTGTTGTTCTTCCCCAGGTGGCACATTTTTCCAATTCTTTTGCTACTGCTTCCTGTATTTTCTGGATCATGGCTGTTTTTTTAGAACCTATTTTGATTTGTGATAGAACCTATTTTAGGTACCTAATTTAAGATTTTTAGGACCTAAAAGTCCGAGGTCTAGTCATGAGTTTTGTTTTCTGGAGATTAGTTCCAGTCCAGCTTTTTTACTCTGCTGGACTAATTCTTGTATGCCTCGACTTAATTCATCCGCGGAAGTTGCAAACAGGATGATGTCATCTGCGAACCTTAGGTCTCGGAGTTTCTGTCCATCTATCTGGATTCCCCAGTCCATCCTCATTTTCCGAAAGATGTCTTCTAGCAGGCTAATGAACAAGCTGGGCGATATGGGGTCTCCTTGTCTGACTCTCTCGTTAGCCGATATATTTGACTTAAAAACACTGGAACAATATTTTCATACTCAAAAACAAGCGAAATTCCTTGGCGATTCACAGTGAACTCTAAAATCAGGGTTTTTATCACGTTTTAGGTTATAACTCGAAAAGTAGGGTATTAAGAAATATTTACACATTTTTTCGACTTCTGAAGGTGTATATGCCCCCTTAAATTAAATTCAAAGATTGCCTCCATTCTTGAATCTCTGGAAAGATTTTTCATTTTGTCTAAGAAGGAGGGAGGAAGAGGATAATTACCAAAATAGATGTCTGAACCAGTTTGATCACTTCAAATACTGAAACAGGTCTGTTGTATGCTTCTGCTGCTGTATTGACGATAAAGAAAAAAAATATATATTCCACCCCCAGGGTCAGGATTAGTATGACAGGTACCTTCAATTTAAAATCAATGTTTATGCTCGACCATGCCGAAATGTAGTAATTATACACTTGGTAGCAGTCCTTTAATGCATGTCATTAAAGTACACCTATTCATTAAAGTTCAGGTTTTCGATTATTCCTGGATATGCAATCGAAAGGCGAGGGAAACATCATGGAGGCTGGAAATTCAATACTGTCGCAGAAGGTTATGTTCTGTTACTATAATAATTAGCGTTAATTGTAAATAATATTCAAATAAATTCAATTTGTCATCTCGTTTTTCAATTCTAAATCAATTTCCAGGTTATATCAAAATTAGTTCATGTTATTCTCTAAATTATATCAAGGTCAGTGACATTATTGTTCCTCGGAAAAAATCAATACTTTCGCATCTGCGCACATCTCACAATTCACGAGCTATGCACAATGTCACTTCCGATCTTCAGTCAGATGCAAATAAAATGAATACTTCTGAATAATTTCAAATTAGAAATATGGTCGAGCATAAAAAGTCGTATGAAACTTGCCTATAATGGTAATTAAGACGCGAGTATGTTTGTTTATGAAACGAGCGCAAGCGAGTTTCATAAATAAACATACTCGCGTCTTAATTACTATCATTATAGGCTCGTTGCATAATGTACTATTCTATAATTTTGCCGCAAGTATAATGAAGTCCAAAGTATTTATTTTCTGAATATGTAATAAAAGGATTTACAGTTTGGTATATCCAATTTTCATGTTTGTAATTTTTGTGAACATGTTTCTAAATATTGGAAATCAATGTTTTATGCTTTATCTACATTTTTTAATCACGTTTTCATACATACATAGTATTACACTCATAATGTAAAGTCTAGGTTATCTGGGTGAATGTTATTATCTTGAGGTCGAAGTTAGTGACCTTTTGATCCCATTTGTCATATAAGGAAGTAAAATAACTTCATAATGCACATCAGAGTTTTTTGTGATACTAAATATAATAAATTGGAATGTTTTGTTTCGTAAAATTCTGACATAATAAAAGCACATTGTTGTATTTTTGTGTCCTTAGTGAACAGTCTGGGAATACTAGTGCATTGTGCTATATGAAGGGGGTTGCTAGTATAAATTGGTAGTTATAATGTTTTATCAGCTAATAGCTTGATAAGTTGTTGTGAGTCTTAACTGGTAACTTTGCAACTGCAACAACGTTTTCATGAAACGGAGTGAGTACCCATCTCTTCGAGAGATCATCATTATCTTCTGGAAATAATCCCACAACTTAATTTTTATTTCACGTACGTAAAGGAGTCTTCTTGTTCTTCTGGAAGTGGTTAATAATAATAATGTCTTCTTGATCAATTTTTTTTTTTCAGTATAAACGTGAGTATAAAGATAATGACATTTCTTTTTTCAAGGCACATAATCCAAATACCAAGCTCTTCAATAAAAGCATTGACTTTATCATTAACAGAATGTTTTTCTCATAGGCCTACCTTAGTAAATTCAAATTCATATAATTTAAATGCGAAAATATATCCACTAAGAAAGTCAACAGCAACATAGACTCTTTTGCTAAACTCTAGAAAACAGGCAAGCAGATTGTTACAATATTAGTGATTGTGCCGCGTCGAGCCTCAAAATAAAGGAAAGGAGAAACTAAGTGAAGATCAGTAAAGATGGCTATGCAATGTATTCCGAATAATAAAATTATCCCTGGACCAAAGACTTTGGCTAGCTTAGTAGATGTTGCAAAATATAAATTTACAATGAATAATTATTTATTTATTTTATTTTATTTATTTATTTATTTATTTATTTAACCTGGTAGAGATAAGGCCATCAGGCCTTTTCTTCCCCTCTACCAGGGTTACAACTCAATATCTAAGAATACAATTACAATTAATATTAAATTTTAAAATACAATAAAAATCAAAGTATTAAAAGATTAACTGATTAATAAAAGTGACAGTTTTTGTAAAAGTTAAGAAGAGAGACATTTCTTTTATTGATTTAAAATTAAACCTACTTTACAATGGATAAAAAATGCTTAATAAGCTTGCTTTTGAATGCTATTAAATTCTGACAGTCTCTGATGTCACTGGGTAGGGTATTCCAAACCTGCAAGCAGATTGTGTATGATGATGAATACGATGATGTCTTATGTGTTGGTAATAACTATATGGTCATTTTCTGTCATGTGAAGAGATTATGATATGATGACAGGTAACTGAAAGGGAGGCAAGGTAGGTATGTGAAAGTGTGAAGGACTTGGAAAAGGAGAACAAAGAATGAAAATTTCTACGTTCTGATGAATGGTTTGTTTAGCAGTTTGGAAGGATGGGGTATTTTGAATCAGGAAATAAATTTTTATATTCCCTGGAAAAACATTGTAAATACTTCTGACCAAGGGTTTCTTTCCCCCCTCCCCACTTATTATAATTACTATCATCATGATCACCATCATCATCATCATCAGTGCTGCTACTTTAATGTTTTTCACATTTCTATTTTGTATTACTTTTAAATATTTACAATGGATGTAAATTGATTTTCCTCTTCCTCTTTTCTGTTGCACATCATAAACCTGCAACATGATTCGTGGAAGAAGACTGAACTTCGCTCTAATAACAATACTGGTCATTATTCTGTCATGTGAAGTTGACGGATGGAAGCGGTTTTTCAGAGGAAGAAGACAGGATGGAATGCTTGGTAAACCTAGAACTCCACCGAACATAACTTTGCCTCCTGATGAATGGTTTGTCCAGCAGTTGGATCATTTCAATCCAACAGATTTTCGGACATGGAATCAGGTAAATCTTTTGAAGATGTTTCATTTCAAAACTTTTTAAACTAGTGTTCAAAACCTCTAAGACATAGTATTATGCTATCCCTTGTAATACGCTATTTTTGTCCGGTCCCTGCAATTTCAATATAATGCCTTTATAAATGTCCCCCACACAGGAGTGATTTTGTTTTTGTGGAATATTTTCGATGTAATTTTCAGCAATGTACTGTAACAGCATGAAACATCTTGATGACTGAACTCACTGGTGCCATTAACCTGAAAAGTATTGATATTCGACCCTTTACCTGCACATTTAAATGTTCATAGTTTTCTTAGTATAATAATCTTAATAACTCTCTTATTCGACTCTTTACCTGCACGCTTAAAATCCTACATAATTAGTTACAATACCTCACCCTCTTGCTAACCCTCTCTCTCAAACAGCATTTATTCGTTTTAAAATTCTGGATATTTTCTGGGAGTTTGTTATCCTTTTTGTATTGAAGTGTCTTAATGTGATTACATTGATAATAGTTTAAACAAAACGTTTCTGTTGTCGCAAAATTGGAAATCTTATGTATGGAACAGTACTCTTCGATATTAAGAACAATAATAAAAATCAAATATTGAATAATTATTAGGATATAATCGCAAAACTAATGTGGTAAAGATGAGGGCTTGGAGAACACGCACACGGCAAACAACTATAAATGACTTTTTTCCTAAAGAATTGAGTTACAGTACATTTGTAAATATCTTTGACTTACAGTACAGTTTTACATAAATGGATAAAACTAATTACCTTTCATTCTTGTATTTCAATAAAGAAAAATGCTAATAGATATTGTATATAAGTCAAAATTAGTATACCCGATAAGACATGTCGGTTAATGACCTTTACTATGCTTCCCTTTAACAGCGTCTTGAACGTTTTACTGTACTTGTCTTGTCTTACATCCTTGCTTGTCACACATACATTCCATTTTGTTCTTTTTTCTTCTGGATATCCAATCCCTAACTAATCTGTTGTCTGACATCATAGATACATATGCATACCATCCTGTTCTAAATATCCAATCTGCTATTGTTTGTACTTTGCACAACTCTGTTGTATGTTGATTTCTCACATAGTGCTTGTGTTGTGTTTTTTTAAATCTCAAATACTAGTAATGTTTAATTTCTTGTTAGAGATATTTCAGGAATGCCACTTTCTATGTTCGTGGTGGTCCAGTGTTCCTCATGATTGGTGGTGAAGCTGCTGCTAGTGCAGAATGGATGGTTACTGGTCAGTGGATAAACTATGCTCAGCGTTACAATGCACTCTGCTTTCAATTGGAGCATCGGTATTATGGTGCCAGCCATCCCCTCAGGTAAGTTACCAGAATAACAAATATTTATTTTGATAGGAGATTGGAATTTTTTGGTGTTTTGAGACTATAGAAAGTGTTTTTTTAAAATAAATGGCAATATTTAGTACAGTCCCTAAATCAAAAAAATAATTTAATATAAATGAAGGGTTCATAGCCATTGTGGGCCAAGCGCCATTTATTAAAACAGAGAAAGCAAGGATTAAAGTTAAATTAATACCATAGTTTAATGAAGATTGACATATCATTTAGTTTTAATGTGTATACTTTATTTTACTTGCTGTATGTTTCTATTAAATTATGGTAATAACTACATTTTAACCATTGTTTTCTACGGTTTTAGTAAATGGCACTTGGCCCACTATGGTTCTGAACCCTTCAAATATGAATCCTAAAACCCTTAGATTTTCCGGTATTGTCACTTTAAGAAGTTCAGATGATTGGTCTCTGTCAATTGGTTCCAAACACAATCATCCCAATATATTTGTCCCGATTCAGTTTAGACTCCATTTCATTTGGTCCCAGATTCTAATTTGCCCCATTGCATATTTTCCCAGATTGCAAATGGTAACCGTCCCTCAATTTCACTTGCCTTGACTAATTGAACAAAGTAGTTTCTCCCATAAATTATTGGAAATGTCACGTCTAAATTTTGTCTTTTCTTCTACATTAATGTCTAATGGAAGCCATTCATCTCGTTTATTACCATGAAACTCGCACCACATATGCCTCACTTGGGTCCTTGGACATATTGGTGTAAGAGGAAACGAAAGAGCTGATGAGTTAGTGAAAGCAACAGCCTCCAGCAGAGAAACTCCGACCTACACTCTACAACTGATATCATATATCACGAAACAAATAAGACAACAGACTCATCAAAATTGGAATACTAGATGGACGACAAGCACAACTGGATCACTAACAAGAGACACCTTCTTCCCAACAATCCACGACCAACTCAAACCTACTTTCATAACAATGCAGTTTCTTTCTGGACATGGGAAATTTGGAACTTACTTCGACAGATTCAACATTCCAGCAGACATCAACTCTACTTGTTCTTGCCACGAAGACCTTCACAGTGTGAAACATCTTTTGTTTCAAGTAAAGAGATTTGAACTAAAGACATCTCCTAGACTGTAACACCGAGTACAGCACTCCACTATGTGAAGTGATTAAAAAACCGTGTTGCTACAGAGAATTTATAGATATGTTAAACTTTACCTTTAAAAGACTGTAGAGCTACCTTTCACCATTATCTGTCTACATAAAATAAGTAGTATATATACGTAGTATACCGTATAACCAAACTAAAACCCTAGCATACGCTTTGTAAATTAGGATTCTTTTGAGTGGATATTTAATAATGAATAATAATATATTATCATGAATAGTAAATAAAGTGACACACAAATCCAATATGCACAATGGTGAAATGGTCGGAGATGTGAATCACCTGCAAAAATCATCAGTTTAGAATGGATGTTGAATTTTAGAAGCCACTGACTCCCATCCTTATCCAATGCATATCTGTCTGGTATAATCTTTAGAATTTATAATGTTACGTTTTTGGATTTGGTGGAAAATTCTGTGTTCTTATGCATCAGATAATTTTTTTCTCTTTGTGTTTTGGAAAGCTTCACGTATGTTTTACTTGAAATTGCACTAACATGCCTATTAACGATGGAAGCAGAGGGCTTATTGGATGTTTGTACTGTTCTTTTATTCATGCCATTACCTCTGTGGCATTACACTTACCCCAATCAGGACCATGGGTATGGTTGATGAACTTCAGCATTTCCTGTGTGTTAATGCAATTAACATTCATTTCTTCGTTCACATCTACATTCTGTTTTCCTCTTGCAGCACGATGTCTAGTGTACAGAAAGCATTTCTGTAATAATTTGGGATGGCCTTTTTCAAATTTAGTGAGACTCAGGCAGCCATCCATGTTTCATGTTACTGTATCCAGGCAATGGCACCTTTGCTTACACAGCATAAGAATATTTAATGTGATTATTATCTGGTACAAACTCTCAAGAGATCAATTTAATTGATCGGCCTGGGTAGCTTAGTCGGTATAGTGCTGACCTTCTGTACTCGAGGTTGCGGGTTCGATCTCGGCTCAGGTCGATGGCATTTAAGTGTGCTTAAATTCGACAGGCTCATATCAGTAGATTATTTTAATGTACCGAAGTGAATATGATATTTCCATGCAGATATTCTGCGTCATCATACGATGAAAGAGTAATGGAACGGAGAAAAATTCTCTCCGGCACCGGGATTTGAACCCGGGTTTTCAGCTCTACGTGCTGATGCTTTATCCATTAAGCCACACCGGATACCCATCCCGGTGTCGGACAGAATCATCTCAGTTTAAGTTCCAACTCTTGGATGTCGCAGAATATCTGCATGGTAATATCATATGTACTTCGGTACATTAAAATAATATATATGATATGCGTAAATCACTTTGTGATTTAAGATGGCGCTTATTCCGTCGGATCCCGGCCAACTAGTCACTCATAAGTTCATAACGAGTGCACCTCAGCACATGTGTGGACTTCGGTCCTACGTTCATAGACATCTATGACGTAGTGCAGAGGGCAGCCACTAGAGGGAACCCAAGAGTTGGAACTTAAACTGAGACGATTCTGTCCGACACCGGGATGGATATCCGGTGTGGCTTAGTGGATAAAGCATCAGCACGTAGAGCTGAAAACCCGGGTTCAAATCCCGGCGCCAGAGAGAATTTTTCTCCGTTCCATTACTCTTTCATCGTATCATGTCAGTAGATTTACTGGCATGTAAAAGAACTCCTGCGGGACAAAATTCCGGCACACTGACAATGCTGATATAACCTCGGCAGTTGCGAGTGTCGTTAAATAAATTTTCAATTTAATTCTAGTACAAGTTGTTGCAGGACAAATTTCTAACTTGGGATGAGCTGTCATAGTACAAATTATTCGAACAAGCCACTTTAATAATCAGGCTTCAAATATCTATGCAGTGATGCATTTAAACTAAAATATGCTTCATTTGAATGTACAGAGACCTGGGTGTGAAGAACATGATGTTTCTGAGCAGTGAACAGGCTTTGGCAGACCTTGCATACTTCATTCAAGGCATGACTGTCAAGTACGATCTGCCTTCTGACACCAAGTGGATTGCCTTCGGAGGCTCTTACCCAGGGTCCCTTGCTGCTTGGCTGCGAGCCAAGTATCCACATCTAGTTCATGGAGCAGTGTCAGCCAGTGGACCCCTCTTGGCTAAAGCAGACTTCAGAGGTTCGTTTATTGTATTTTTATTTATAAAAGTATTGTGCAGACATTTCCCATATTTATTACGCATTTAATTTCCTCCTGAGTATCATTTATATTTGTTACTGTTGCTCCAAGATATTTGAATTTTTCCACCTCTTCAAAGGATAAATTTTCAATCTTTATATTTCCATTTCGTACAATATTCTGGTCACGAGACATAATCATATACTTTGTCTTTTCAGGATTTACTTCTAAACCTATCGCTTTACTTGGTTCAAGCAAAATTCCCGTGTTTTCCCTAATAGTATGTGGATTTTCTCCGAACATAGTCATGTTATCCTGGACTTTCCTAATGGCATACTCTAGAGCAAATTTAAAAAGTAAAGGTGATAGTGCATCTCCTTGCTTTAGCCCGCAGTGAATTTGGAAAAGCATCTGATTGAAACTGGTCTATACGGATTCTGCTGTACGTTTCACTGAGATACATTTTAATTAATCGAACTAGTTTCTTGGGAATACCAAATTCAATAAGAATATTATATAAAACGTCTGTCTTAACCGAGTAATATGCCTTTTTGAACTCTATGAATAACTGATGTAATGTACCCTTATACTCCCATTTTTTCTCCAATATCTGTCGAAAAAAAAATCTGATCAATAGTCGATCTATTATGCTTAAAACCACACCCTATAAAAATATACTTGATTTAATTATTTTTTAGTGCATTAAGTCATGGTGATAATGTGTAATACATAGTTTTGTTCAAAGTTACAACCCAAGAGATAGGTATTTGTATATGGGTAAGTTTTATTTCTGGAATGAATTTTTGCTATAACGTGCATTTAATGAATTCATTATTTTCCGTTTCAGTAAACATTGAAGTTGTGTAAAAGAAATTAACAGCGATAATTCAACCTCTACTGTATTTTGTGTTTTATTTTTCAATTAATATTTTTATTTTATTTTTTCAGAATATTACAGAGTGGTTGAAGATGATCTGGCCATATCGAATAATTCTTGTGTTACTGCTATTCGAGATGCTACAAAACAATTGAAAATGCTGTTAAAACATCCTTTTGGACAAGAAACTGTTAATAAAATGTTCAAGTAAGTAGCAGATTTTTAATCCAGTTTTGTAATATAATAAATGATTTATTTCGTCCATGCTGTACTCAGCTGTAGGCTGTGTCTCTGTTGAAATATTGCCATCTAGCTCGATTTCGATGGCTTCCTTGATGACCAGGTCTCAATAACCTGATGTCTTGTCCAAGATGGTGGTTGCGCCAAAATCTATCTTGTGGCCCTTTTCCAGGCTGTGTTGCACTACTGCCGAGTTATCAGGATAATACGAGGCGTGTTCTTAAAGTAAGTTCCAAAAGGGTATAGAAAGTAAATGGGAAAATATTTACAAACCATTTTTGTAGCATTGTATTCCCCACACTTCAATTACTTCTCACCATAATCTCCACCATTATTGAGGCATTTATTGAGTCGTGGCACAAGTATTGTAGAATTCACCCGCCTGCGAATCACTCCGCAACATTTGTGGAAAATTCAAGGAAAGCGAAGAAATTGTGAACCTCCTGTCCTCATGAATTTTTTGATCGACAGCACACACCAAATCGTCATTGATCGAAGATGGCCGACCGGTATGCTGCTCGTCATGCACAGAGACGCGGCCCTCGTTGAACTTTCTAACCCATCTCCTGATCATTCCATCACTAATGGCATCATCACCATACACCTCACAAAGTTGATGATGAATGTCAGCTGGTTTGATGTTTCTCGCATTCAAAAAACAGATAATAGACCGCATCTCACAGTCGGCGGGTTGCTCGATCACTTTAAACATTTCAACTGATCACAACTAACCACACACACGGACTGAAGCTCTGAAACTGCATGCACAGCTTGCTTGAGGACTGAAGAAGAAAACACGTATGTGCAAAATAACGATTGCAGCGATGCGACAGCTATAATTGAAAATGGAACTTACTTTAAGAACACGCCTCGTATAGTCTTATGCTGTGTTGATGTTCCTTGCAGCGTTCCATAATGGTGCGTCCCCCCTGCCCAATGTAGCATTTCCCACACTCACAAGGTATTTTATGGACACCAGGTATCCTAAGACCAAGGTCGTCTTTAACTGGTCTCAGCAAATTCTGAATCTTTGTGGGCAGCTTATGGATGGTCTTAATCCCGTATTTTCTTAGCATTCTGCTAATCTTGCCTGAGATGAGGCCATAGAATGGAAGTATGCCATGCCATTCGTCTCCTCTTGTTTCTTGGTGGGTGGTTTGTCAGAGAAGGCCCTTCTGAGGGCCAAACTGATTTCCCTGTTGTCGAAGTTGTTCTGTTGGAACGTAGGTGACGGATCTCAGAAGTGAGAGATTCTCTTGGTCCAAAATCCCCCTCGTCCTATGCAGAAGATCGACAGGACTGTTCGTTTGTGTGCTGGGTGATGGTGACTGCGTCCATTTAGGTATAAGTCGGTATGTGTTAGTTTCCCGTATACCCAGTGCAGTAATTGTGCATTTCCATATGGTGAAGGATCGGTAGAATGGAGAAAAATTCTCTCCAGCACCGGGACTCGAACCCGGGTTTCCAGCTTCATGTACTGGCGCTTTATCCACTAAGCCACACTGAAAACTGAAAACTAATTTATTTCGGTACATCATAGTAATATGATAAAGCGTAAGTAATCACTTTGTGATTCAAAACTGCGCCATGTTCCGTCGGACCCTGGCCACTTAGTCACAATGAATGCACCTCTGTACTTGTGGTTGGACATTGTGTCTACTGTTACACAAACTGTGACACAGTACATGAGGGTAGGCCAACATAGGGGAACACAGTTGGTAGAACTTAAAAATGAGAGAGATTCAATCTGGCATTGGAACTTGAATCCAGTGTGGCTTAGTGGATAAAGCGCCAGCACATAAAGCTGGAAACCCAGGTTCGAGTCTCGGTGCTGGAGAGAATTTTTTTTTCCATTCTATCTATCCTTCACCATATTTATATACACACACATATACACATATATTATTGTTGTTTTCTAATGCCAGGCATTTGACAATAACGTCATTTGACCTCTTACATTCCAATATTTTTCAAAGACATTATCATGGTTCGCCACTGAAGTACAGATTTTGAGGTGTTCCGAATCCATTTATTGGTTTGAGTTGCACAATGGGCAGTTAGGGGACTGATATATTCCAATTCTATGCAGGTGTTTGGCCAAACAGGCATGGCCTGTTGCCAATCTAAATGCAGCTACAGACGATTTTCGTGGTAAATCGGGAATTACTGTGGATTATGATGCAGAGAGTTCCATTTTTTCCCTTGTGATTATGTTATCAAATTTTGTTTGTTGAAGCCTAAGTATGTAGATTTAATAAGTCTTTTCACAGAGTAATATGTAGATTTAGTAACAGGTCTGTAAGTAGCAGTGCTGCCCTCTTCTTTGCTAAAGCATCCGCATTTTCGTTTCCCAGGATTCCACAATGGGATGGTATCCATTGGAATACAATTCTTTTATTGAGTGATATTAATTGAGAGAGCATTTTAGTTATTTCTGCTGTTTGAGATGAAGGTGTGTGTTTAGAGACTATTGATAGAATAGCTGCTTTGGAGTCTGACAATATAACTGCATTCCTAAATTTATTGATGTGGCATAGAAGATTCCTGAGACTTTCACTTATTGCAACGATTTCTCCATCAAAACTTGTTGTTCCATATCCAAGAGATCTATAAAGTGAGAAGAGACAGCATGTAACACCTGCACCGGCACCTTGTTCTCTGGAGATCAAGGATCCGTCGGTGTATAAATGAAGCCAGATTTGTGGAGGGTACCTAATATTATTATTATTATTATTATTATATATATTATATATATCCTCCCTCCTATCTTTCAATATAGAAGCAGTCATATCCACCTACACCTATTATAAATCATATGTTACTATACAGTATTAAGCAGTAAGTTGAATTATCTCTGTGAATGTACTTCTACAGCTTTGAAAATTGTTTCGTAATTTGCAGATTGTGTGATCCAATTGATGTACTGGAGAATAATGATGTATCAAATCTGTTTGAGAGTTTGGCTGGTAATTTTGCTGAGATAGCTCAGTACAATAAGGACAATCGTCATTTTGAAGGAACAAGATCAGATATAACACTCGATGTAATATGTGGAGTAATGACAAATGAGAGCCTAGGCACACCTGTGCATCGATATGCGGCTGTAAACAACGAACTTCTCCTGGCCAATGATCAGAAATGTCTGGACTACAAGTACGACAAGATGATCGCTGAATTGGAGCAGACTGACTGGCGCTGTGAGAGTGCTGAAGGAGGAGGTAGGAGCAGCAAATACTAATTACTGGCAGACTGACTTTTTCAATGAGTTTTTTCATGTTGGCAACAGTGCGGTTCTGTCTCTCAGTATTGAGTTCAGATGCCACTAGTAGTACTGCCTACAATATCATATCCTTTTTTCTTGTTATTCAACACACTGAGATTATCTAGGACTTAAGGGACACTGGGACTGAATTTTATTCAAAATGGCAAAAAATTTCAGTTTTTTGTTTTTATTTTGTACATAAATGATGACTACACATTTGTCTAGGTTTCTGTTCTGTATCCTCCTGAGTTCTGAGACATTTTTTGTTTTGTTTTTAAACCTCAATACAATTCACACTTCAAAGAAGTCACTGAAATAAGGAAACATGCTGAAAAAATTCTGCAGGTTACAGTTAGTGTACAAATGTAGGTATATTATACTGTACTTTTGAGTCACTGCACTTATTTCTTATATCATATTTTTTATATCCTTAAAATATAAGGTTTACTGTATACTTACTTCGAAAGTATGTCCTAAGGTGCCTTGGCATTGAGTTGTTGGTCGCCATTTTCATCTACAAATAGTTGAAACAAGTATTGCAATGATTGATCGATCTTTTTGTGTTTCCTGTAAACCCCAAGAGATGTCAGGAGCTTGACAAGTACAGAAAAGGGGTGATCGATAACGATTTCACCTAGTGGCAGATTTGAAACTAAATGAATGTATGAAATATAGTATACTCCAGGACCCAGAACGATATTTAGCCTCCATCCGCCATTTTTTTTAATACGGCGGCCATTTTTAAAATGCCACGTGAAGGGGTTTAAAATGTGCAATTGTAAGAAATATTTTTATTTTTCGACTCTCATATTGAAATTTCCCTCGGTTTTTGATGTAGATGCTTCAAAACATGCCTCCTTTGCTGTCTTTTGATGCTTTTAGGAACTAATATCATCATAATCAACCCAGAATGAAAGTGAAAGTTTGCATGCTTCAATATGGTGAAAATGTCCAAATAAAAATTTAGTTTCCAAAAAGAGGCTGGACGTAGCAACCTGCAATGTTGTTGGAGAGTACAATATGGAATGCAGTGCCATGCAACAGCATAAGGCCACTGTCAGACAGGAGGATCTTCCAAGAGTAACACAAGAGATTGCAGCCAGGCAAAATAAGAGGAGGCTGTATGAGAGATACTGATTCCAAGGAGAAAAAGGAAGGGAAAAGCTATGGTGCTGGGGAGTTCTGAAACACTAAATGTGGGGGGGACATTTTTTAATAAATTGAATTTTCACAAAACAACATTTTTCATAATATACATGATCCCTCAAGGTTTTCATTTGTTCCATTTTTCATGAATACTTTCCATATATCAATACACAAAACTGTACGTGGAATTGGCTCTTGATTAAATACTTTTACTCTCAAAAAAATACGGAAAATAAACGAAAAAAAAAAAATGATGTCCAAAGTGAAAATTTTTTGTTCTTCACCAATGCTCAGATTTAAACATCTATGCGTAGCTTTATTAGTTATGGAATGTAAATCCTTCACAAAAATTTTGAAAACAGAATTTCAATTATACTCCCACGAAGAGCATTTTGAATTTACAAACAATTGAACCAAATCTATAGAAAATGTCAAATTCAGTCCCAGTGTCCCTTAGGTGAGAGTTGGGTAGTATCGGACATAGGGTAATATCGGACAGTGAGTTTCTTTCATCTACCACACGATGATAGTACCTGTTTGACATGGTTACGTTTCTGTGATGTCACATAGAGAAACGTAACTATGTCATTCAGGTACTATCATATGGTGGTAGATGAAAGAAACGCACTGTCCAATATTACCCAAACCTCGCTCAGTCCATTTGGCCATTTTTATGACATACATATATATATGATTATATTTGAAATCTCTGTCAGTAGAGCTAAATATCATACTCTGCTTGTTTCTTTTTAGGTCGACAGTGGATGTACCAAACCTGTACAGAGTTCGGCTTTTACCAAACTTCTAACTTAACGGCTCAAATTTTTGGAGATGAATTTCCTTTGGAATTCTTTCTCCAGCAGTGTCGTGACATTTTCGGCAAAAGGTAAAATTAAGGCTGTATTATATTTAACATGTTAAGTGGCATGCTTTTCTGATGTTCTTCATCCTATAATGATACAGTTGAACCCCAATAAATCAAATTCCAAAGAAACGGCAAAATAAATCGATTTATCGAGGTTCTGAATAATCTGGGTTCGATTTCAATACAATAGATTCTTGCTAATTCGGCCATTCCTTGCACAGAGGGGTGCCAGTTTACTGAGAGTGCTTAAAAATGTCATTAAATTTAACGTTATAAGCTGCGCTAACAATTCCACTTGCTTAAATTCGATTTGCAGAGATTTCCATTAGTAGATTCGATTTATAAGGGGTCGATCTATTCTCACATTCGATTTACAGACGTTTCCATGAGTAGATTCGATTTATAGAGGGTCGATCTATTCTCACATTCGATTTACAGAGATTTCCATTAGTAGATTCGATTTATAGAGGGTCGATCTATCTCACATTCGATTTACACACATTTCCATGAGTAGATTCGATTTATAGAGGGTCGATCTATTCTTACATTCGATTTACGGAGGTTTTCACGAGTAGATTCGATTTATAGAGGGTCGATTTATGTTACATTCGATTTACAGAAGTTTCCACAATTAGATTCGATTTATAGAGGGTCTATCTATTCTTACATTCGATTTACAGAGGTTTCCACGAGTAGATTCGATTTATAGAGGGTCGATCTATCTTAGATTCGATTTATAGAGATTTCCATGAGTAGATTCGATTTACAGAGGTCTCCATGAGTAGATTCGATTTATAGAGGGTCGGAATGATTTAAATTCGAATTCATTCATTCGTGTTCTGCCCAAGAGCAGGTCTTTCACTGCAAACCCAGCATTCTCCAGTCTTTTCTATTTTCTGCCTTCCTCTTAGTCTCTGCATATGATCCATATATCTTAATGTCTTCTATTCGAATGTAGATAGGGTTAAATTTTCACAGTATGCATCTAGAAATTCCCCTCCAGATATCTGCTTTATCTATTGCTTTTTATTTGAATTGGCAAGATTTTTGTTGTGCAGCGGAAGGAAACAGACTAAAACTTCGAATTGCTGAGGGTTTCGATTTATCGAAGTTCTACTGTACATTAAAATACTCTCCAGCATTAAATTTTGTTTATAAACAGAAGTTGAGTGCTTTTCAGTACACGATTTTGGAATAATACTGTATTTGTTTGGAAGATCAATTATCATAGATTTTTGTCTATTCATTTTGATTTACATAACTTACTGAAGTATATTTGAAATTTTTTATAAAAATATGTGAAATTTAATGTGACGTTCAGGTTCCCGTCCTCCCCTCCATTGTCAGTATGCCACTGAATTTAATTTTGTTGTAAGCATGCTTTTGATTACTAATAGATTTGGTATAAATTGCAATGATTCAGTAACAGACGAAATAATTCTTGTTTCTTGCATAAATATATTAATTGTTGCTTATTTCTTCCATATTGTCACGTTTTTCAGCTATGGGTGCAGTGTTACCTACAAGAAATCATTTTCTAAAATAATGTTAAGAGATTTATGAATTGTTTGTTACATATTTCAAATTAATATTTTACTGTAACTACAGTTAGTGAATGGCTCTATCAACTGCATTTCTTTGTGTTTTCCCACTATTTTTTCTGTTTGCTACTCTCGTCAAAAGTCCTGAAACGAAGTATAGTGTCTCACTTTGTGTTGATTTGAAATGAATTTACATTGAAAAATAGATTGTTACATAGAACTTTAATTAACACAAAATGGTTATTCCATTTTATTTAGATTCATCAGTAATAATTCCTTATCTCTAAAGTTGTTGTTTTCTAATGCCAGGCGTTTGACAATAAATTCATTTGACCTCTTGCACTCCAATATTTTTCAAAGATATTATCATGACCAGCCAATGAAGCATAGATTTTGAGGTGTTCCGAATCCATTTCTTGGTTTGAGTTGCACAATGGACAGTTAGGGGACTGATACATTTCAATTCTATGCAGGTGTTTAGCCAAACAATCATGGCCTGTTGCCAATCTAAATGCAGCTACAGACGATTTTCGTGATAAATCGGGAATTAACTGTGGATTTTGATGCAGAGAGTTCCATTTTTTCCCTTGTGATTGTGTTATCAAATTTTGTTTGTTGAAGTCTAAGTATGTAGATTTAATAAATCTCTTCACAGAGTAATACGTAGATTTAGTAACAGGTCTGTAAGTAGCAGTGCTGCCCTTTTTTTGCTAAAGCATCCGCATTCTCGTTTCCCAGGATTCCACAATGGGATGGTATCCATTGGAATACAATTCTTTTATTGAGTGATATTAATTGAGAGAGCATTTTAGTTATTTCTGCTGTTTGAGATGAAGGTGTGTGTTTAGAGACGATTGATTTGGAGTCTGACAATATAACTGCATTCCTAAATTTATTGATGTGGCATAGAAGATTCCTGAGACATTCACTTATTGCAATGATTTCACCATCAAAACTTATTCCATATCCAGGTGATATATAAAATGAGAAGAGACAGCACGTAACACCTGCACCGGCACCTTGTTCTCTGGAGATCAAGGATCCTTCGGTGTATAAATGAAGCCAGTTTTGTGAAGGGTACCTAATATTAATTGTCTCTAAAAACAATTGTTTCAGTATTTCAGTGTTTACTTCTGATTTCAGTATTTCTTGTGTTAAATTTAGATTCTATTCTATATTTAATAGAGTTAAAGGGTTTGGTTTAATTTGTAAGTTTTCTTTTAAATTCGGGATATTGATTTTCTGTTTTAATTCTTGAACAATGGATATGAAACTTTTTTGAGTTTTCAATCTACAGAGAGGACTGTATGAATGCCAATTGTTTCCTGGTAACCTGATAAGTTTTTCATATTGAATCAGTGCTTTTTCTTCTATTGTCATTTTGATACTGTTAATATTAGTGAGTTATCTCTAAAGTAAATATGATTAATACAGTTTGATAACGAAGATGGTATGAATTGTTCACAGGTATGATAGAGCGCAAGTAATGCGTGGAATAAAGCGAACCAACATCATGTATGGAGAATTTCATGTAAGAGCAAGTCGTGTTGTCTATGTTCATGGTTCTGTTGACCCATGGCATGCACTGGGAATCACGAAAACACTTCAAAAGGAATCACCAGCTATTTACATCAGAGGTATGACAGTATTCAGTGTCCATATACAGATCAACAGCTGAGCATGCCACATAATAATAATAATAATAATAATAATAATAATAATAATAATAATAATAATAATAATAATTTATTTAACTTGGCAGAGTTAAGGCTATATGGCCTTCTCTAATACTCAACCAGGAGTAAAACTGCGTTACAAAAAACACTACAAATTTACAAAGTACACTGCAATTTTACACACAAAACTGAATAAGATAATAATAATAAAATGTAACAACAAGTAAGTAGAAGTCAGACATAACATATAACATACAGAAAGAAAGAAAAAAGCATAATAAAATGTGAACAGCAGGTCAAAATAAATGAGACATACAAAGTATAAAAAAGTAAGAATTATTGATAATAATAATAATAATAATAATAATGATGATGATGATGATGATAATAAGAATAGTAATAATAATAATAATAATAATAATAATAATAATGGTAGTAATAAAATAGTGCAGTACAAAGCATACAATGAATACAATATTTTTAAGTACACACAGTAAGGAAAATTATGATTATATATAGCTCAACTTATCACATCATAGATATACCATTATCGGAAAATATGAAAACAAAAATATAAAATAAGTTAAATATCACTAGAACATAAAAAAAATGTGAATACGTGGAAACATGCAATTCAACACTTGTCATAATAGTAAGTTAGTTTGGCAACTCGTCATAAGATCATTTTCTAACTTGGATTTGAAAAATTTCAATGTTCGGCAGCCCTTGACTTCAGGCGGCAGAGAGTTCCAGTGACGAGAGGTAGCAACAGTGAAAGATGAAGAATACAGAGATGATGTGTGAAGTGGAATTTCTAGCGTGTTATCGCGTTGTGATCGAGTATTAATATTATGACAGCGAGAGAGAGTATGAAAACGAGCGAATAAATAATAGGGGGATGAAGTGTGCATAATTCGATATAAGAGAGAAAGTGAGTGCAGATTTCTCCTCTCATGTAACCTAAGCCAAGATAACTTCTCGAAAGAAGGTGAGATATGATCATAGTATCGAACATTACAAATGAAGCGGACGCACGCGTTATGAACACACTGTAGTTTCTGAGTGGAATCAATCCTGAGATCACTGAACAAAACGTCGCAATAGTCGAAGTGAGGTAGAATGAGTGTCTGTGCCAGCGTCTGTTTTAATTTAGATGGATAATGATAGTGTAGTATTTCTCTTGTGCTTTAGCATAGATAGCTGTGTTAAGATCAAGGCCACTGGGCTAGAGTCATGTTGTATTTTTTCTTGTGTGTCGTTTTACTATATAGCCACAAAGAATAAAATGGATCAGTTAAAAAATGACAAGTTTAGTGACCAAGTTCCAAGTCATATAGCTGTTCATAAATTGAGGCTTTCCTGGAATAAGAACTTAACTGCAGAATCTTGGAATTTAAGATACAGAGCATCAAACTTTTTTTGTTATAGTTAAGTAATGCTCAGTTCTTGGCAATAAAGCCATTAACTCTCTTGCTCTCCAATATAGGAGAGTGGTGTAGTAAAAAGTATAACCGTTTTAATATAGGCATTATATTTTTATGTTATGTTGGTTATACCACCTATTAGCAATCCTCAAACTTGTGTCCACACCTGTGGAGTAACGGTCAGCGCGTCTGACCGCGAAACCAGGTGACCCGGGTTCGAATCCTGGTCGGGGCAAGTTACCTGGTTGAGGTTTTTTCCGGGGTTTTTCCTCAACCCAATATGAGCAAATGCTGGGTAACTTTCGGTGCTGGACCCTGGACTCATTTCACTGGCATTATCACCTTCATTTCATTCAGACGCTAAATAACCTAGATGTTGATACAGCATCGTAAAATAACCCAATAAAATATTTTTAAAAAAATCCTCAAACTTGTCGTGTAGGCTTTCATGGCCGGAGTCTATAGATCTAGATTCATTATCCGGGCTGAGAGGACGTGGTCTGTTGGTTGGTTTTCTACCAGACGTTTCGTCAGTATGAGATTGACAGAACACAACAGGAATTGCTGCCTAAGACAGATCGACAAATCGGCGGTGGCAGCACATGCCTATCAAGAGGGCAATCACAACATACGATTTAAGGACATGGACATTTTGAGCACGACGACACACTTCTTCCCCCGTCTACATAGAGAAGCGATCGAAATCTATAAACATGACAACAACTTTAATCACAAGGAAGAAGGCGTAAAGCTAAAAAAATGTTGGTACCCGGTCCTAAACAGAACAGATAAGAAGCTACTACAACAGAAGGACGGAGCCCAGAACAGGAGGAGCGAACGAAGCGGCGCGGACCGCAGCGACAGCAGGCCTTGGCCCGCTAGATACACTATAAATACGCCCGCACAACCAGCCACAGGATCAGTTGCCTCAGGTATGCCGAGAACAGTTTTGCGACCTCGGATACCACTCCACTGAAGATGTCTGCCGCAGTTGCAGACAAAACGTCTGGTAGAAAACCAACCAACAGACCACGGCCTCTCTGCCCAGAAAATGAATCTAGATCTATAAAATCCTTAAACTGTTTAGAGGATCACACTTGCTGTTGATTAGTGAGTCCATATGATCTAGGTGGGAGGATTGTGAGGTAACTCCACCGACCATATTCTGTCTTCACCACTTATGGGACGCTGCATCAAACATTTAGATCTTGTATAACAGCATTGTGCAGAACAACATTCAAATGTTTCTAGAAGGCGCTGTGTTTGTTGGAGGTAAATAATATTTTGTCACGAGGGAGATTTGTTATTAAGAATTCAAAATGTGTTTTCTAGGAACTGCCCATTGTGCTGACATGTATCCCGATGCAGAGGAAGATCCTCCACAACTTAAAGCTGCGAGAAGGATGATCAGCGATCTGATTGGAGAGTGGTTAGAAGAAGATTGATTTTGTAAATCTCAATGGGATCATTGCCTCACACAAGGATGACATATGCATAAGTGACAGGGTATTCTTAAAGATATAAACCTTATTCAGTTAGTCCTGTGATATATCCATTTATATTAATTAGTTCATCGTCCATCTGCAAACTGCAAAACTTGTATCATTCGAATTTAATTAGTTGAATGGAATTTTAAATAATTACTAGTCAGTGACTACTCCTGACTTGTAAGGATTGTTTTTTACATAAATGTGTCCATGAAATACACATTAAAAAAGTGTTACCTCTCTATACCCATTAAAGTTTGGCAGCTGTTGTGCATTTCTTGTTATAGACAAACTTGAGGTCTTTGGGAAGCACGTGCAAAACTCTCTTCCTAATACTTTTTTTTTTTTTTTTTCCTTTTGTTTTGTTACTTATTACTGTTATTATTTCAAACCTTTGCTAGGTATTGTATGTTTTAAGAGAATAGCCATTGTCAAGTTCTAAGCTGCATTAGATATAAAAAAAACTTGACATCTCTTCATAAGAAAATACGAAAGATTTTAGATCTGTAATGATCATCGGTTGTGAACAAAGTTAGTATATCTATTGAATTACTATGGGCAGAAATTCCCTGAAGTACTGGTATCAGTGTGTTTAGACAACATCAGTAATGTCAGATTGAATTGCGTTCCCGTATATCTAAAAGTAGTGTTTTCTTGAATTTGTTAGATTTTCCAGTACTACTTACAATTATTGTATATAGGCCATTTGTTTTTAAAATTTTGAAGGTCTAATGTACTCTACAAAAATATACTTTATAATATATAGCCTACACAAAAAAAAATATTTGTACACTGTTACATAGGAATGTTTATGTATGGGAAAAAGTTTAAAATAAACAATTGTATAATGACAGTAATCAGAATCTTCTTTGTTATACGTATTTGCACTTGAGCATTAAATTAATAAATTGTAATTACAAACTTCACATTTTCAGAATGGTTATTGAAATTATGAGACACATTCGCTTCATGAGACTAATACTCTAACTAATATCCTCTCTAAAACATATCAATGTTGTTGTCTAATGCTCGCTCCTTGGCAGTGAAGCTGTTAGTACTGGTTTGTCATTTCATCTTCTTGATCACACAGAGGGCAGTCGGAGTTATAAATTTCTGTTTTAAGTGTTTATCAACAGTAATCTCACTAGAGGTGTTGATTTATCTAGAGAAAATCAAAACTCGAGTGGGATTTAATTGACTATTACATGATTAGAAGAAAGTATATAAAGATTAGAAGTAACGTTCGTACTCAATACAATAAAATATTAATTGACTTACGAAAATACAAAACTGTCTTCAAATTTGTACCATCTCAACATTATAAATATTACGCTAGTAGATGTCAGTAATGTGTTATGATTAGCTGTTTTCTTATCAGTTGTGCCAACTATGGAATCTTCATTGAACTCTGTGGACGGTTACTGGTCAAGAAGGCTTTGTTGATTCAGTTTCATTTTTATTAAAACAGTTGCATGCCACTTCAATTATCCCGATCCCAGTAATCAACGTCACTTGACAGATGATTTTCAATAAATCTTAGTATTAAACAATCTCTGATACGTGACTATTCATAATATCATATAGCAGAAGCTATAACATAACCTAGAAGTGAACTCTTTGATGTACATGGTGTATCTATCAACTTATTCAGGATTTCCGAATGGTGCTCTTCATTTATTTGTAAATAGGGTTTCAGGGAAGATGCAAAGAAAGTGATCTTTATTAATTCTTGTTCTTGAATTCCAATGCGTTAAATCATATTTGAAACTGCTGTGCATCGACTGGAGTGGTTTGTAATTTTCTGTTTTTGAATGTTTGAAATGTTGGCAAACAAAGAAACAAATGCTAGGGTAGTTTTAAAAATAAACAAATGCTAGGGACGCGATAAAATTAAACAAATGCTTTGCGATAAAATTGTACTCGATAAAAGCCATGATTGGTTGAAAGACGACCTTTCGTACCGTTTTATTGGTAAAAAGTAGTGTGATGTAGTAAAAGTGTAATAGTCAATGTTGTTGTTGTTTTCTAATGCCAGGCATTTGACAATAAAGTCATTTGACCTCTTGCACTCCAATATTTTTCAAAGATATTATCATGGCCAGCCACTGAAGCACAGATTTTGAGGTGTTCCGAATCCATTTCTTGGTTTGATTGCATCAGTGAATACGGCAAGTTGTAGCCGATTTAAGTGAACACCATTTTTTAACGTTTTGGTGGCTACTTCATTCACACATAACCCTCAGAATGTCTGAAGGACCACACCTGCTGTTGGTTGACGGGTCCATTGGACCTAGCTGGCAGATCTTGTTGATCACCAGATTTCCCTCCTTAAGCCACTGGAGGACGATTTTAGTGCCATAGCAGGTCAGCACTGTAATAGTCAATGTAAAAATGTATTCTCTCGCTATAATCAGCAATAGAAGTTAATGTATCTTGAAAAGAATTTTAGGAATTTGTTGTTGATAAAATGAGGAGAAAATGGTCAAATGTAGCATTCTTTCTGTATCACTGTAATTTAAATCTGACAGAATTCGTCTGGAGTGTGCTTCGTCTCAGAGCACAGTGAATCCGAACTAAAAGATGAGGAATTGAGATGTAGAAAATGCTGTAGTAAAAAAGTTGCAGCTCATATGTGGCCCTGTGAGGGAAGAGATGATTTGGGATAACATTTCAAAACAAATTTATAGAAGGTATGATTTTGATTTATCACAAAAATGAAAGAAGACCTTCACGATCTTTCAGAGTTGTTCAACTGACAAGCAAACATTCTGATAGGGGCAGATAAAAAAGTTATTATTTTTTTCTTTCACCATGTTAATAATGTCAAAATAAGTGCTTATACAAATTTTGGCCACTCGACCGCAATTACGAGGGCCGTAAAAAAATAAGTTCGTCAGAGGCCGTTAGCAGAGAGAAAAGTCAGTTTCATTGGAAAAATTTATAGGAACAGACACAGCAATTGTTGAGCTACTTTCCAACATATTCCCCACCGAAATTGAGACATTTCTCATGTCATGGGATCAACAGAGAGGTGCAGACGGCTGTCAAACGCTGGTTCCGATCCCAGGTGGCTGACTTCTGTGACACAAGGATACAAAAATTGATGCCATGATATGACAAATGTCTCAATTTCAGTGGGGGATATGTTGACAAATAGCTCAACATTTGCTGTATCTGTTTCAATAAATCTTTCCATGCGATTTTGCTTTTTTTTCTGTAAACAGCCCCAAGGAAAATCACTTTCTGGACGGCCTCGTAATTGCGGTCGAGTGGTCAAAATTTGTATAAACACTTCTTTTGACATTATTAATATGGTAAAAGAAAGAAATTTAACTTTATCTCCCCCATCAGAATGTTTGCTTGTGAGATATATGCACTTCACTACCCAGACAGAAAGGAGAGAAACTGGATAGACTAACAGGCAATGTGATGAAGATTTTAATTATTAAATAATGTTTTTTATTTATTTATCTAAACGATAACAGCTCCCTGTATTAACAGGCTGCCACAGAGACAGAGCATATTGTGCAATAGGCAGTTGGAAGTATAAATAATATACATATGTTTAAGTTGAAGGGAGTCTTACAACAACGACAAGAAATGACTGAATAAATAAGTAGCTACTAATTAATTAGTTGAAGATCATTGTTGGCCGTAGAGATGGTTGCGGAGTATAAATATTGATCCTCTCAGAGCTGCAAGAACGATGTCATCAATTGCCTTCCTCTGTAGGCCGAAACGTTGCCAGGTCTGGAAGAAGAAACCAGGAATAGTTCCGCGCTCCAACCATAAGGCCTATTACTTCAATTTGTTGTAGACCGTATTTGTCCATGAAATATGGAACGTACGTACATAGATGTCGTTTTTTTCCTATTTACATCTTCAGGTTGCCTCTTGTGTTTTTCTAATCTAACGGTGGGCTCGATGATGTAGCCATTGTTGTTATTTCATATGGCAATCATGTCTATTCTTCTTGTACTACCATTGTCTGCCAGTCCGTGAACTTCTTCAAACACTTGAAAATTTATTGATCTAAACTGTTCGGATCATCGAACGAATTCTATGGTGTCATGAGTTACGGAGTACTTCAAACTGCAGACAAGAGCCCAGGACATGTGCAAGTGTTTCTGGCTCTCTGTGGCATTGCCGACAGAGGATGTTGTCCTGAGTCCTGCCCGGAAGGGAATGTACGGAAGACACGTGTGCTGTCATTTTAATAGCTTCGCGCCACTCGCTAGAGGTTAGGCCTTCACGATGTCGTATCCAGGAATTCGCCGGAGTAAACTCGCTGTATAGCTCTACGCCAAGACCTTTCTGAGGTAGCTTAGCCCACTCCTCGAATTCCTTTTCTCGCAGTTTTTCCTCATACATCGAGCATCATACAAACTGGTTCGTGGGTCTTTAATTACGTCGGATGTCTCGGTTAACTGCAAAGATTTGACGCATTCGGTGCTTTCAGTAAAGAGATCTCGAGTGGCTGTGACGTAGGGATTGGCTGACAGTGTGAGGACGCGACAAGTATTGGCGTGCTGAAGATGGGCTTCCCACTCTGCTTTGAAGAGACCAAGACCTTTACACTTCATATCTGAATAAATCATACGGTCTGGCGTGTCCGTTGGGAGCTGTAGAATTTGTTTGAGGGCACTTCTGATAAGTTTATCACTGTCTTGAAGAAACTTAATGGGATTTTGTTCGGCTCCGCGGTCTGGAAGGGATAAATCAACGATGTACAAATAGATGTGTTTAAAACCAGAAATTTTTGTTCACATTTCAATAAGGGTGTAGAAGCCAGTAAATCGAGTTTTTTTGTGAAGATTCTGCATGTACCTTTAGAGTCAAAATTTAGGAAATCATTAAATGTGACCCCGAGATACTTAATTGATTCTCCGTGTTTCAATACTCTTATCCGACAATTAACATCTAGATCCAAGGGTTCTTCTATAAGTTCCCCTTCCTCAATACGAATGCCAACACATTTTCTTGGGTTTACTTCGAGGCCTATCTCATTAAATTTCTGCATAGCTATGCGTGTTAGTTCTATAGCTGCTTCTCTACTTTTGCCAATGATTGGGGTGTCGTCGGCAAAACCCAAAACTGTAAGAGGTGGCAGGTCTGGGCTCAGTGTTTTGCCGTAATGTTTACAAATGTTATCTTCAGTTAATTCGTCGAGGATATGGTTAGTTGCGATATTATATAATATTGGCGATAACGGTGACCCCTGCATGACGCCTCGTAAAAATGAGACTGCTTTCGTCTTGCCATGAGGGGTTTGCCATATGATCCAAAGTGAATCATATTATTCTAGCAGTTCCAGCATGGGAGGAACACGGCCTACAGCATGAAATCGTGTAAGTTATCATTATCTATTTTAAATGTCTGTCATTTACATTACTAACTGCTGTCTAGAAGTAATGTTCAGTTGAAACGTAATACATTCAAATTCGTATAGTACAGTTTCCATAATATACCGGTAATTATTGTTTGTGCATTCTTTAACAGGGCAGCAAGCTACATAACTCAAAAACAAGTCTCATGCCTTCACACCCAAATGAATTGCTAGATATCAGGCATCTGGTGACAGCAGAAGCAGTATATTATTCTGTCGAGGTATGCACTGTAGTATATGAAAGATTACTCGTCTATACAACTTATTTATTTAGAGAACCCGGAGGTTCATTGCCGCCCTCCATCGGTCTCTATCCTGAGCAAGATTAATCCAGTCCCTAGCAACATATCCTACCTCCCTTAAATCCATTTTAATATTATCCTCCCATCTACGTCTCGGCCTTCCCAAAGGTCTCATAACCTTATTCCTTTGCTGTGATCGTGCTATGGAATCAGCTCCATTTCGAGGCTTATGTTGGGGTTTTGTAACAAGCTGTTTTTTTACGATGATGAGTTGTTAGCCCCAGTGGCGTAGCATGAAATTTTGAGCAGGGGAAGCTAACTCAAGTTGTCTTTCATGTATGAGGAAACGTATAGCAAAAATATAGTCTTTAAATAAATAGTAGTCCATGTCAAGTAAGTAGTCCGAAGATTGGTTGGAACCTCATAAGTAACACCGATGGCAGTAAAATATGATTTCATGATTTACACATATCTCTAAGAAATAGACACATACGTATAATTTAACATTAGCTCACTCCCTGTCATATTTAGAGAAATCAATATTAACGGACAATAGATACAGTGTTAATAAAATTACGTCAGTCAACGTTAAAATCTTTATCAGAAGATTATTTTTGACTATATAAATTAATGTCAGGAATTGTTATTTCACTCACTATTTATTATATCAGCCACAGTGCACACTAACACTTCAACTGAACACAACTCACGAAAGGGATAACTCAGAAGCTAAATTCTTTCCAATGCCAAAGCTAGCTTCTTGCGACTAGGGTAGTTTAGTTAGAAAGGGATGGAAAATCTGTGGGGTGAGTTACACAGAAGAATGCATGAAAGTGCAGTGGAGGGGATTGGAAGCAGATGTGTGCAGGCTTCATGTTTACTGCTACATCACAAATCATCCTGAGCTGCCGCATCACAACATTTAATGCGTAAATATAAATTGTATTGAAATTAGTAAATAATTTTGTTCATAAACTGCAATTTATTATGGAGTTATTAACTGGGGAAGCTGAGCGTTTTAGCTTACATTGATGCTACGCCACTGGTTAGCCCAACTCCCAAGCTGGAGGACCAACGACTGGTTATTCAGTATATTTTCAGCTACCCTCTCCATATCTGGAGCCTCCTGTTAAATTGAGTACCAGGTCTCTCCTGGGAGTAAGAGGGCAGTTGGAGTGTGGGGCCACTTATCAACGTCATAAAAGCATGAAGTACCATAACCATTCCCGGTCGGGGCAAGTTACCTGGTTGAGGTTTTTTCCGGGGTTTTCCCTCAACCCAATACGAGCAAATGCTGGGTAACTTTCGGTGCTGGACCCTGGACTCGTTTCATCGGCATTATCGCTTTCATATCATTCAGACGCTAAATAACCTAGATGTTGATACAGCGTCGTAAAATAACACAATAAAATTAAAAAAAACCATAACCATGTTCCCTGTGCTCTTCACGATGTCAAAAGGAAATACCTTTACTTTTTGCATTTTATGCTCGACCATGCCGAAATGTAGTACAGACGTGGACAAATTATTAGCAAAATTTAAGATTTTTATTATATTTTTTACAAAATATGATTCTTCAATTTAGACTACAGTTGACATTTTTGTGTATTTCCAAATTATTAGCAAAATTGAAGATTTGTATTGTATATTTTTAAAAATTTAACTCCTCAATTTGGACTACAGTTGATATTTTTGCATATTTACAAAATTATTAGCAAAACTGAAGGTTTTTGTTGTATATTTTTACAAAATTCGATTCTTCAATTTGTACTACAGTTGACATTTTGGATATTTCGAAATTATTAGCAAAACTGAAGATTTTTGTTTTATATTTTTACAAAATTTGACTCTTCAATGCAGTTGACAATTTTGTAATTTACAAATTATTAGCAAAATGAAGACTTTTATTATATATTTTACAAAACTTGACTCTTCAATTTAAACTACAGTTGACATTTTTGCATATTTCTGTCTATTGTAATGATGGAAATATCCAAAATTGTCAAATGTAGTCTAAATTGAAAAGTCAAATTTTGTAAACAGAATTATCATAAAAATCGTCCATTTTGTTAATAATTTGTCCACGTCTGTAATTATACACCTGGTAGCAGTCCTTTAATGCATGTCATTAAAGTACACCTACTCATTAAAGTTCAGGCGTTTTCAGCCAATGACAACTCAGCTTACAGGTGTTCAGCCAATAACGAGTCAGCTTTGTACCGTTATAAAACCGCAAGTATCGATTATTCTCAGATATGCAATCGAAAGAAATTAGCTCACGGAGGCTGGAAATCCAATACTATCGCAGAAGGTTATGTTCTGTTACTATAATAATTAGCGTTAATTGTAAATAATATTCAAATAAATTCAATTTGTCATCTCGTTTTTCAATGTCGAATTCAATAATCAAAGTTATACCAACTTTAACGGATTACACAAGGTCAATGACATTATTGTTCCTCGGAAAAAAATCAATACTTTCGTGTCTGCGCACATCTCACAATTCACGACCTAGAACAAGGTCACTTCCGATCTTGTCAGATACAAATAAAATGTATACATCTGAATACTGTAATTTCAAGTTAGAAATATAGTCGAGCATAAAGTCGTAGAAACTCGCCTATAATGGTATTTAAGAAGCTCGTATAAAATAAACTGTACCCTTTGCGCTTTCATAAACATCCATACTCTTTAATTACTTCATTATATTTAATGTACTATTCTTCGTAGTAAACCATGATTTTAATTTTTCGCATGAGATGATTACTGTATTAGAAGAAACAACTTTACATTTACACTTTGCACTTATTTTCGTTCTTATAAATAGGTTTCATTCTAAATTCTAATTTGAGAATTTTGGAGAGCAAATGAGGACCGTTTTTGCAAAACTTGCTAACTGCAAAATTTCCAAATTGAGATTTTGATGGATTCGTTATCACACGGCAGGCCTCTACATGAGGCATCTTAGTAGAATTGGGTTATTTCTCTTCATTGTAGTGTGCCCAAAGTGTGATCGTTTTTTCAAAACTTGCTTTCTGCTATAAGTGAGAGATACAGCAAAACTTGCTTACTATAATGTTTTGTCTCTCCTGTAAAATTTAGTTTTTCCAGTTAGCAAGTTTTGTAAAAACGGTCCTCAAATGGAAGTTTTGAGTAATACTGAAATAATACACTTCAGAAAAACATACTAGTTTATTCACTTTGGTACAGATTTACAGGTGATTTACTTTCGTCTGGTACTGCTACGCACTTGTAACAATCATGTCGTACCTTCTTTTCTTGAAGAAAATGGATTTAACTTCGAAATCCATGATGACTTCCTGTAAAGTAAATAATATGGACATGTTATAACGGATAAAATCTAAAACAAAATTTTGCAGAAAATAATTATGAAAATATGCTTTTTTTTTTAATTCAGTGTTATATAATACAGTGCGTCTAGAGATAGAGTGGACTGCAGTGGCCTTGGACTGGATGAGAGTTGCCTCACCTACTGCCAGATTTACTTGTAAACAGCCAGCAAGTCCACGCTATCTCTAGACACACTGTATATTCGTACATAAGAAAAAATATTCTAAATGAAAGTTAGTGAATATACAATGCAATATGTATTTGATGTTTTATTTTCTGCTATCCCTACATCCATGTCTGTGACTTAGTTGCCTTATTGTATCCATTCACCCGTATGACCAATTATGTACATTCATTACAGATATACCATTTCTTGCGCCAGGTGAAAAATTCAAATATCTTGGAGCCAGTGATGAAATATAAATGACATGTTGGGATGAAATTAAACGGAACCAACTTCCCAGAGAAATGCATGTTTTTCTGGACCATTTTATTATCTAGTTGCTGTCAAAAAAATCTGAAAGTTGAATTTATAAAACAGTTATATTATAATCCCTGTATGGTTATGCTAGACTCACCTGAGAGAGAAACTGGAATTTAATGTGTTTGAGAATAAGGTGCTTTGTAGGAAAATATTTGGGGCTAAGCAGGATGAAGTTACAGGAGAATGGAGAAAGTTACACAACGCAGAACTGCACGCATTGTATTCTTCACCTGACATAATTAGGAACATTAAATCCAGATGTTTGAGATGGCATGGGCATGTAGCACGATGCTCATTTGCTTCTTAATCCAGAAATGCATATAGAGTCTATTAGTTGGGAGGCATTATACTGAGGGAAAAAACCTTAATAGAGGCCTTTAACCAGACGTATAGATGGGAGGATTATGAAAAGTGGGTTTGAGGGAGGTCTATGCTGCATAGAGACTGGATTAATCTTGCACAGGATAGGGACCTCTCTGGCTTGTGTGAGGGCGGACAAATGAACCAAGTGCATAATTAAAATTTGTAAAACAAGTGATATACCTTTTCTACTAGACGCTCCGACATAATTTGACTTTGACCCCATTTAAATTGAGAGTATTCCCATCTTTAAAACCTAACAACTTAATTTAGATCATTTTCAAAATTGACACTTTTACGACTTTGTTCTTGATTTTCAGTACACTTATATCGAACACATAAAGTTTCTAATGGAAAAGGCATACTTGCACAAATTAATAAAACATACTACCCCATTGACCAATAAGTTCGTTATTATGTCTGTTTCTTCTGTACATTTCTTTTTCAGATCTCACTAATTTTCTCTATCTTGCCTCCCAGCTTAACAACAAAAATAATTTCATTATCTCTAATCGAATATTATCTGCCAATTACATGTTTTTAATTCATTCAAACATTGAAATCTTTTATTATATTTAGTGAATATAAAATAAGACTGTATTTATATTTTATTTTCTGCTATACTCCCTACTCTATCCCACTATCTGCTGACTTAGTTGCCTCATAAGTGATGCTTTATTAGTGACTGTTCGTCATTCACCAGTATGAAGCCAGTTATGTAGATCAATTTCCCAACAGAGTCCATTGCCCAAGGTGCGCCATAGGAGGCTGGTCTACCTGTGATGAGATGAGATGATGGAGACATGTTGGGATGCTTACAAGGGAACCAGACCTCTGGAGAAAATCCTTATTTCTGGACCATGGGCTTGCCCAACACAAGTTATAAATCGGGGATATACTAGGGATCAAACCCAGGTCCACAGGATTATAATTCCAGCACTCTAGCCACTAGACCACCATAGCAGGTATTACTGGAATTTCTTAATGTGTATGCAGTGATATAGTTACCGGCTTTGTAAAGAGTCTTCATGCTCCTCTAACGCATCCTTCACTCCTTGAATACCAGCAGCCTGAAGTTTTTCCACCAGCTCTGCTCGGTACAAAATTTTCAGAGGCATGGGCTTGTTCATGGATTCCTCGATGCTCATTTGCTTCTTAATAGCCTCGAAGAAGTCCAGGCCATACCAGTCTATTTCTTCTGCATTATACTGCAGCAAACATGAACAAGATTAATATGCTGTGAGCGACAGCTTTAACCAGAGTGAGTTATCAATATATCCATTATGACAAAGTGTAAGGTTTTCAACTCTATGCTGCAATGGAGGAATTGAGGATCCCTAAAAAATTACGCTGACGACTTAGATATCATAGGAAGAAGTCAGGCAGCAATGAAAGAGGCCTTTATTAGAGCTAGCATCATTTTGGTTTCAGCAAGGAAATTATATGCAGCAAAGAAAGATGCACTTACAAATTAATGAAGAAAAAACAAAGTATATGCCAGTCACGAGAGCTAATATAAATGGACCCCCTTACTTGGAAATAGGCTCTTTTAAATTTGAAACTGTCCATAGTTTTATCTATCTTGGCTCTGAAATTAACAACAAAAATAATATTAGTTCTGAAATAAAAAAAACGAATATTATCTGCCAATAGATGTTTTTATGGTCTTGGAAGACATATGAAATCTCAAATTATATTTAGGAATACAAAGATGTATAAAACTCTTATAAGGTCTGTACTATCTTAGCACCTGAGACTTGGCCATTGTCGAAGTCAGATGCGACATTATTGTGTACATTTGAAAGAAAGATTCTTAGGCAAATCTTTGGACCAGTTAGAGAAAAAAACGGAACATGGAGAAGATGATATAATTTCGAACTGTACAGATTATATTATGAGCCGGACATTGTTAAATTCATAAAAATAAGAAGATTGGATTGGGCCTGGCATGTTGTGAGAATGCAAGATGATAGAGTTGTGAAGAGAGTTTTTAAATTTATTCCGCTGGAAAGAAGGAAGGTTGGGAGACCGAGATTGAGATGGGAAGACTGTGTGATGGATGACATCAAGACTTTGGGTGTTAGAAATTGGAGAAGTTTGGCATTGGATAGGAGGAATGGCGAAAACGTCTGAAGAAGTTACAGGGCCCATGAGAACTGTCGTTGCCATTGATGATGATGATGATGATGAACATTTTTTCAAAAGGCGCTTTGAGATGGCAGGAATGATGTGTCTCAACTTGGAACGGGATTATTATTAATGGTGTTTTGTACCTTCATCTGTTACCAAGGACTGGACCTGGAGAAGCTCTAGATAACAGTCCACGATGATGGAGGTGACATACAGCTCCAAAATATCGGATGTTTCTATATTTATGTCCAAAAAATCTCTTTTCTTCTTTTATTGGAAGGAAATGTGCTATTAGAAGTATAACTCCCAGTCGCCTAGTATTTTTCTGGTTGATTTTTTCCGTACCTTCTTCTCGTTTTTCAGGATCTTCTGGATATGCTGGGTAACTTTCGTGCTGGAGCTAGCATCATTTTGGCATTATCAACTTCATATCAACAAAGATTGCAAGTCACATGCTGGAGTCTGAAACAAAATAACACATTAAAATAAAATAAAAAATGGATTGTTTTTTCAGGATTTCAACCTATAGATTCTTATATACCTGCGGCAATCAATGGGTTCATATTAAAAGCAATGTTCTTAATATCAGTTGAATTCTTATGATATCTTCGTGAATTACTGTATTCATTATCAGCAATGAAAACAGTCAGCTCTTGTGAATATGTGTTAAGTGAATGAATGAATGAATGACTGACTGACTAAATATAAACGAATAAAGGTTTAGTATAGAAAATATAACAAATGGAAAAAGTACAAAAAGGAAGATTCAATCGCAGGACCTAACTGAAGTACTATGATCGAATCCTCCAATTTCTAATTTACACTTTTTTTCTTCTGTTTTCTGGTTGTGTGGTAAAGAAAGCCTGATGGCCTTAACTTCATCAGATTAAATAAACAATAAATAATAGTCTGCATATGGCATACAAGGTGCAACTGAAGAAATTTTTTAATAAAAAAGCCGTCCTAAATAAGGGTTCGAATAGATCGGCCTACTAATCAATTCATAAAGAATAATCATGAAAACCAATTGTGTGACAATTTGAAAGGAAAAAAAAACATTAAGATAAATGATATGAAAACATAGAAAATCATTTACAATAAAAGTTTGTTGGGTACAAATGATTACTAATTATAGCTAAGGATGATTTTAACACATGAGATCCTATGGCATCAATCGTTGCATCAGAAATTTTAAATTGTTTAAGTTGATTGAAAGTTTCTCGTGGGATCGTGCCACGGGCACCGAACATGAGTCCAAAAACTGTCCATGTGTGATGTGGTATTGTGCTCCAAGATGCTGACAACAAGACTCATATATGACTTGTTTTTCACGACACACCTCTTGTGGCTGTTGCTCCTGGATCTCGAAACAGATTGTGGGATCAAGAATGACACCCTTATCCTTCTGCCGATCAATTATGATGATATCAGCACGTCTAGTAGAGCCATCAGAAGAGACGCAACCAACCTCCTCATAAACCTCAAGGTATGGTCACACGTCGCTACTTTTGCAGCGATGCAGTACAAAAAACTGCGCAACTCTTGTACTGCGACGTGTGAACAACGGTGCAACCCGAAAAGTAGCGGCTACCGAACCTGCTGCCCGCTAATTTTCCATGCTGCGCACAGCTTAAAAGTAGCGACGTGTGAACAGGGTTCTCAGGGTTGCAGCCGCACATTTTTGATATCGGTTTTGTTGAAACTTTTGCTGCGATTGCAATCAGTGTTACCACCCAAATGTGCCAATGATACTTTTATTGTTTGGATATATTTTAATGTTAAATGTGATGAAAATAAATTATTTGTAACAGTTATTAAATACACAACACGGTCTGAGCATAATTGCTGACGATATAATTAATTTTTTTAATTTTCCATAGCGTAATTCCAAACAGGAGGGTTGCCAACATTGATTGCGTGAATATATTGTTGGTTATCATTTAAGTATATAGGCGTTTTTAAAAGCTTTATAGTAAAAATAATGTCAATTTCTGAATACTAGATACGACAGAAAAGCAAATAATAGATAAGGAAGCTTTCGCATGAGTTTCTTAATAATGCGAACATAACAACAAAATGTATATTGAGAAGTCAACACGGAGATGGAAACCTGCAGCATGACTGCGGCTGCAAAAGTAGCGCCTTGTGTGTGAACAGACTCGCAACCTCCAGTTGCAACTTTTGCAGCACTCGGGTTGCGCAGCACAAAAAGTAGCGTGCAGCGTGCTACTTTTGGCTTACGTGTGAACACGACACGCAACTTTTGCAGCTGCAGTACAAAAGTTGCGCAGCAAAAGTAGCAACGTGACCGTACCTTCATAGAAGCATTCTGACGGATTGAAGATGCGATGAGAGAACGAACAGTATTATGTCTGTGATTTGGAGCAATTCTCCATGATGGCAGAAACTCAAACTTGATGGCACCACTTTTTTTTAAATGACTAACGATCTATACTCCTAACTATGTAAACAACTTGGTATAGTTTTCTTTAAAATATTCTGTTTCCCTTTTGCGATCTTTTGTGAGTCAACCAGTATGCACAATGGTGAACATCAAAGATGGCAATGTGACCTGTAGTTTCTGACGTGAGGTCAGATAATATAAAATCAAAGTATTCACTGCTGAGAGGGGCGAGGAAAGAGGAAATGCACAAATATCAACGAAAATATTTACCTTCAAAATGTAATGATCCAAGCCATAATTCTTATGAATGAGGTCTAACGCCCTTTGTGTTACAATAATGGACATGTGTTTATTCAAAATTTCACTGTAAATTACGCTGCGGTGAAGTGCTGGAAACCAGAAATGAGGCACACGCCGTCGCTGCGGATCACGTTTCTGGAATCCCTTTATAACAGCCTCTCCACCCCAAAGACCTTTATGAGACTCCTTTGTGTGTACCAGAGGGATTGGAGTATTCTGTACTGGAGTTCTGTAACAAATTGAAACATGAAGTATAAAAATCATCTTATAACACCTGGGCCTGGTTTCTTCAACCTTTGTTAAAATGCACCTAATGTAGCGTTAATTAACTGTAAGTTAAAAGTATGAATTGCTGTTAAAAATATTGCGTTTCTTCAACTTTACATTTCACATTTTAACATTCTGTTTGTTAACTCTCTGTTAAGACCAGAGATTCTAGAGTTTAACCATAAACTATAAACAAGTATAGGCTCACTTCTGTTTTCTGAACTCTGACAATTACGATTTTCGTTTGTTTCCGTTGTTTGATTCAGAGAGGATAGAACCAAGAGGACTATTCTCTCAGGTTTGATTTCTGCTTCTTTCCTCATCTGTATCACAATAGCGTGGAGCGGCGTATTGGTATTGCTATTATGAAATGGAAAACACTGGAACAAAAAGAAATCTTGGGACTAATTTCTCTTCTTTCGAAAGAAACCTTCTGCTGGAAATTATTTCCCAGTATAAACCAATTAATGAGAATAAACAAACAAACGGATCTAAGTTGAAAGCGAAAAGTGAGGCTTGGCAGAAAATAGCCTATACCTTTGTATGAACTTCTGGTCTGTCAAATCACAGAAATCATCCGCTCTGTTTATGTATTCATGGATATCATTTTCTAAATAATGCAGATATATAAGTTCAGCATCTAACGCACCAGCCATATTGGATACTTCTATGCTAACAGAGAGTTAAATGATTTAACTGCATGAAATTGGGCAGTTAAATTAACATAGGTTTTAACAGCCTGTTAGTACTAACAGTAGTTGAAGAAATGCTTCAACTGTTAAGTTTACAGTTAAAATGGAATAACACACTGTTATAATTTAACAAAGGTTGAAGAAACCGGGCCTTAGTATGCTTTTTACCTCTGAGGTTCTAGCTGATATGTATATCTATTATCAGGCAGTACATCTCACTTGACGATATGTGTCAGAGGAAAAACAATTGTGTGTATGCATCTGAAGTCTGATTAGTGGAATATGTAGCTAATCGGCGATGTATGCATTGGAGGGGGAAAGGAACTGGCCACCCTACCCCATTATTTCCTGACCTAGTTGCCTCATGAGTGATGCCTTATTGGTGTTACTTATGAGGTTCAAACCTGTCTTCGGACAGTTGACTAACAACAACAACAGTATGCTTTGTCTTTTGAAAAAATAAATCTTTCTGTATTATTACAAATTCAGTAATTACTAAACAGAATTTACATACCAGAATCTAACGATATGAATGCATGAAATATTAAGATTCTACCATTGGTCAAATTTACTATTATTATTGTAAAAAAATTCTCACTTGTCTAGACACAATGAGTCATATGCGAGCTAAGATAAAGATATAATTACTAAAATATATTAGGTAATATAATAATTCATAAAACACATTACACACTTGAACTTTTTTCCTGCAACCACTTTTGTTAACATTCTCTATTAGCTGTAGTGATAAAAGAAATCTAAGCCTTAAAAAATTTTGAACTCAATAAAAAACTCTGACGTCTCCCCACATAAAAAAAAATTGGTGCCATGGAGAACTGGTGCCTGGAAATTGTTTATCCCTGGGCATGAGTATGCAGAAATTCTGTTAATTCTATCCTGAACCTTTTCCTCAGCTCTTCAAAGCTTCTACAATCATATTTTAATGTATAAATTTCTATACACTAGAACCTCTATTATCCGTGGTAATGAAGGGGGTGGACTGAACGGTTAATTGAAAAAATCGGATAATCCAACCACAGTCTACTATATACAGTCGCGAAGCTCAATATGTAGTAAAAATGCAAGCATGGGTAGTTGCCCACCACTAGGATCGCTATCGCAGATCTCTCTCTAGCAGACGACAAAATATGTTAACTTTCGTTGTCGTGTTCTTTTGGAAAAATTAACACATTCCTTCCATTATTGAAATATTAAATGCATTTAATTTATTATTTTAATGAAGTATATTAAATTCCACCATAAACTCGAAGATACCTGCAAGAAATAAGTAATATAATTTTTGTTTGTGTAAAACGAACTGAAATTTACTATAATAGCTTCACTCATTCAAGATTATAGCGATAATTAACTATGAAATCAAAATAAATATTAATTTTCACTTTTTAATGGAAATAAATTAATCGAGTAACTTAACCGGTACTTGTAGTATATGCTTACGTAGTTAACAAAGTGGGATGAGGTTACAATAATAATCACACCAGAATTGGAAATAAAAAGTGATCAATAAATTTTATTGTAACAGACTTTTTCTACGCCTCTAATAAAGCAACAAATAAAAATAACAAAATTAACAGCTATAATTAAAAGCATATCCTTCGAAAAAAATAGGCCTAAGCAATAATAATCCCACCAGAATTGAAAATAAAACGTGATCAATATATTTCATTAAAACAAACTTAATTTTTCTACGTCTTTAGTAAATAACACATAAAAATAATAACAAAATTAATAGCTACAATTAAAAATATATCCTCTGAAAAAAAAAAAGAATGTAGACCTTTTATTTCTCTGGAAATTTAGCAGCCTAAGTGACAGAACTTTAAGCGGTATCTAATGTCCTTTCGTTAGACTGAAACATTTCATTGTGAAATTTAAGGATATAATGTATTCTAACAGTCACAAAGAACTTCAAAATTAAGAGTTTTGTTTCGACATCATTCTTGTGGAAACCCAGGAACCTTTCTGAATCTTTCGTAACTTCTTTCTTTTACTTTGCTCAATTTATAGCGCTACAAATGTCTTTTCTTGTCCCATATTATTATTCCAATTATTATATTTTAGCCCCATAACATTTTCATTACAACCAATAACGAACATTTCACAAGCATCAATGTGAAATACGCAACGAGCTAGCACTCGATAGAAATACGACACAGTCCAAAGTCGACCATGGACAGTCTATTGTTTCTAGTTGCTAACCGCTTGGAGCGCTTTATCGCGAGATTTGCAAAAAAACACCTCAACCTTCGCGACTGTATATAGTAGACTGTGATCCAACCATGAAAGATTTTGTAATTTCCTCCATGGTCTTGTATTTAACTCGCTATGTAGTGGATCAGAAATTCACTCATTTAAATCTGGTTATAAACGACGGGTTTTTAAAGGACAAGGAAGCCCTTTGTAATGACTGTCTCAGGAAAGACAGGAATAAAGAAGGTCTCATGTTGTAGATTTACATACTTTTTTACTCTTTATCCTCTTTTTTTTTATTAAATCGCGCAGTTGTAACTCCAATCTCGTATTCTGATGCGAGATGAGCCACAGTTTTTCTTTCTCAAACCAATCAATTATCTCCATTTTTTTTCGATACTTAGCACAACACGTTTTCTGTGAACACCCGTGGAAGACATTTTGTATACAGGTTATATTATAGAACGGCAATTCGAACAGTAGACAATGCTGTGTAACGATAAAGGCTTGTAATAAAACACTATAGCAAAAACATAATATATGTAGAAACTACTAACACAGTCTAGTATATACAGTCACGAAGCTTGAGTTGTGAGGGTACTAGGAACAATAGACTGTGTCGGTACTATTTCGTATTGTCTGTAATGAGGCGGTAGTAGCGATAGTAGCAATCCTAGTGGTTAGCAACTATCTATGGATGCATATTCCCTAAGTATTGAGCTTCGTGACTGTATATACTAGACTGTGCTACTAATATGATATACAAAACAGTACTTTATATAAGTTATTTATTTCTGAAGAAAAAAAAAGCGCGAGATATAGACAGTCGGATAATCCGCCAATCGGTTAATAGGGTGACGGATAATCGGGGTTCTACTGTACACTGTTCTAAAGCAATGTATTATCTTTCGAAAAAGTTTAGCCTCAAATTCATCCCTTGCCACTTCAAGAGGCATGACTTATTGCTAGAAAGAACTTTTTTTTTTTGAGTGAAAAATTAATTGGACAATTACTCATTTGACAATATAAGTTAGTTCACCTCTGTTAATTTGTTTCTTATGAATTAACACTTGACATAGTATTGAATTACAAAATAATCTTACACTACTCCTGTTTCTGGATCTCTCTTCCATTTTCCAGGTTCGGGAATGTAGTGAACAGCTGCTGGTTGTCTAACTTTCCATTCATACCAAAATTTCTTGTAGGCTTCTGGAAGACGTGCAGCTACACCATTTGAAAATCGATCTGGTTTCGCAAAGTTCAACAGTCTGTTAACGTGCTGAAACCAAACAACATTATTTTGGTACGTGAAAACATACTTCCTTACAAATGGCTTTTAAGGAACTTTCAGGTTCATTGCCGCCCTCACATAAGCCCGATGTGAAAACGTAACTTACAAAATCTAACAATGTTCTATATTTTTGCACTACCGCATTTTAATGTCTTCAGCAATCAGTGTGTGTGTGTGTGTGTGTGCAACAAAGAATGTGAACGTTACCACTTCAGTAAATGCATTAAGAGGACAAAATCTCTGCTAGACTATAGCAAAAACTAATACACATTTGTGCGCTTTTCAACTACTACTACTACTACTATTATTATTATTATTATTATTATTATGCCTATTACAATAAGCAAGCATTTACCAAAGTGGTGTCAGTTTGATATGCTATAGGCCTAACTGACGCACAAATGGCATTTGCCTCGGGACACGATAGTATACTTTCGGAGGGGGAAGGATACTGCAGTGGGGCCCATCAGAATCATAAAGACATAGAAGCTGAATCGACAGATGGCATCACACAGCCAAATCACGGTATCTGTAAGAGTGCGACCGTTCGCACTTGAAACATAATTTCTACTGTACTATAGAAAGGCACAATAAGTCCATTAGAAATTGTAGTGCTAGCCTTCGGTCCCAGAAAAAGCGCGAGCAGGGATGAAAATATGGGATTTGTGGACGCATTATTAATTAATAGGAAAGGGGTAAAGATTATTTTATGCTGGAAAAGTGGGTGGGGACTCCACTAGCTTGAGCAGCAACCTAGTCCGTAAGAAGTAAAGGAAGGTAGGAAAAAAAAAAACTAACGCCTGAGTGATGGTGATCTTATAACCGGCGTTAGAATGCGAAAAATAAATTTAAATGAATCACTTCTTGGCATCTGCAAAGATCAACCGCTCATACTGGTCATTGTTAAAAATGTTAACTGGTAATTCTTACCCCATACACTTTAGTGCTAGTCATGATAAACGATTATCTTTCACACATTGTTTCACACTTTTACAGAAAGTGCAGAATATACACAAACACTCCCAGTGCTCACACCTAACAAATCGAATCTCGCCTGAAATTCGCACGACACCACAGGCGACACCTTGATCTTTCATTAAATTTATTTTTGGTTATGTTGGCTATTCGTGGAACAGCTGAAAGTTCTACTTCCGATGTAGCAGACAGAAGTATGAAAAATATTAATACCCATTTCGAAAGATTGTAAAGGAAATATTCCGTTTAACGAAAAATAATCTTAAATCACCACGAAGTTAAGAAATAAATGACATATTTACATAAGAAAAATTTTAGTTTTGCACTTTCTTAGAAGCATTACTGCGTCTGTTTACATATCATATGTATGGGAAACCCAGAGGACAACAACTTCCGTTGTGAAGCTGTAAGTTTTTTTTATTGTAATGTGTTGAGACATGGTTATGGCATGTAACTTTTATTTTATTCATATTTTAGTTTAAATGCCATTTACACTCGAAAATATGATGCGAACGAAATCTGTACATGTTTCACACTGTATTGAAACGAACGGACTATGGGAGTTAATACGAAATTAAATGCGATAACATCGTACATATGTCCATACGTTATTACTAGACTGTGACGTAAAAGTAAGGTAAATAGGCAATTTATTCTCCATATATCATTAATGTACAAGAATATTGAGTTGTAACTTTTATATGATATGCAGAGAACAAGCAAGCTGCGACATAATGTTCGGAAATGACATTGTTTCTTATTGTTACTTTGTTTTCCACCAGCCCTATTTTTGTAATTGTCTTGTGTTACATAGTATCCTAAAGGCAATTGCTTTTTGAGTTCATCAGTGATTATACTGATAAAAAGTGCTGTTCAGTGTGTTACAATACTACCTCATTGTTAGATGAGTTCTGATATTGTCACTTTGCTCAAGAAATGAAAGATATTGGTTGCCACTTAGACAATGAAATACCGTACCTGGTATCAGTTTGCAAAATAGTAGTATCTCAGGCATTTGCTAGCGAGAAAGGAATACTGTCACGTTTTAAAATAACATCTCGGAAATTGCTAGCAAGAATCCTTCATATACGTTATCATAACCCTTTCGTTCTATTGTCAAATGATAATTATGATAGGCCTATTTCCTCGATGTAGGTACATGCCACTTTACAGTTTATTAATCATATTTCTCAAGACTACATGGTATAATTATGCTGTTTATGCGGTCTTAATGTAAAGATGTCTCGACTCGAACTTAGTGTGTGTTCGTAGCTGGTGTGCTAACAATTCAGGTTCCATTTCCTCACTCTTCATCAGCATTTTTGGTAACATGTATATTAGTCTTTATGCAAAATTATATCATACATAGTAAGCAAATTAGTTCAATTTACAAGCATATTAACTAAAAACATATATAGGCCTAGGTGTGTATAATGTGTTAAAATTTTGTAGTAAGCATCGCCAACACACCATCAGTTGAAAATTTAATTTAAAAAACATGTATATACCTAACTATTTGAACATGTATGTGTCCTGGAACTCTATTACAGGAAGATGGCCTTGCTAATGCTTACTACATAATTACCAAATTTTAACTTACATATAGAAATTGTTAAATTAATTTACTATGCTTAAATACTGTGAAATCTTCGACCAAAGAAATCGAGTAGAGGCTCATTCACAATGAAAATTAAACATAACGTAAACATTAACATAAGCACATAAACATATGGAACAAACTTAAGTAGCCAAGCATTAATTTGCCCATTCACAATGAAAATTAAACATAACTAAAATAACACTTTCAAACATACGGAATCAACAAAACTGTAGAATCTATTACATAAAAATGGAGAATTGCAAATGACTGACGATGTAGCTATTCAATTTATGTTTCTAATAACTAAATGGCATCAGTATAAGGCTTTCAATCATCAAATCAAAGAAACAGAGATGTAAAATAATCAACTTTTCATCATATGATTCCATGTTGCGCGCCTAGCTATCATCACGGCCAATAGATCAAAATATTGCCTGTAGGCAAAGCCCATGAGATGTTAAACAAAAAGTGAAATTTTAGTACGCTTTTAGTTGTGTACTGTTTCCAAATCGCATAAACATAAGCGTGAAAGTTTGGAGTTTGCAAACGCCTTATGATTAAGATTAAGTTTATGCTTATGTAATTCATTGTGAATGCTTTCATTAAATAACATGGACACAAGGTTTTGATGTTACGTTATGTTTATGTTTAATTTTCATTGTGAATGGGTCTTAACTTTATTACCAGTATCTGTACGTAATCTTTTTCTCCTTCCTGGTGGAACGAAGCATTAATTTGTTCTTGTGGGTAGATGTTCCATTAAGCTTCTAGTAAATAAGTTTAGACATTTTACTAAAAATCACTTTCCACCTATGTGAATCAGCAACTATATGGCCAAGTGGATTTAGTTTTTGAAAACTTACGTTGTATGGGCCTATTGTTGGTTATTTCAGTAATGTTTTGAAATTCCATCACCATCAGCGTCATCAGCAGCAACACCTCTCATGGATTAAGCCTTAAGGCTCATTCTAGTCTCGTGAAGGATTGAATTGCTCTATCCACTATTTCCTTGGTGTAACCGTGGTCTGTATTTTAGCACTTGTTTTAGCATGTTGCTATGTTGTTCAACCATTTTCTCTGTACTATTCCTTTATTATGCCCATTAGTTTCATTACCTACTTACACTTAGTTATGCTCTTAATTTCTTCATTTGGTTTTTTAACCAAAAGTCTATAGTCTACAATACTTCTTAGAAATGTCATTTCAGCTACTTCTATTCTCTGTTCATGTTCTTTCTTCATGCCCAGAATTCATAGCTATGAAGAAGCATTGGCAGTGCTGTTACTTTGTACACTTTTATAAAATTTTCTTCACGTGTTTTCTTAAGTGTTTTTTTTATTCCTCTGCATAAGGTACCGGTAATTCAATTTATTTAATTAATTGATGAACTAGTGGACTTACTCGTGTTAAATATGAAATATTTGTCCAGCTTACAGCTGTTTCAGTGCTTCACGCACCATCATCAGAGCCTACTAGATTGCGGCGTCATCTCGGACTTATCTGCCTGTTAGGACGGTGTGTTTTATTGTTGGAAGGTGTTGAAGTGTGGAGTCGAATAGTGTATGTGTACTGTGTGTACTGAAAGTTCATCAATTAATTATATTCAAGTGTTAAAAGTGGTGTACGCAAGATTCAAAATGGATTACCAAGACAATTTATTTAGTTGAAAATGTCTTCATTGTGTAATATAAAGCCAAGGTAGATACTTGAACCTGTTAATTATTTATTTTTTTTTTATTCTTCAGAACCTAATTGACTAGTTTCAGCTTGTGTCAGCCATCATTAGAACTAGTGACTTCCTTGCTTCTTCTGTTTCTTCAATTATTTTGTTGGGAGGTACATTTGTGTATGGTAGAGAGTGAGTGGGAGGAAGAGAGGGAGGGAGGGAGGGAGGGAGAGAGAGAGTGAGTGTGTGTTTTATATATGTTTATATATAGGCTACACTTTTAAGGCTTTACATATAAAGCCTTAAAAGTGTGTACTCAAGATGAATAACTTCGTTTTACTTTTTGAAACTGATGTATATTGAGTAAGATTTTTTACGCCACCCCCAATCTAGAGAATCAGATTTGTATTCCTAGTACCACAGTCTAGTATATACAGTCACGAAGCTCAATATGTAGTAAATATGCACCCACAGATAGTTGCTCACCACCAGGATCGCTAATATCGCCTCATTACAGGCAATGAGAAATAGTAGAGACTGTATATACTAGACTTTGACTGTATATTGTAAATTTTATTAGTAACAACAATGTAATTTATTCGCCACAACAATAATTCCTTTCTACAATTTGCCTTAAACGCTCTCGTCAACAATTGGATTTTCACTCAACACAGTATTCGTTATAGCACTCCACCGACGACAATGACAATTTACTTGGACTATTACGCACAACAATGAACTGTTAATCTTAACTAATATTTACAAAGCACTATTTACAAATCAGAACTACCAGTTCTCAGTTCACAGTTCTTCTATCTCAGTCACTCGAGTTCACAGTATCTCGAACCACAGACCTTCAGAGACAGTTCACTGTACTCGAACTCGGGTCCCTCCAACTGCGGTCCACTGCACTCGAACTCAGGTCCCTCCATCTGCGGTCCACTGCACTCGAACTCAGGCCTTCGGCTGCTGACGCAGTTGCGGACGCACACTCGAGTCGAACTCCGGTACACAAGATGAATAACTTCTTTTTTATTTTTGGCTTCCTTGCTCTGGCTTTCTCACTGACTGAATAACTGAAAACTGGAAACTGCTGTCGTTCCTTCGCGTCCGTAATTTATAACCACAGCGACGTAGCCTCGAAGGTTCCACGCGTCTCTAGAGATGGCACTCCAGAAAAATCCCGAGCCCTCTCCTCTCTACCAGCACCAGATGCGCGCGCACTCTCTCTCCACTCTCTCGCCGCGTGGCCCCTTTCCCCTCTTCGCCGCGCACCATCACAAAGTGCTCCGCGCGATCTTCTCTCTTGCTGGACGCTGGTCGTGAGTTCGAATCTCACGTCGCTGTCACAATATACTAGATTGTGCTAGTATCCTTCTCCTGGGTGTGTTTTCTCATGGCTTTGAGTTGCATCCTCATATTATAATTTTTATTTTTATGGTTTAGCTTAGGTGAGACAAGAAACAAAAATTGAGGCCTTGAGTCAAATGGTCTCTTTGTTGTAGATATTGTGACTCAGTTATATAGTGCCAACTGTCACTTCAGCCACATAGGCTCAAGGTCTGGTGACAGGTCTGAATATTTTTGCCTTTATAACCAATGGTGGTGCGTCAACAAGAGCACAGGAACTCCTTGTTTCCCTTAAAGGACTATTTTTTATTATTTAATATCATATTGACGTACTGGGAAGGTATAATATCCAACTCAAGTAGTTTAAACTTTCCGAACTTTCACAGACTTCTTATATAAATTTGGCAATGCACGTTCACATGAAAGCTGTGCTCATTTCAAGGAGGTTATTATACTTGACACGCAAGTGTGAGACAAAATTGTCTGCAGCTAGCTGCTTATGACTCGTCAAGAGCACAAGGTGTTAAGTGAACACTGAATCTATCCTGCAGATGTCAGGTGCGTCAAGGTAAGAAATTGTCTCTATTTTAGTCTATAGGTGTCAGCATTTCTCGCTGTTGGAGGTTTTATTTTGTATTGGTGTGTGTACAGTGCTGCTATGGGAGTACAGTTTGTGAATTACTATATTTCAGAGTAATTTAATTAGCTATATGTGCCATGATAATCACATATCTCACGAGGCAAACGTGGTCACCAACTGAAGTAAAATAATTGGGGCTCCATCATTATCATTGTTAATATATATTTTGAACTTATACACTGTCTTTTTTTTTCGATAAGGAGACGTCAAAATCATGATATTTATATTAAATCTATTAATTTTGACTAATGATTTCAAGTTCTGTTCGATTTTGGAACACAAAATTGTGAACACAACAATATTTTGTCACAAGCCGCCCTTGTTTATAACAGACATTCAAAATTTGGTTCTTCGCTCTCCACGTTTGCCCCAGCAAAACGCATACAAAATTGACGAATAAGTTTGTTCGATTATTATATCTATTCTGCATGGTTTGCGTATCTTTATTGTTTCATAGACAATGATCTTCAAAAATGGCCCCACATATAAATCCTATAGGATTGAGGTCTGGTGGTCTCGATAACCAATGGCATTGTGTCATCACATCCAGTCCATTACTGGGAATATTTTTCCTCAAGATCTCTGTTATAATGAGAAGTGTTGTTGTTTTCTAATGCCAGGTGTTTGACAATAAAGTCATTTGACCTCTTGCACTCCAATATTTTTCAAAGATATTATCATGGCCAGCCACTGAAGCACAGATTTTGAGGTGTTCCAAATCCATTTCTTGGTTTGAGTTGCACAATGGGCAGTTAGGAGACTGATATATTCCAATTCTATGTAGCTGTTGGGCCAAACAATCATGGCCTGTTGCCAATCTAAATGCAGCTACAGACGATTTTCGTGGTAAATCGGGAATTAACTGTGGATTTTGATGCAGAGAGTTCCATTTTTTCCCTTGAGATTGTGTTATCAAATTTTGTTTGTTGAAATCTAAGTAGGCTATGTAGATTTAATAAATCTTTTCACAGAGTAATATGTAGATTTAGTAACAGGTCTGTAAGTAGCAGTGCTGGCCTTCTTTGCTAAAGTATCCGCATTCTTGTTTCCCAGGATTCCACAATGGGATGGTATCCATTGGAATACAATTCTTTTATTGAGTGATAATTAATTGAGAGAGCATTTTAGTTATTTCTGCTGTTTGAGATGAAGGTGTGTGTTTAGAGACTATTGATAGAATAGCTGCTTTGGAGTCTGACAATATAACTGCATTTTTAAATTTATTGATGTGGCATAGAAGATTCCCGAGACTTTCACTTATTGCAATGATTTCACCATCAAAACTTGTTGTTCCATATCCAAGAGATCTATAAAGTGAGAAGAGACAGCACGTAACACCTGCACCGGCACCTTGTTCTCTGGAGATCAAGGATCCATCAGTATATAAATGAAGCCAGTTTTGTGGAGGATACCTAATATTAATTGTCTCTAAAGACAATTGTTTCATTATTTCAGTGTTTACTTCTGATTTCGGTATTTCTTCTGTTAAATTTAGATTATATTCTATATTTAATAGAGTTAAAGGGTTTGGTTTAATTTGTAAGTTTTCTTTTAAATTCGGAATATTGATTTTCTGTTTTAATTCTTGAACAATGGATATGAAACTTTTTTGAGTTTTCAATCTACAGAGAGGACTGTATGAATGCCAATTGTTTCCTGGTAATCTGATAAGTTTTTCATATTGAATCAGTGCTTTTTCTTCTATTGTCATTTTGATGCTGTTAATATTAGTGAGGAATCTTATAGAATCTATTGGAGTTGTTTTGATTCTACCAGTAATGAGTCTGAGAGCTTGGTTATGAACATATTCTATGTCGTTTATAAAAGGTGAAGTAATTAAAACTTCTCCGCAGTATGTCAGCACTGGCTGTATAAACATTTTGTATGTAGTGTTGAAGGTATTCCCAGAGTATCCCCATTTCTTTCCTGCTAGTCTTTTTAGAAGGGAGAATCTTTTACGAGCTTTTTCAGAAATGTATTTCAAATGGTTGCTCCATGTTAACTTACTATCGAAAATAACTCCAAGATATTTGGATTCATAAGTCCTAGGAAGGTGTTGGCCATTGTATTGGATATTGAATTCTCTTTCTTTTTTGCCAAGTGAAAATATTTGTTAGTTACTTTAATGAGAGAAGTGTAGTAGGCTCCATACTGCATCAAACATGATTAAATAATATACATAGTCATTTATTCTGTACTGTTCCAGTGTAAAAGATGTGGGATCCAGGGTCTGATCCTGGGACGGAAACTCCTCCCCAAAATGTAGAAAAAGAAGACCTAGAAGACCAGTTTCAGCAACAACAGGAAAAAATCGCACAGCTTAAAGAACTGTTGAAGCAGAATGAACAGAAGCTTGTGGATAAGGAAAAAGAAGTTGAGGTACTAATGTTTATATATACTTATAAAACTTAAAAAACCTTGTAACATTAAACAAAAAAATGTTAGTACCAGTACATATATAAATATAAATAATTAATTTAGGGTCCGGATTTCTATGGCCTATTTCTATGTTAGTATTGAAACATGGTGTAGTTAAAGATCAGTAAACATTTCCTCTGTCTTGGGTAGAATCTCATTGTCACTGGGTACTTTGTTGCACTGGTAAACATTGAAATAACATTGTCTAATGCTTTGCAGTGAATTGAAAAGGAAGAGTTAGTACATGATTCACAGGTAACAAAGTCTGTGGCAGGCAGTTTACGTAGATAACTTCTTATTTAATTTAAAAAACCACGTGTTAAGTAAAGACTCTTTGAATCCCAAAGCTTTGTAAACCAGGCACTTATTTCTCATATTTTATTCTTAGAGACATAACTAATGAGATATATTCAGTATCATTTTAACTTTTAGGTAATATACATATATATATATATATATATATATATATATATATGTTTTTGTGCGGGTTATGTCTGCTGATAAGTCCTTTAAATGGCCTCTTTAAATCTGGCGGCACATATAATTCATACATCCTTTTTTAATGCAGTTTTTCGCAAGTTAATATTTTTCGAACTTAAGTGCATTTTTCTCTGAAACCACTGAATCAATTTACATGAAATTTTGATGATGTTTTCTGCAGCCTGTGTTCTATAAAGTAGACTGACGTGATTTATGAATATCACGCACATAACACGAGAAAAAAAATTATTATTTATTTTCTAATGTCATATGATATTTATTAGCAACATATACAGAAATAGCCACATTGGAAGATAGTATATCCATCATTGTTCAAAAATGTAGCTGGACGAAAATAGTGCAAGCTGCGTGAGCAGATCATGTGGTGGGAAAGAAAATTTCATCCTAGTTTAATCTGTTTGCAATATTGATTTACAGTTTTCTCTACTCCCAACCTCTCTCTCTCCTCACTCTATCCCTCTCTCCCCGACACTATTTTATATCCATTCATTTGTTCTTATTAGTTTCGAAAAGTTATTCCTTATTCATGATTTAAAAGGGCAGTATTGGTCTTGTAAACCAGAAAAAGAATAAGCTTTAAATAATTTAATAAAACATAATGGTCTTTAAATTAAAGGACAGGGAATAACCCTTCAAAATTTCAGAGAAAAGGTATTAATATCTTGACAATCAATCAATCTTCTTAATGTATCCAGCTGTTTGCTGACAACATAAATTCCACTATAGTCCACTGTAGTCTAATCAGCTGTTGTTTTTCACGAGAAATGAGGGGTATTTTGATCGGTGTTCATTATAGATGCCTGTTGCTAGTAGCCAGAGTTGGGGTGTAGGGCTGTGTCTTCTGCAACTGGTACTGATGATTTTAATTTGCTTCTTTTGTGGATTATGGATGGACAGTATAGAAGAATGTGTTCCAGATCTTCATCATGATTATTACACCACAGACAAGTAGGATTATCAGAAATGTGAAATCGGTGTAGGTACAATTGAGTGACAATGTGACCTGTTCTGGCTCTTGTTAAAAATGTTTGAACATGTCTGGGCAAGTTTTTGTACATTTTCAGGTCATTTGGTTTCTTTTGATCAGACTGTAAAATTTTTCCTTTGTCAGAAGAGAGTCAATTGTTGATCCATAGGTTTGTAAAATGAGACTTTACTGAAGCAAAAGCACTGGAAAGAGGTACCCACATAAGCTCATTAACACCAACGCAGTCCCACTATATTTTTCACTGCTTATGATTCATGGAGTCCCTCAGTGTAAAATTCTCCGCAGGTAAATAGTCCCTCAATCGGATCTCCGGGTAGGGACTGCACTGAGAGATTCCAAAATCGTACTAAAGTACTTATTAATATCTTGACATTAATCCCCAAAGTTATGTTTAAAAAAATCTCAATGGCCCTTAGTCCTTTATGTTGTTGTTGTTTTCTAATGCCAGGCGTTTGACAATAAAGTCATTTGACCTCTTGCACTCCAATATTTTTCAAAGATATTATCATGGCCAGCCACTGAAGCACAGATTTTGAGGTGTTCCGAATCCATTTCTTGGTTTGAGTTGCACAATGGGCAGTTAGGGGACTGATATATTCCAATTCTATGCAGGTGTTTGGCCAAACAATCATGGCGTGTTGCCAATCTAAATGCAGCTACAGACGATTTTCGTGGTAAATCGGGAATTAACTGTGGATTTTGATGCAGAGAGTTCCATTTTTTCCCTTGAGATTGTGTTATCAAATTTTGTTTGTTGAAGTCAAAGTATGTAGATTTAATAAATCTTTTCACAGAATAATATGTAGATTTAGTAACAGGTCTGTAAGTAGCAATGCTGCCCTTCTTTGCTAAAGCATCCGCATTCTCGTTTCCCAGGATTCCACAATGGGATGGTATCCATTGGAATACAATTCTTTTATTGAGTGATATTAATTGAGAGAGCATTTTAGTTATTTCTGCTGTTTGAGATGAAGGTGTGTGTTTAGAGACGATTGATAGAATAGCTGCTTTGGAGTCTGACAATATAACTGCATTTTTAAATTTATTGATGTGGCATAGAAGATTCCTGAGACTTTCACTTATTGCAATGATTTCTCCATCAAAACTTGTTGTTCCATAGCCAAGAGATCTATAAAGTGAGAAGAGACAGCACGTAACACCTGCACCGGCACCTTGTTCTCTGGAGATCAAGGATCCGTCGGTGTATAAATGAAGCCAGTTTTGTGGAGGGTACCTAATATTAATTGTCTCTAAAGACAATTGTTTTAGTATTTCAGTGTTTACTTCTGATTTTAGTATTTCTTCTGTTAAATTGAGATTATATTCTATATTTAATAGAGTTAAAGGGTTTGGTTTAATTTGTAGGTTTTCTTTTAAATTCGGGATATTGATTTTCTGTTTTAATTCTTGAACAATGGATATGAAACTTTTTTGAGTTTTCAATCTACAGAGAGGACTGTATGAATGCCAATTGTTTCCTGGTAATCTGATAAGTTTTTAGTCCTTTATATGTTGTGATATCTTTCAGCATTACATGTATGAAGTATACAAATAGAAAGTGGATATTGTTTGGCCTAGACTTGTTACAGAAAATGGGCACCATTTAACCAAGACCAGTTGAGAAGAATCAGTGATATCATCAGCAATTGCTTGGCACTGAAAACCAACCAACCATGTTAAATTGATTTATTTACAGCAATATGCCACGAAACTTTCTGACATCAGATCGCGTTCAAGATTATCTAAACACAAATCAGCAGGAGTGAAACAAGATTCAAATCAGTTGCCAGTAAAGGACACTGGAAGTGTGAAAGAGGAGAGTGTGAAGGATGAAACACCAACACCAGGGAAGAGTACAGACAAAATTCGACAAGGAAATTTGGTTCTGCTTCGTAAAAAACTGGAGGAAAATAGGTAAGTAATATTTACTGTGTAGGTAATGATAGGAAATAACGAAAAAAGCATTATCTGTATAGATGATATAATTTTTTTTCTTTTTCATCCTCTTCTAAATATTGGTGTCGAAGGTTTGCAGAGAACTTGCCAGTTCTTCTTCTCCTCTCTCCAGCCAATTTCCTCTCATTCAGCACTGCGTGGATATTATCTTTCCACTTGACTCACAGCCTTTCTTTTGCTCTTCGACTCTCGTGTCATGCCTCTCACATTCTGCATGTCTATCTGAAGACAGGTCTGAACCTCATAAGTGACACCAATAAGGCATCACTCATGGTACAACTAAGCCAGGAGATAATAGGGTAGAGTGGCCAGTTCCTTTGCCCCTTAATTGTATGTTGTTGTTTTCTAATGCCAAGCATTTGACAATAAAGTCATTTGACTTCTTGCACTCCAATATTTTTCAAAGATATTGTCATGGTCAGCCACTGAAGCACAGATTTTGAGGTGTTCCGAATCCATTTCTTGATTTGAGTTGCACAATGGACAGTTAGGGGATTGATATATTCCAATTCTATGCAGGTGCTTGGCCAAACAGTCCTGGCCTATTAAATACGAGAAAAATTCGTACCGGCACCGGGAATCGAACCCAGGACCTCTCAGCTCTGCACGCTGAGCGCTCTTACCAACTGAGCCATGCCGGGACACGATCCATGGCGCCGGCCGAACCCCCCTCGTAATGCTATTTTACGGCCTTATTACCTGCACTTGAGACGATACACTCATATATGCAGGAGCACATATTTAAATGACTTTGTGTCCTGGCCTGTTGCCAATCTAAATGCAGCTACAGACGATTTGCGTGGTAAATCGGGAATTACCACGGGAATTCTTTCTCAAAATAGTTTGTTGTCTATCACACAAACAGAAGAGTTTTATTCAGTTACTAGCGTGGTCTCTCTTCTGACAGTATAGTCATGTATTCATTTTTAAATCCTGAAATAAGATTGGTGAAGAGCTCATAAAGGTATTAATTATCTTATATGCATATATAGTTCTCTCCCCACACGTTACCTGCACTTTGTTTATGTTTTCACTGTGCCTAAATGAGATACTCTACTGTGTATCAGAAATTAAATTTAAATCTTTCATTGAATAAAATTTTTTCATCTTGAATTTTGATGTTCCACAACTGAATTGTTGTGATGGTTGGTTTAATAGATTCAATGAAAATTTGTAGTTTTTATATTTATTTTATTTCTTGGCTAACATATCAGATTTCTCATTTCAGCCCACAGTGGGCAAGGATCATTTGAAAAACTACATTCTTATTTACATTTTGAATTTGTTTTACCATGCAATCAATGGATTCTTTTTTCTTCGCTTTTAGGGGATATAATTGAACTGGTGGCCTGGATTGCAGCTTTACAATCGGATAGGAAAACTATGTTTTGTATTTGTGTAATCAAACAAAAATATATATATTCAGATATACGAACCATCTAGTATTGTTTTGTCGCTTTCCAGACTGAAATTCGAGCAGCGTGGTAAGGAACTTAATGAAAATAAAAAAGGCATCGAGGAAATGGTCCAACATCTGAAAACCCAGCTAGATGAAAGGGATGTAACGATACAGGAGCTGCAGAAAGGACTGGAAGCCATGCACAGTCCTAGACCCACAGTTTACAAGAAGCTAGAGAAAACGTGAGTAGTGACCATTCAGTTCAAGTTGTTGTGATTTCTTGCCATTTCAAATGTTACAATCAGTTGATGACGACGATTAAAGTCCAGAAGTTCAGACATTTATTTTGGAAAATAGGCACTTAAAATTCAGGAAAGAGGCAGTAAATAACCAAAATAGGCATTTAAAAATTACGAAACTGTATAGTAAAATCATAAAAATGGTAATTTAATGTATTGTTGTTTTCTAATGCCAGGCATTTGACAATAAAGTCATTTGACCTCTTGCACTCCAATATTTTTCGAAGATATTATCATAGGCAGCCACTGAAGCACAGATTTTGAGGTGTTTTGAATCCATTTCTTGGTATGAGTTGCACAAGGGGCAGTTAGGGGACTGATATATTCCAATTTGCTAATCTAAATGCAAATCGGTGTTTATGATGCCAAACAATTTTTTTCATTGTGCCTAAAATTTTGTTTGCCAATCTAAATGTAGCTAAATCTTTTCACAGAGTAATACGTAGATTTAGTAACAGGTCTGTAAGTAGCAGTGCTGCCCATCTTTGCTAATGCATCAGCATTCTGTTTCAGATTCCACAGTGGGATGTTCCATTTTTTCCCTTGTGATTGTATTAATAAAATTTTGTTTGTTTTGAATGTCTGTTTAGAGACCATTGATAGAATTTAATAAATCTTTTCTATCAGAATAATATGTAGATTTAGTAACAGGTCTGTTACATGCCACAACAAGATGTTTATTTCAAATTCTAGACTTTCCCAGGAATTCCACAATGGGATGGTATCCATTGGAATACAAAACATTCTTTATTGGACTCATATTAGTGATATTGAGTTTTTGTTTTTTTAGGTTCTCATTAGAACTCACCACATGTTTACATTTTTCACTAAAGCCAACCCTTTCACTCCTGGTGCTTCGTTGATCACTATGAATGACACAGTGTGTCACCTCTTTCCTCCAACTTCGTAATTGAATCGGTTGTTTGAGAAATTACACATGTCCATAGCTAAAGCGAAGGAATAAAATAACCAATTTAATTGCTTCCGATATACACAATATGTGGCTATAAAACCATGCTCATTGATGATTTCTTGTTGACACAGGAGTTTTTTCGCTTCGCGAATTAAGTAACTTCGTCTTCTGATATAGCATTGCTCTTGACCGGTTGCCGTAAATAATTTAGATGTATTCATATAGTGTGAGATTTTCAGTCGAGATTATCGTAGCAAGAGCATATCATTTAATTTGTATGACTGTTCTTTATTTATAAAATAAAAGTGAAATTGTTGTTACTCATTTATATTTTTAATACAATAGAACTCATACATTTTTTATTTTCTTTGTTCTGATTTATTTTGATATATGTAGATAGTAGCAAAACATACCCAGTGGCCTACTGATATATCCAAAGATCCTACATATGCATTATGACCACAGATGTTAGAGCGTGTATAAAAATGGATTTGAGGGAGGTAGGATATGATGATAGAGACTGGATTAATCTTGTACAGGATAGGGACCGATGGCGGGTTTATGTGAGGGCGACAATGAACCTCCAGGTTCCTTAAAAGCCATAACTAAATAAAATAAGGAATTAAACCTTAAAATAGGCAAAAAAAGACAAAATAAAAGGCGGCCCTACCATCCCCAATGCAGAAACATGATTAAATCTGTATTTAACTCATTCATACGAGGCGCATCCAGAAAGTAAGTTTGCTTGGGACCGTTTACAGAAAGAAAACACTATTTCATGGCAAGATTTATCAGAACAGATAAAGCAGTTGTTGAGCTGTTTTTCAACATATTCTCCACCGGAATTGAGATATTTGTCATACCGTAGGATCAACAGAGAGGTTCAGTTATGGCGTTGCAGGACCTATGCAACATAAAATTGTCTGTAATGTCAATTAGAATCGTTGTCACTGTTGTAGTCATGATCAGGGTGCGAATTAACGAGGGGGATTGGGGGGGGGATTTCCCCTTGTTGGAAAGTTATCCCCCTCTCAAAATTTTTAAAATTAGCATCCCTGCCAGGGATAACGTCTATCCCCCCCTCACAAAATATAATTGTTTTAATACAAGTATACTTTATATAGTATAAAGTAAGCAAAGAAAATAAAACTGATGTATTAGCATCACCAGCAAGCTGACAACAATCAATAACTTAGGAATTACACATCTTATCTTAAGCCTGCTCATGGATATAATTATTATTATGATGAAGATGCAAGACATAACTCAGTGTGAACAAGCGTTGAGCCATATAAATGAGGATAATAATAATTTTATGTATGGTAGGCCTATTCTCTATCTACGATTCTATCCCCCCCCCCCCCATCAGAAATCTTAATTCAACCCTGATCATGATCATTATATTATTACCTAATACCACAGTCTAGTATGTACAGTCACGAAGCTCAATACATAGGAAATATGCATCCATAAATAGTTGCTAATCGCTAGGATTGCTACTATCGCCTCATCACAGACAATGCGAAATAGTACCGGCACAGTCTATTGTTCCTAATACCCTCAAAACTCAAGCTTCGTGATTGTATATACTAGACTGTACTAATACTATAAGTAACTTACTTACTTACAAATGGCTTTTAAGGAACCATCAGGTTCATTGCTGCCCTCACATAAGCCCGCCATCGGTCCCTATCCTATGCAAGATTAATTCACTCTCTATCATCATATCGCACCTCCCTCAAATCCATTTTAATATTATCCTCCCATCTACGTCTCGGCCTCCCCAAAGATCTTTTTCCCTCCGGTCTCCCAACTAACACTTTATATGCATTTCTGGATTCGCCTATACGTGCTACATGCCCTGTCCATCTCAAACGTCTAGATTTAATGTTCCTAATTATATCAGGTGAAGAATACATTTATTATTTTAATGTACCGAAGTACATATGATATTTCCATGCAGATATTCTGCGTCATCATACGATGAAAGAGTAATGGAACGGAGAAAATTCTCTCCGGCGCCGGGATTTGAACCCGGTTTTCAGCTCTACGTGCTGATGCTTTATCCACTAAGCCACACCGGATACAACCCCGACACTGGTTAGAATCGTCTCAGATTAAGCTCCAACTCTTGTGTTCCCTCTAGTGGCCGTCCTCTGCACTACGTCCCGGCCAACTAGTCACTCATATCGAGTGCACCTCAGCACATGTGTGGACTTCGGTCCTGCGTTCATAAACATCTATGACGTAGTGCAGAGGGCGGCCACTAGAGGGAACCCAAGAGTTGGAGCTTAATCTGAGACGATTCTAACCGCGTCGGGGTTGTATCTGGTGTGGCTTAGTGGATAAAGCATCAGCACGTAGAGCTGAAAACCCGGTTCAAATCCCGGCGCCGAGAGAATTCTCCATTCCATTACTCTTTCATCGTATGATGACGCAGAATATCTGCATGGAAATATCATATGTACTTTGGTACATTAAAATAATATATGATATGCGTAAATCACTTCGTGATTTAAGACGGCGCATATTCCGTCGGATCCCGCCAACTAGTCACTCATATCGAGTGCACCTCAGCACATGTGTGGACTTCGGTCCTGCGTTCATAGACATCTATGACGTAGTGCAGAGGGCGGCCACTAGAGGGAACCCAAGAGTTGGAGCTTAATCTGAGACGATTCTAACCGGCGTCGGGGTTGTATCCGGTGTGACTTAGTGGATAAAGCATCAGCACGTAGAGCTGAAAACCCGGGTTCAAATCCCGGCGCCGGAGAGAATTTTTCTCCGTTCCATTACTCTTTCATCGTAAGAATACATTGCATGCAGTTCTGCGTTGTGTAACTTTCTCCATTCCCTTGTAACTTCATCCCTCTTAGCCCCAAATATTTTCCTAAGAACCTTATTCTCAAACACCGTTAATCTCTGTTCCTCTCTCAAAGTGAGAGTCCAAGTTTCACAACCATACAGAACAACCGTCTAACTTTCAGATTTTTTGACAGCAGACTATATTGATATTATTCTTGCTTACAGATACTTACTGTTCCTGAATCTTCAGAACTATCAAATGAAGAAAAAGACAGAAAAATTATTGAACTCAATAATAAAGTAATAGAACTTGAAACAACTATTCTAGATTTACAAGAAAACTTCCGTGAAAAGGACTCTGTGATAGATGCACGAACAAAAGCAATTACACTGATGTCAGAAGACTTTTCTAGAAGAAATAAGACAATATTGGATAATCTAGAGGAGACGAGAGACGAGATGAGAAAAATGCAAAATAACTTCGTGATTCAAGAAACAAAGATGAGAGACGAGATTGAACAACTGAAAAAGGAGTTGGTGACTAAAAATAATAAGTGAGAACAATTCTGTATTTTTTGTAGAAGCCTGTCATCTTTCGTCTTCCACTTCTGAAGTAGTTTTCATAGAGTTTTCTGTGGTAATGCAATTGGTACAGAGTAAAATCAAAATATTAATATCTTTTCGCATTTAAGAATTTATCAGAATGTTCAGTATGCTAGAGAAGTAAATACTGTGTAGTTGTTAAGAACATTGATTTCATGCATGTCAGCATACACTGTACTGAAGTACAGTAGAACTTGGATTATCTGTCTCTGGATTAACTGTTCTACCTAAAAAGGAAACGTGATTTTTAAGCGGTGCTCAGTAATTATGTAAAACAACTCTTGTCTACTTTTTGAATTGTGCCTACCACGATCACATAACTTAACTATATGCATAATTTTAGTTCGGTAATAAACACTTTCACCCCCTTTGGATTATGATAAAAAGTTCCATTTCTCCATACCTGTGGAATAGCGGTTAGCGCATCTGATGAAATATTTTCGATTCTCGTAATCACCTGGTTGAAGTTTTTCCGAATGCAACCCAAAAAGCAAATGCTTAATTGTCGGTGCTAAAAAACAGTCTCATTTAATAATATCATAATCTCATTCAATAAATAATAATAATAATAATAAAATAATAATAATGATTTATTTAAACCTGTTCAAGACAGAAGTGACATGGCCTTTTTTAACATTCAACCAGGTTTAAAACTCAGGTGTGACAAAAATGGAATATTTACAAAATACACTGAAAATTTTGGCATACAAAACTGAATAAGATAAAATAATTTAATAAAATTAAATCAACTTTCTGTTGCTTATTACGTTGAATCATCTTGATTAAAATCTCATTTTCTGTATAAATATTATCGTAAACTCATTAAGTCATTAAACATTACTAAAGTTTACTAATCTCATTCTATTTAATATCTAAACTGCACATTACAAATTAATTGGACTAGAAGCCATCTATTAAAAACCTTGAATTCTGGTTTATTTAATTTCTTTCCAGTTCAATAGCTTGATTTGCAAAAGATAAGAAATTGGCTTGTTCTTTGAAAGGTCATAATAATTCCCAATAGTAATTTATTTCCAATAAATTGCTTTCTGGTTCCTTTTGTACAAAGCATACAATGAATATCTTATTTTTAAAGTGTCACACCTGAGTTTTCCAAATTATGATTATTTCATAGCTTTGTTTCTAATTTTCACATTATCTCGATAACTTTTACTTCATTAATGTTAAAATTTTATGAAACAAAAATATAAAATAAGTTAAATATCACTAGAACATAAAAAAAAATGTGAATATTGAAAATCTTTGAAGGGACTCTTCTGCCTAGTCATAAGGGTAATAAAATTGTTGTCTACAGTGCACACCTGTACCCTCTATAATTTTAGTTTAAAACTTGTTTTTATCTTAGTGATCTACATCTTTCGTATATTCCTTGAAATTACACGCTGTTTCAAAATATAGTTACAAAATTGGTGTGTCAAAATATTTTTCTAACTTTGAACAGTGAAAATTTCAATGTTTCGCGTTGGACAGTTTCCGTTTTATTCAGGAAAAATTAGAGATTCCATACAAATTTCGCTGTGACCAATAAAGATGAGGAATACAGAGATGATTATTCAGGTTCTGAATTTGAACAGTGTTTCACTGTTGTAAATTGCCCCCACTTGGTAAATATTTCTGAATCACTAAGTTTAGAAGGCACATAAAAAAAACAAAATAAATAATAGGGGCAGAAAAAAATAGTGGACATTTAAAGTATCTTAAATGGCATCAGATTTAAGTTCATATAAATTCATAATATAAATTATCAATTTTTTTAAACTGTTCACTATGTCCCATCCATTAAAACAGATAATCGAGGTTGTTCTGTAGCAGTTTTTGGCATACTATTTGTATGTCGTCCTGTCTCTACAACATTTTTTTCCGAAAATTCAGGATGGATTTTGATAATTTTATATTTAAGAGTTACTTTAATGATGAAGTACACAAATGAATAATGTTTACTAGAAAAATACAAACTGTACATTATTTGACACCCTTGAAAACAGAAGAACACAAAAAATGGCGTTCTGAATGATCTCTGACGTATTTTTATTATTTTTTATTTATTTATTTATTTTTGCTAACATTAGTAGTCATCCTTGATGTTTTTATAGTCAACAAATAGTACATTATGCAACGAGCCTATAATGGTAGTAATTAAGATGCGAGTATGTTTATGAAACGAGCGCAAGCAAGTTTCATAATTTTCATATGAGCGTCTTAATTACCATTATAGGCGAGTTTCATACGACTTTTTATGCTCGACCATATTTCTAACATGAAATTATTCATAAGTATTCATGTTATTCTTATCTGACTGAGGAGTGGAACTGACCTTGTGCAATACCTCGTAAATTGTGAGATGTGCGCAGATGCGAAAGTATTGATTTTTTCCGAGAAACAAATGTCATTGACCTTGATATAATCTAGAGAGTAAAATAAACATTAATCGTGATATAACCTTGAAATTGAATTAGACATTGAAAAACGAGATGACAAATTGAATTTATTTGAATATTATTTACAATTAACACTAATTATTATAGTAACAGAACTGACTTTATTTCAAATATAGGTGATTTATTGTGCAATTGGTGAAATGAATTTGCGGGAATGTGCTTTGTGAAAGGCTTTGTCTAATCTTGCGCTAGTTCTTTCGATTGCATATCCGAGAATAATTGATACTTGCACTTTCATATTGCTACAATGGTATTTTCTGATTGGTGGAACACCTGAACTTTAATGAATAGGTGTACTTTAATGAGGTCCATTAAAGGGCTGCTACCAGGTGTATAATTACTACATTTCGGCATGGTCGAGCATAAAGAATTATAAACAGTAATTTCATTCCAAACTTGAGGAAAGAACTGAATTGTTTTATAAGATGCTTGAATTGTATAATAAAAAAAGTATGTGTTAATATTTTTGCACTCACTTTTTAAGTTACATTTACAGAACAGTTCACTTGCACTGTAGGTGCTAAAACAATTATTGTTGTTATAACTTAATGTCACTATTTTGTACTTTTCATAATTAAATATGTCGTAGGTTACACCATTTGGAAGAGAGCAATAAAAGCTTGGAATCTGTTCGATTTGAGTTGAGTACAAGGAATGCAGAGCTGCAAGAGAAAGTGGTACGAATTCAGGAGCGGGTTGCAGAGGTGCAGGAGAAGCCCAGCTGTGAAGACGCGGAACACCAGGATATCGTTCTCCAACTGGACGAAGCCAATAAGCAGAACAAGAAAATGAGAGGCAGAATCAAAAGCTTAACAAAGCAGTTAGATGGATTAAGAAAGGTATTATTTGTCAGCCAGTATTTCACTTCAGCCTTTGGTGTAATTATTTGATAGAGCCAGGCCACAGTATAAGAAGAATCATTAGGGACAACTCTTGTCGGCACCTTTGATGTTGTTGGTACTAAATTCAAGCTCAGGAACGTCTAGTTCTCAATGAATCCAACTATGTCGCTAGTATCAAACCACTATCAAAATATTAGTAAAATATTTATTTATTTTATTGGTCAGTAATACGACTAATTTTGTATGTATATTATCTATCATTAATATTATGTCGCTAGTCAAAATATTTATATCCATTGTTGACGTTCATGTTCGCACTTCACAACGCCATGATGTATTATGTTGTACTTGGATCAATTTTACCAACATAAGCCTCAAACAGTGACTTGAACGTTAGCGTCAATTAGTGAATATTTTCATGATGATTGCATACAGAAGTAATTATTATTATGGTTATATTGCCATTCCTTTGCCTCATATCTTCAAAATTATTAAAAGACTAGCCGTATCCGTGTGCTCCGCTGCACCTGTTAGAAAATAGGACGTTTGATCCAGGGAACATTCGTGTTTAGAAGGATAAATCGTGTGTATTTTAACACGATTCAATTGAACATAGTTAAAATTTGAATTATAAAATAATGGATTTCTAAGCTAACGTACTATTACTGCATAATAAATCAATACGCTCTCGTTGTTCATTAATTCTCTGAGATTAAAATGAGTGTGTACATAAATATTACCTTAAGAAATACAGAAAACGAATGTACAAAATAATCTATCAAATTTTCTGTGCATAAGAAGCTATTTTAATCTTACCTGTCCTCGATTTACTCTTGTAATAACATTATAGCATTATGTCCATCTAGAGGAACTACACTTTCCAATCGTGAAATAATAATTAATTATACAAATCACTTCCAATATTACTTCCTACAAACACAGAAACATCCTCTGTAGGCTATGTTTAATAGCTTTCGATTGCTGTTGTCCAAGGCCCCTTATAGACGAAGTCATTTGTTCTTAATTCATTGCACCGTCTTAGATGGCGTTATTTTAATTTTAAAACTCATTTATCTCATTAAATATCAGTTCTATCAAAATTTTGTAAAGAATAAAACTTATCGGAAATGATTTTTAAAGAAACTTTTGTTATGTAACATTTTTTTACAAAAATCAATATTAAGCGAGATATTTCGATTTATTTAATTCAGGCCCCCTTATAAACCCCCCTTTTAAATAAAGTATTTTGAATGTCATATAGCCTAAAATCTAAGTTACAACGAACTTAATTTATATTCCAATTTTCATATAAATCCGTTCAGCCATTATCACGTGAAAAGGTAACAAACATCCAGAGAGACATACAAACAAAAATTTCAAAAAAGCGATTTTCGGTTTCAGGGTGGTTAATTATATATGTTAGGACCAATTATTTTTGGAAAATCGAAAATTACCAGAAAAATATTGGCTACAGATTTATTATTAGTATAGATGAGTAATGAATGTTTTCAGTTAATATTAAATTATGCCAGCCCTGTCGTAGATGGAGATCCATCTGGTGGAGGTTCCAGATAATACACCCTGTTTCGTGACATGCGCACTCAGAATTTGTTCCCACGAAATGGCTTAGGTGTCTTTACTGTATGTTCTCTATAATGTGGCCAGGCACTAGCCTCTCAGTACCGATCTTTGTCATAAGTGAGTCTAGCAGACTGACAAAGATTATTGATCCCTAATAATAATAATAATAATAATAATAATAATAATAATAATAATACAGTAGAGCCTCAATTATCCATGATATTGAAGGGAGTGGACTGAACGGTTAATCGAAAAAATCGGATAATCCGTACCATAAGATATTTTCGTAAATGTAGTGAATAACACAGACACTTTCGTAATTTCCTCCGAGGTCTTGTATTTAACTAGCTAGGTAGTGGATCAGAAGTCCATTAATTGAAGTCTGGTTGTCAATGATGGATTTTTAAGGAAAAGGAAACTCCTTGTAATTGCTGTCTGTGGAAAAATAGAAATAGTGGAGGTCTCGTGTTGTAGATTTACATATTTTATACTCCAATCTCGTATTCTGATGCGAAATGAGGTACAGTTTCTCTTTCCCCAAACCATTCAATTATTTAGGCCTATACTTTTTCTTTCGTTATTTAGCACAAGGGTCCACACCTGTGGAGTAACAGTCAGCGCATCTGGCCGCGAAACCAGGTTGCCCGAGTTCGAATCCCAGTCAGGGCAAGTTACCTGGTTGAGGTTTTTTCCGGGGTTTTCCCTCAACCCAATAAGCAAATCCTTAACTTTCGGTGCTGGACCCGTACTCATTTCACCGGCATTATCACCTTCATTTCATTCAGATGCTAAATAACCTAGATGTTGATACAGCGTCGTAAAATAACCCAATAAAATAAAAAAATTTAGCACAAGATTTGTTTTGACACCCGTAGAAGACTTTTTATATAGAAGTTACACAGTACGACAACTCGAACAGTAGACCGTATTGTATAAGGATAAAGGCTTGTAATGATACACTCTAGAAAAAATAGCGTGCTAATACAATGTATAGTGCATCATATATTTGTGCAGCTAAAAAAAAAAGCGAGAGAAAAACAGACAAATAATCCAACAATCGGTTAATAAAGTGACAGATAATCGAGGTTCTACTGTAATAATAATAATATGTTATACAGTAAAATCCCTCGTATCCGGCACCCAAATAACCAGCAATACCAAAACAACAGCACTTTTGGCTAAGCCAAAAAAAAATATTCATTCACGCAAAAGAAAAGAGTCGGACGAAGACATGAGTGGTTTTCATGGATCGCACATGTCGCATATGGTGTTTACTCTTTACATTGTTCACGCATGAAAACATAGACAAAGAAACCTGTTATGTCCCTGGAGTAGATCGGGTAGCATCGGTAAGCTGTCACTTGGACCTTGCAAACAATGCGCAGAGACGGATATCTTTAAATTTACCACTTGAACTCGCCCATTTCGAAGGGGTGTTGGATGAGTCTAAATAGGAAAGTGTGAAATTCTCTGTTTCTACAGTGCACAAAAATTTCCTTTGAGTGATAGAGAGTATCATGGCTATTACCGCTAAGCGCTGCTGTTGCACAATGGATTCCGCGAAATGCAAGCAAAATATTCCTACGCTCAATCATCGAGTGTTACTTCATTGTCTTTATATTTGCGACATTGGTACACTGCTCTTCATGTCACATGACCGCCATTTAAAATTTTCATAAGGTTACGAAAACTTTTAGTATTTTTTACGTTATTATGTATTGCTGTATTACAATAATTATGAACTGATTAATATACATTACTAGAGACGAGAATTTCATGCACTATAAAATTCCAAAATATGCATGCATTCATGCACTATCAAACTATGGAACATGCATGATCAAGCAAAAAATACATTAAAATCTTCACTTCCATTTTTGTTCCAAAGTTTTTATTTCACTTCACTTTTTTTGCATAATTAACAACTAACAACATTTCTAAATTGGTTTCTGTGCTTGTCAGTCAATATGTTTTTGTAGGCAGAGAATGACTTCTCTACATTGCAAGATGTTATGTATGCAAACTTGAGTGAACCTTTTTCTGTTACATAGTTTTTTTTTTTTTCTTTTTCTTCTTCTATCCTGATTCCTGAAGCTAAAATGAGGGACATAAAAATCGAGGAACTGAGGTGTCCACTCAAAACCATTAAAACTCAGTATAATGTATATTATGTATTCAGTACTAAAAATAAACATTGTATGTATTTCAAAACTTTATTTTTAAATGTCTATATGAAAATTACTATATTTCAACATGGAAAAAAATGTTTGTGCAGTACAGTGTGTCTTTAAATAACCTATAAACTTATTTTCCAATTATCCGGCACTGGCTTTGTTCCACAGTTGCTGGATATGAGGAATTCTACTGTATGTGTTTTTCTCATATATATAAATATAACTTTTTTAATTAATTCTGGAGTGGGGGATTTTGTCCTCTCATGGGGAATTTCCCTTCTGAAACATTCTTTGAATTAATCCTGGCAACATTAGCCTACTTGATACTTTGCAGTATAAGAATTACACAATACTTTGGGCTTTTATTTTTCAGGTGTCGGATGCCAATGAAGAGATTTTGAAGCTTCAGAACAGAATTGCCGAATTGGAAGAGGACAAAGGTAACCTACAGTTACATCTGGTAGACTTTGATGAATTAAAAGGTAAAAACAAGAAATTACAAAACAAAATTCTTTGTTCCATAGTGCTGCAGAACATATGCTTTGGTTATGGTTCTTATGTATTGAGACGAGATAGGAACACAAAATGCATTTGAAAATGCTTGGTTTTCTTCATCCTTTACTACATTTAACTAGATAAATAAAGGTATTAAGTTCGTGTCATTCACAACCCCAGTCATTGATTCCACATTCATGAGTTACAACTAAAGGTACGGTCACACGTCGCTACTTTTGCTGCGCAACTTTTGTACTGCAGCTGCAAAAGTTGCGTGCCGTGTTCACACGTAAGCCAAAAGTAGCGCGCTGCACGCTACTTTTTGTGCTGTGCAACCCGAGTGCTGCAAAAGTTGCATCTGGATGTTGCGAGTCTGTTCACACACAAGGCGCTACTTTTGCAGCCGCAGTCTTGCTGCAGGTTCCCATCCCCGTGTTGACTTCTCAATATACATTTTGTGGTTATATTCGCATTATTAAGAAACTCATGCGAAAGCTTCCTTATCTATTATTTGCTTTTCTGTCGTATCTAGTATTCAGAAATTGACATTATTTTTACTATAAAGCTTTTAAAAACGCCTATATACTTAAATGATAACCAACAATATTTTCACGTAATCAATGTTGGCAACCCTCCTGTTTGAAACCACGATACGGAAAATTAAAAAAATGAATTATATCGTCAGCAAATATGCTCAGACTGTGTTGTGTATTTAATAACTGTTACAAATAATTTATTTCCATCACATCTAACATTAAAATACAGTAGAACTTGGTTATAACGACATCCAAGGGACCTTGAAAATTATGTTGTTATAAATGAGTGTCATAGTAACCGAGATTCATATTATCAGTCTAGTGAGGTGGAAAATGAAAAATAATAAACATAATTAGGCTTATTTTAGATTTATGTATTCACTTTTAAGCATACCATGAACACAATAAAATACATGTACAATTATAAATACAGTATTCTGCATTAAAACAGTTTGTTCATTACTCACCAAACTTATTTACTGAGGAGTGAAGTAATCAGTCATTTTACTCTGTTGTCTCCTACTTGCCCAATATACACTTTCTAAATTAAATTCTATGTTTATTATTTCAGTTGCAATTTCACTGCTCCTTCTCCTAGCTTCATACTCCCTCCTCTAGCTTCATAGAAATGTTCACAATTCTAATGGCTTCTAAAGCGTCACTCACTTCTTTTAGTGGCCATACTGCATTAAAATGCGTGCACTTCCTGTCGAAACTGGCCGCATGCAGGTACCATTAATACTGCATGAATTCAGGCAGGTTACAATGGGATGGGCAATCTGCCTGCATTCCAGAGGTCTATGATAGAAGGGAACAGTAAAGGATTTGCCAGATTTCAGCAAAATATTTCTTAAAATACTTTGGTTCTTAGAAATTGTATTCCAAACTGAGGTCGAAAATGACGTTATATGCGAGGTAGACGCATATACGTTTGTCGTATTAAGCAAGGTAGAAAAGCATATGTCTTATGGGGAATTAGTTGGGACCACAGAATATTTGACGTTATAGGCGAGGTGTCGCACAAAACGAGGTCGCTATAACCAAGTTCTACTGTATATCCAAACAATAAAAGTATCGTTGGCACATTTGAGTGGCAACACTGGTTGCAACCGCAGCAAAAATTTCAACAAAACCGATATCAAAAATGCTGCGGCTGCAACCCTGAGAACCCTGTTCACATGTCGCTACTTTTAACCTGTGCGCAGCATGAAAAAGTAGTGGGCAGCAGGTTCGGCAGCCGCACTTTTCGAGTTGCAAATCTGTGCTTCAGTGGCTGACCATGATAATATCTTTGAAAAATATTGGAGACTTTATTGTCAACCGCCTGGCATTAGAAAACAACAACAACAACTTTTCGAGTTGCACCGTTGTTCACACGTCGCAGTACCAGAGTTGTGCAGTTTTTTGTACTGCAGCACTGCAAAAGTAGCAACGTGTGACCGTACCTTTATTGTCAATTTTAAATGGAAGTATATTGGTGCCAGGAGAAGTTGTATCAATTAAATAAACTTTCTCAATAACATAATGAATTCATGACGGTTTCGTTTCTTTATTCATGTATTGTGTTAACTTCTTTTTATTGTATAAACTCAGGTCTATATAAATTTAATTCATTATTAAGACGTTTGCTCTGTATGTTGTGATATAAGCATTTATTACCTTCGTTTTTTAATGTTAACTGTAGTAAAATGCGTTGTATGTTGCTGTATTTATATTAGTCATGTGGTGGTGGGAATTAACACCAAGTTTGCATCAGAAATAATTGGATGTGTATATATATTATGCTGATGATCTCATTTTATATTCATAAGAATGCCTTCAGTTGGATTTACAATTTTGAACTATTTTTTTTTCTATATACTCTGAGACAAATCTGTTTTGTAATAATAAACTATTACTTTAGAGATGATTCAGACGATTTTTCATATGCATGTATGTTCTTACCAGTAAGCCTTCACACAGGATTGAGATGATCTTATAAAGGTACAGTGACACTATGATTAAAACCAGAAATAAAATTTAATACCAGAAAATATTCAATTAGTAACTTGTACGTTTTTATTTCACTTTCTTCTGCCTTTCCTCACTAAACTGTTTCATTTTTAAATCTGAGGAAAAATTGTTGTAAGTTTTTCATATATTTTCATGACAATTTTCTGTTTGATAATGAATAGTTGGATAGGTTCAGTTATTGCTTGAAACGAGAGAAATATCTTTTCATAGTATGAACTGTTTAACATCTGTTTAGCACTTCTGGCCGCAAAACCAGGTGGCCCGGGTTCTAATCCCGGTCGGGTCAAGTTACCTGGTTGAGGTTTTTCTCGGGGTTTTCCCTCAACCCAATATGAGCAAATGATGGGTAACTTTCGGTGCCGGACCCCGGACTCATTTCACTGGCATTATCACCTTCATTTCATTCAGACGCTAAATAACCTAGATGTTGATACAGCGTCGTAAAATAACTCAATAAAATAAAAAAATCTTGATGATTATTAGCGTCTTCTGTTAAATTTATATTTTCTTTCATCTCTATTGACATGGGTCAATCTGGGTAGAAATTTAAAGTTGAAGGATAACATTATTTCTTTCCAAATTTAATTTGCATAAATGTAGTTATTAAATTATTTATTATCAGTATGGATGAACATTGTAAGAATGTAGGCATTTCTATAAAAGAATGGAATTATACTCATTTTTAACACGTTTTGTAACTCAATAACATATTTTTATTAATCTGGTAGCTCGAACTATTTTTTTAATTCAGAATGTTACTTTTGCCATGTATAAAATTTAACGAGTTTTATGCATTTACGATATTCTTAATTAGAGTTAAATAATTCAGAATTTCACAATGAAATATACTAGCTTTTAATCAAAAGAGAGAGCATTTGAAGTATTGAATACAGAAAGGGAAATCTTCTTACATGTCGTCTTATTTTATTTAATGGATGTAAAAGTTTCGCGAATTTTGTTACAATTTTTATTATCTTCCATTTCTATGCTGACTAACCTGCACACTGTGAATATTTTGTTTGCGTCTCATAGATATATTTTGTGAATTACTGTGAAGGTAAAAATTCGTATATATTAGTAGAATTTGCTAACTTTTGATCTTTCACGGTTTTTTCCATATGCGAAAGTCTCAGAAATTGAGAATTTTTAGAGAACGGTCAGTCAAATGAGTGACTCTAGTGCACATTTTTTTAACAATCTAAAACAACTAATATAAATTAGAGTTATTGCCTTAAAAATATCTATTGCAATTCTGTTCAATATACCTTTATATATTTCCGAAATATACAATTTTATCCAATTAATCAAATTATATTCTGAACGAAACTTACATGATGCTTGTATAATAATTTAATTACAAACATTTATGTTCAATGAGAAACTTTGAGATGTTACTCATGTTGTTTGTAGTGGGGTAATTTATGTACACAAGTTACTTGATATAGAGAAATGGTTTGTGGAAATAAAGTATTTGTGAATAATTGATTTAGTAATTGCAGAATTAAAAGAAACTTTATATATAGTCCAACAAGTAAATCAAATGTTAAAAGAAAATATTATACAAAAATATTAAAACATCCAGTGCTGAAGGCAATACAAAATGTTAATAGGTGTGCATTTTACAAACTTCATGTGGGAGTATAAGATAAAATTTAGTTGTTAAAAGCTTTTCGAAATATTGAATCTGCAAGACAAACCTAAACCAAAACTATCCCATTAGAGACCCTGAAAGGCCCTTAGGGTGACAGGTTGTTGAGGCTCCCATCTCACAGGACAGTCAGCACTGAGTAGCAGTAGGGATGCCAGTTTTACATGTCGGCTGCCTCTACTCCCAAGGAAATACTCTAGTACTCATTTCTTTTAGGAATTGAGTGATAGGTTATCATGTGGCTGGAAGGATTAGGTCAATGGGGAAAATCTACAATCTCATCAGGAATATTTCTCCCAGCATGTAGCATATTGTTACCACACTCTTACATCTAAAATGTGCAGAGATTGATCTGCATGTAAGGAAAAGAGAGCATGACTTGACAAGGGATGCTCATAAAATGGATAAGAACAGTTTTACAAAACACAGATACTGTATTACTCGTTTATAAGACGCACATTTTTTGGTAATATCACCACCTCCAAAACGAGGTGCTACATCTCCAAAACTTTCAATAGTAGTGAAGATAACCAATGCTGGGAGGATGACAAACACATTTCAGTGGTTTTTAGGATTTCAATTTGGACATGGTGATTGAGACTTCAAAAGGCACTATATTTTATAATTTAATAATTTGACAGTGTCCACATTAGAAGATTTTGCAAAATCTATAACTTATTCTTCATTAAAAGTAGACTGACGAAAGCTAGAAACAGAATTGAATTGGGATTACATATAATTGTGATATTGTAGACAAGTTTTACTTCATGTATTCATTCATTCATAGTGTTCTGCTCAAAGGCAGGTCTTTCACTGCAAACCCAGAATTCTCCAGTCTTTCCTATTTTCTGCCTTCCTGTTAGACTCCACATATGATCCATATATCTTAATGTCGTCTGTGATCTGATATCTTCTTCTGCCCTAAACTGTTCTCCTATTCACCATTCCTTCCAGTGCATTCTTCTGTAGACAGTTTCTTCTCAGCCAGTGACCCAGCCTCTTTCTTTTTCTCTTCCTAATCAGTTTTAGCATTATTCTTTCTTCACTCTTTCCAGCACAGCTTCATTTCTTATTCTGTCTGTCCATTTCACATGTTGCGTTCATCTCCATATCCACATTTCAAATGATTCTATTTGCTTCTCTTCACTTCGTCGTAATGTCCGTGTTTCTGCCCCATACAATGCCACACTACACACAAAGCACTTCACTAGTCTCTTCCTTAGTTCTTTCTCCAGAGATCCGCAGAAGATGCTCCTTTCTATTAAAAGCTTCTTTTGTCATTGCTATCCTTCTTTTGACTTCTTGACAGCAGCTCATGTTACTGCTTATAGTACACCCAAGTATTTGAAGCTGTCCATTTGTTCTATTCCCTCATTTAGAATTCGCAAGTTTACTTTCTTTACTTTTCTTCCTATGACCATGATCTCATTCTTGTTTGCATTTATCTTCACCCCATACTGCTCACAGCTCTCATTTAACTCCAGTAACATATCCCTTAGTATTGTCTCCTCTTCTGCTAACAACACCACATCATCAGAAAATCTTACACACTTTATTCTTCTTCCCCTTACTATCACTCCTACCGTGTTCTGAAAACATTTCTTCACTAAATCCTCCAAGTAGATGTTGAACAGTGTAGGTGATAAAGGCATCACATTAAAATAAACACTCAGATTAATTAGAAATACGAATTTCGTTGGTATGGTTGTTGGTGATATTCTAACAATTGTATCACTTTAAATGTGTTCAGTTTCAGAATCACACTGGCAGACCAGGGTGTCAGAACTGGAGGAAAGAGTAACACAACAAAGTTCAGATCTGGATAGCCATGTGCACATGATCACATTACTAGAGGCAGAAAAAGTTGATCACTTGCAAGGTTAGTACAAAGACGTGTATATGTTCTTTCTTTGTACATAGATGAAGTACCGGGTGTCCACAGAAAACCTCTGTGATTATGGACAGGTGATTGCTGTCAGTAGTCATTATGTACATGAAATTGGTGATACCAGAAAGAGCAACTCAAAAATAATATAGTGGATTCCTCACAGATACTCAGTGTACCCCCACATGTCACACAGCTGACATCAAGGCAATATTTCCACTCACCACACGTGCTTCAACATATCTACTGAAATGGACTCAGTGGCACCCAAGATACTGTGTCTTGCAGATTCTGAGGCAGTGGAGATACATAGATAATGTCTTTTAAGTAGAAGACACAGACATTCAAGTCGGAGGACCTCTATGGCCTCTTGTAGAAGACATTGTCTTGGTTTCCATGGCACCCAATCTACTTTCCTGCCAGCTGTTCATTAAGATGGAAATAAACATCCACACTATTTGTTAGAATGCAACAATACAAAAATAAGTAGAAGATGCAGACATTCAAGTCGGATGACCTCTATGGCCTCTTGTAGAAGACATCGTCTTGGTTTCCATGGCACCCAATCTACTTTCCTGCCAGCTGTTCATTAAGATGGAAATAAACATCCACACTATTTGTTAGAATGCAACAATACAAAAATAAGTAAAAGATGCAGACATTCAAGTTGGATGACCTCTAAGAAGACATTGTCTTGGTTTCCATGGCACCCAATCTACTTTCCTGCCAGCTGTTCATTAAGATGGAAATAAGCATCCACACTATTTGTTAGAATGCAACAATACAAAAATAAGTAGAAGATGCAGACATTCAAGTTGGATGACCTCTATGGCCTCTTGTAGAAGACATTGTCTTGGTTTCCATGGCACCCAATCTACTTTCCTGCCAGCTGTTCATTAAGATGGAAATAAACATCCACACTATTTGTTAGAATGCAACAATACAAAAATAAGTAAAAGATGCAGACATTCAAGTTGGATGACCTCTATGGCCTCTTGTAGAAGACATTGTCTTGGTTTCCATGGCACCCAATCTACTTTCCTGCCAGCTGTTCATTAAGATGGAAATAAACATCCACACTATTTGTTAGAATGCAACAATACAAAAATAAGTAAAAGATGCAGACATTCAAGTCGGATGACCTCTATGGCCTCTTGTAGAAGACATTGTCATGGTTTCCATGGCACCCAATCTACTTTCCTGCCAGCTGTTCAGTAAGATGGAAATAAACATCCACACTATTTGTTAGAATGCAACAATACAAAAATAAGTAGAAGATGCAGACATTCAAGTCAGATGACCTCTATGGCCTCTTGTAGAAGACATTGTCTTGGTTTCCATGGCACCCAATCTACTTTCCTGCCAGCTGTTCATTAAGATGGAAATAAACATCCACACTATTTGTTAGAATGCAACAATACAAAAATAAGTAAAAGATGCAGACATTCAAGTCGGATGACCTCTATGGCCTCTTGTAGAAGACATTGTCTAGGTTTCCATGGCACCCAATCTACTTTCCTGCCAGCTGTTCATTAAGATGGAAATAAACATCCACACTATTTGTTAGAATGCAACAATACAAAAATAAAATAACAATTGCAAACTCGAACAAACAAAATCAATATTGTAGTGTAGGCTTTCACGGCCAGAGTCTATAGATCTAGATTCATTTTCCGGGCTGAGAGGCTGTGGTCTATTGGTTGGTTTTATACCAGACGTTTTGTCTGCAACTGCGGCAGACATCTTCAGTGGAGTGGTATCCAAGGTCGCAAAACTCTTCTCTGCATACCTGAGGCAACTGATCCTGTGGCTGATTGTGCAAGCGTATTTATAGTGCGACTAGGGGCCGAGGCCTGTTGTCGCTGCGGTCCACGCCGCTTTGTTCGCTGCTCTCGTTCTGGGTTCCGTCCTTTTGTTGTAGAACAGATAAGAAGCCACTACAACAAAAGGACGGAACCCAGAACGGGAGCAGCGAACAAAGCAGCGTGGACTGCAGTGACAACAGGCCTCGGCTCGCTAGTTGCACCATAAATACGCCCGCTCAACCAGCCACAGGATTAGTTGCCTCAGGTACGCCAAGAAGAGTTTTACGACCTCGGATACCACTACACTGAAGATGTCTGCCACAGTTGCAGACGAAACATCTGGTACAAAACCAACCAATAGACCACGGCCTCTCAGTTCGGAAAATGAATCTAGATCTATAAAATCAATATTAACAGCTAATTTTTGCTTCTGCTGCCATTCTTTTGACACTAGTATAAAGCTCCTAATATACACCATTAGGAAATTGCATTCGTTTGTAATCACAAAGGTTTCTGCGGACTTACCATATATTGCTAGATTCTTACCTTTATTAAAACTGTGGCTCTATCGGGTATCTATATACATATTTGCAAGAAAACTTACCACTTGATCCAGAATTCGGAAATTTTCGTAAATTGAGAATCTCTTTTAATACATCAAATATTCATTATATGAGGTCTCGCCATCCTCATTGAATATAAACACGACTACTATGAAGTAGTCAATGTGTATTATCACCATTAAATCGAGAAAAATTCGTTCCGGTGCCGGGAATCGCCGGCTCTTTCCAACTGAGCTATGCCGGGACACGATCCACGGTGCCGGTCGAACTCCTCTCATTGTACTGTTTTACGGCCTACTACCTGCATTTAAACCTGTGTAAGTCAATATGCAGGAGCGCATATTTAAATGACTTTTATGGCCATATTCAGCAACAGTTTGTGAAAACTGTAAACATTTAATACATCAAATATTCATTATATGAGGTCTCGCCATCCTCATTGAATATTAACACGACTACTATGAAGTAGTCAATGTGTATTATCACCATTAAATCGAGAAAAATTCGTTCCTGGCGTAGCTCAGTTGGAAAGAGCCCTCAGTGCGCAGAGCTGAGAGGTCCCGGGTTCGATTCCCGGTGCCGGAACGAATTTTTCTCGATTTAATGGTGATAATCTCTTTTAATGTTTTGTACGACAATATATGTTGTGCATACCGAAACCGAGCATCTGCATTGCAGTGTTTATTGTCTAGCCTTTAAATCTGAACTCTGATAATCTTAGAGTCAAAAGGGTTATGAGCTGAAATGGAGACAAGGCAGTCTTTCTGATCATCATTCTGCATTAATGGTTGGATAATAGGACTCTTAAGAATGAAACGGATGAAATAATATCTGAAGTACTGAATTATTTATTGAGCACAAATTAAAACATTCTTACATATCAGCATTAAAAATTCGGTAATGTACTAAACAATGACTGGTGATTGTGTGTCCAAGCTAGATGATGCGGTAAAAAGGAAAAGAAGACAGTATTCTAGTTTTATTCAATTTTTGTTACAGTGTTCTAGTTTTATTCCATTTTTGTTACTCCATCTATCTCCCTCAGGAAACACAATCATTACATTGTGTGAGAAAGGGCAAATTTATGTACAGTATCATAATTATTAGTATTGTGCAGCAAGTGTAACACAATTTGTTCCACAGCTTTTGTATGAGATTTATTGTTGGTTTAAAAATCTTAAATATTGTTTGTGAATTCATCGCACTGTTGTAATAACTGCATGATTCTATTTATTTTGATAGGTATCCAGACTCAGAAGGAGAAAGTGTCCCAGTTAGAGGCAGAACTTCAAGAAATGAAAACTTCTTTCTCAGAACTTGAAAATCAGAAGGTCTCCTTAGAAATGAGGACAGTAGATTTGGAAGAACAAATTGATATCCTCAATAAAGAAAATTTGCGACTCCAAGAGGAAATGGATGTAATATCACGTTTAAACCAGTCTGTTGAAAGTCGTGAAATTGAGATGACAGCAAATCCTGTTCCCGACTCTGAAGCCACCAACGTATTCCAAAGCTTAGAAGTGGTAGAAAGACATAAACAAGATGATGACGTTGTGTCTTCAGAAAATAAAGAAACAGAAAAATCTGAATCGCAAGATCTTAATATAACTTACGAACAGCTAGAAGCTAAACTTTTGTATTCGAACCAAATAATAGAAGAACAGAGAGAAATAATTACAGATTTGAAATCCAAAACATTTGACCATGAGGAAGAACTGGAGTTACAGAGAGAGATGATATCAAAGTTAGAACAGATGAGTGGTGATGATAACGATAAGGATGCTAGAATATCGGAAATAGTGAAAGAACTCAGTGAAGTTGCTAGTGATTTGGAAGAATGGAAGATGAGGTGCATTGATGTGGAAAAGAAACTGCAAAACTTGGGAATTGAGAAAAGTGATTTGGAAAACCATTTCAAAGAGGTGAAAAACGAAAATTCCATGTTACATCAACAACTGGTGGAACATAAGGAAATAGCTGCTGAACTTTCAGCAAAGCTGAAAGAGCAAAGTATTGCCATAGCAAGCAGAGATGAAAGAATCTCTTCCCTTCAGAGTTTAATTGAAATAAACGGTCAAACTTTGGAAGCTAGAGAAATGACTCTGAAGGATGTTCATGAAAAGTTAAATAGTGTAGAGAAACAATTTGAATCGAAACATTCACAGCTGAAGGTGAGTCTCGCCAATAAAGAAAAGGAGTTAACAAACATGACTGAAACACTGACGAAGCAAGATGAAATCTTAAAAGACAAGGAAGTCGAAATTATGAAGCTTCACGAAACTCTGAACAAACAAAGTCATGAGCTTTCTTTCCTTCAACAACAATTAACTAGAGTTGAAGAAAATATTTCGCATCATCTGCATGCTCAACTAGATGATATGTCTAGGAACCTGGCAGAAAAGACTGAACTAAACTGTCAGTTAACAGAAGAATGTCTAGGTCACAAGCAGAAAATAGAGGCATATGCATTAGAACTATCGGATAAAATTGAATACATTAGAAAGCTTGAAAGAGAAAACGAAAAATTCAGAGAACTTGAAACGCAACTAGAAATGGCTGCATCAAAACTTGCATCTCGTGAAGAAGAATTAGACACATTGAAGCAAGAGCTTGCATTTAAGCATACTGAAGTCGAAGAAAAAACTTAGTAAGCTAAAAGAGTGTGAAGGAAAGATTACAGAACTAACCGAGAAGAATAAGAAATTCATTGCAAATTTGAAAGCCAAAGCAGTTAGTATCAAGGGTTACGAACAAAAAGTGGAGCAGTATGAAGCAGTAATTAAAGCCAAGGAAGATTTAATTTTAGAACTGACTTCTCAGAATGAAAAACTTCTGGAATATCAATCAGATAAAACATTATCTAATACTTTGGAAGAAAACTTGCAAAAAATTGATTTGTTAATGAAAGAACTGAATGAAGAAAGATTGCAAACTGAATTAATCGGTGAAGAATTATCAAAAGCCACCGAGAAGATTGTGAGCCTAGAAAGTGAATTGAAATTGTCAGAAATGAAATTAAGCGAAATGAGTTTCATTGAAGAGGCTCGTGCAACTCTTTTAAGCAAAGTGACAGAACTAGAGCGAGAAATCAGTCTAATTCAAATGGAACTAAGAAATAAAGGTGATCAGATAACTTTGCTAGAAGACGAGAAAGTAAGGATAACTGAAGAATTTAAGGTTAAAGAAAATGAATGGGCAAATCAGATGTCAGACATGAAATGTTTGTTTGAAAACAAGATTACAGAGCTGCAATCAGAATTAGAACAACAAAAGTCTGAGGGAAACAACGCAGTAGAAAAGCTAATTGCAGAGAAAAATGTTATTCTAGAGCAAATAGCAAACGACAGCAATTCTTCAGAAAAAGTGAATGAATTGCAGAGTGAGTTAATTAGCCGACATCAGAGAATCTCGGAGCTTGAGGAGCTGTTAATGTCAACATCGGAGAAAAATGAGCAGTCTTTGGCAGCAAGCAATGCAAAATTGCAAGAACGTGATGCTGTCATTGAGTCTCTCGAACAAGAGCTGTGTAAGACCCAAGAAAGAGTTCAGCACTTGGAACAAGGGCTGGCAACAGTCGAAGAAAGGCGCCAGTCCCTTGAAAACAAAGCAGAAGTTCTAAATATGAGGCTGCAAGAGTCTGATAGAATGAAGGAAGAAGTTGTTGAAAATGAAGAGATGCTAGAACAGCGATTGACGTCACTTATAACAAGTGAAGAAAATTTAAAGAAAAGACTTGAGATTATGAGCAGAGAAAATGAAGAGTCATTACAGAAACTTGCTGAATTGACGAAAGAGAATTCAGAGTTTAAGAAAGAACTAATCAATTCTGATACTTGTGTGAAATGTTTACAGAAGGAATTGGAGAGATTATCACCTTTTGAGTATTCATTTTCTGCAGCTTCTGAAAGAACGGAAGCATTGGAAGCAGAATTAAAACGTGTTGGACTAGAATTTGAACATCGTATGAAAGAGAAAGTTCAGAACATGCAACAACAGGCAGAAAATCTGGAATCAGACTTGAGGAACGTGAATATACAGTTGGAACAGGTGGAACTGGAAAGAAAAACACTGATGGAACAGTATGAAAAACTCAATGATGAAAAGATTAATTTAGAAGATGAGATAGAAGGACTCAATAATACAGTAGAGATTTATAAAACAAACAATTCAGAACTTAAGAAAGAACTTGAGAAAAACTCCTCTGCATTTGAAAATTCATTATCACTAAAAGAAGCATCACTGAAAGAACTAGAAGAAAAGGTTCATGTTCTTGAAAGTGAACTTCAAGAAAAAGTATCAGAATGCAGAGAGAGGGAAGTAACCAACACTGATTTGAGCAGTAAAGTTGAATTATTAGAAAAAGAACTAATTACGTCATCTGCAGCAGTTGAATCACAAGCCTCAGAAAAGGAAAGATTGAAAAGTGAACTTTGTGACAAAATTAATTTGCTAGAAAAAGAGCTTGAGGAAAAAGTATCTTCACTTAAAATTATTTCTACAGAGAAAGATGGCGTGGAAAGAGAACTGCAAGCAAAAATTGAGTCGCAGGAAACAGAATTGAAGAAATATCAAGAGATGGTTGAGAGTAAAATGACAGAAACTCAGAGTGACCCAGAAATACTCGCTGGCATAGTAGATCCAGAACAAATTACAAAATTGCATGACGAATTAAATCACCTGAAGTCAGTTATAGAGCAGAAAGATGGCGAAATAAGGACTTATCAAACTCGTTTACTGCAATTACAGTTCGGGAATGTTCCAAATACAGGACACACTTCGGAGCACGACAGTAATGCATCTTTGTTGGGCAAAGTGTCGCAACTAGAAAACTTGAACACCAAATTGCAAGAGACTTTGCAGAGTAAAGAAACACAGATTTCGAATCTTAGTGCAGCAATGGCTGCTTCCGATACAGAACTCCAGCATCATAAATCAGAACTGATTATATATGAAAATAAAATTGAAGAACTCAAGATAGAAATAAGCAGTTTGCAGGAGGAGGTTATGAATAAAAACAATCACATTCAGCAATTACAAATAAGTGTAGCTGAGAATTCACTGTCAGTCTCCTCTCAAACGTGTATGCATGAGTCACAGTTGTCGTCGTTGGAACAGCAGAAGTTGGAACTGTATAACGAACTCTTGAAGTCGAAGGCACAACAAGAAGTATCACAGATAGTCAAAGTTGCAGAAGAACGTGTACAGGAAATGCAGTCCTTGGCTAACGACGATGATGTAGATGATTCAGTACGTAAACCTAAGTTCGTAACCTTCCACGAACCTGTAAGTGAATGGATGCCACTACAAGATACAACAGACAGAATAAAGACTCTAGAAGAAGAATTGCATTTAACAAAAATGGAAAGGGATGAAGCTTTACTTAGAATCCAGAACTTGTACAGGTACAAAGTACAAGTGTAAGCCTTGAAGAGGGTAGTGCAGAAATGTCTCGGGTGCAGATGGAGAGACAGTGGGAGCAAGTAGAAAATCTGAAAAAGGAAGCTGTTGTAGAAAGTGATGAGCCTCTTTCACTTGAAAATAATTCTATGAGTGAAGCCACTGCGGAACAATCAGAGCAGTCTTTACCTTTACCGGAGACTGTTTTGAATTTTGAATCTTCAAGTTGGGATGTAGGTGATGGCGGTGAAGAAGAGGGCTGGGGTTGGGGCTCTGACGAAGCAAGACTGGAGGAAGAACATATACAAAAACAGCAGCAGACTCTCTTGAGTTTAGAGCCTGCAAATGCATTGAGTGATCAATTAGTCGCATTGGAGAATCATATCAAGGTTCTCGAAATGGAAAAGGAAAAACTCTCTGAAGAACTACGTGCTTCACAAGTTCGTAGTGGAAAAATGTTGAAAAAACTAAAAGACCTGAAGTTGAGGAATGAATGTTTGATGAAAGAGAATATGGAATTGACAAAAAGTAACAGTGACAAGACGTTTGGTGACCTTGATCAAGCTATAGAAGAAGAACTTAAAATACGTATTGATTCACTGGAAAAAGAACTTAAGGAAATTAAAAATGAGAGAAATAGTGCTCAGGCTGAGAAGGAAGGATTGCTAAATCGTATTGACATGCTGACATCTGCAAACGAGAGGTACATGGAGGTGAAGGAAAGACAGGACATGGACGTCGAGGCATGGAAGCAGAAGAACAAGGATCTCAGTAACCAGATACAGTCTTTAGAATGGAAGATAGAGGAATTGATGGAAGAAAAGAAGCAAGCAATGGGCCAAGGTGTGACAGATCAAGGAGAGAAAGACCCCTTCTTTTCGTGGGATAAACATGGATTTGCTTCAGATAGTGGAAGTTTCATTGCTGTGGAATCAAATAACAAAGAACTTCATGAGCAGGTGGCAGCCCTATCGGCAGACAACGAAAATTTACAAGTTTTGTTAGAGCAGCAGAGGAATTTGAGACTAGTTGCTGAAGATCAATTGCGTCAGTTGGAGCAGCAACTGATACAGGCACAATCAGAGGTGGCAAGTTTGACAGAAGAACAATCAAAACTGAAACAAGAAGTGGAAATGCTCAGTTTGGCAAGAGAGCATATGGAAACTGTGGAAGACATACAGGAATTAAAACAAGAATATAACAGACTTCTGGAGGAAAGAAACACCTTCCAGAGTTCTTATCAAGCCTTGAAATCAGAATATGATCGCGTGTGTAAAGAAAGTGAAACATATGTCACTGCAACTGAGGAAAAATATGAAAAAGTTCAATTGGATTACGGTAAGAAAATTGAAGACATCTATAATGAAAAAATTAAAATTGAAGATCTCTACAAGAACTTACTAAAAAAATCACGACCATTTGACAGAAGAGGTACAAATGCTGACTACAAGTTTGGCTGACTTAAATCAACAGTATGATATACTAAAACTAGAATGCAATGGTTTAAGAGAGCATTTAAGTATTCAGCAGAGTTCACAGTTTGCAGATGAACAGAACTTAAATCGTGATGACATAGCTCAACTTAAATTGCAGTTAGAAATGAGGATTGTTGATGTGGAAAGGAAGTTACAAGAAAAGATTGCTGAAACCGAAATGCTTCATCAAATGATTGAAAGTCAAAACTTGAGCAGGTAAAGGTTGAACAAGAATGGAATAACAGGGTAGAACATCTGAGAAAAGAGCTTGAATTTAATTCTGAGAATTTACTCAGGCAACAAGATCTTTATAGCTTGCTTTCAAAAGAATACCAAGACCTAAAAGATCAGAAAGATGAAATTATCAAGAGTTGTGTGGAAGAAACTTTGAATTCAAAAGAACAGCAGATTGCAGCTCTTAGAAATCACTTTTCGGAAAACGAAGCCCAACTTAATCTACAAAATGAACTGTTACAGATTAAGGAAGGTGAAATTCAGAATCTAAATCAACGAGTGGTAGAGTCAACAAACCTTCTTATCATGAGGGATTCTGATATTGAACAACTTAAGAACAGACTATTTGAAAATGAAAGCCAGGTAGGAAATCTTCTGATGCACAAGGATCAAGAGATTAACAGCTTACAAGCTCAGTTATCTGAAAAGGAATCTAGGATCAAGGAACTTCAGCATGCTCTAGAGCAAGAAACGAAACGACTTGCGGACTTACAGGAACACTTTAAGGACCAAGAGTTTCAGTTAACCCAGTTGAGAGATAAGCTCGGAGTCGAAAAACTCCAAAGTGAAAAACATTCCAGAGGTTTACAACCTTTCCCAGGATCACAGACAAGTCAACAGCATCCTGTTTCCAGTTATGAGGCAGAAGAGAGTGCATCTTCTGAAGAAAGTTTGGGAAGAAGACGGAAAAAAGAAAGTGAATCTACTGATTCTCAACAAGAAGAACTGGATCTAGCACTGTACATGCTGCATCAGAGAGATGTGCGATGTGATGAGCTGACATTGGAGCTCATGCAGGTGAGATTTTGAACCTGATTGTATAGTTATAATTGTTTTATTTCGAAGGAAAGTAAAAAATAAAATAAAGGTACTTTTTTCTGTCCCCATTCAAGAAAATGATAACACTAGCTAGATTATAGTTGTCCTTGATGGTTTAGCAGATAGTCATTAGATCTGAGGTTCATGGGTTGAAACCCAACTGGGAGCGATAAAACCCTTTGAATGGTTTCCTCCATAAGGTAAATAAGGCTGGGAAGGACATGTCATAGATTTATAGAGCATGAAATTATCCTGTCCAAGATAAGAGGATCCCAGGCAAAAATTTATCGACTGTTTTGTGCCCACATTGAATTTTAATGTGGAGTAACTTACAAAGTTTAAAATGTCCCAAATAATAATAATAGTAATAATACAGCTGCTGCAGTAGTAAATAGTAGTGGCAGTTACTTGAAACTATCGTGAGAACTTAAGTGCAAAATCAAGTTCAAGAAGCGTAGAAAGGTTTTGAATTCACTCCAAAACAATGGAAACCAGACCTCACATGGTTAACAAAATCATTGTATTAAATATCTAGGTTTTCAGCTCTTGAACCAGCCAGCCACCTCTCACCCTCAATTTAGTAATACGTTATTTCCACTTTTTGGCTCATTAAAAAAAGAATTGTTTACAGATTTGTATTCACTTATAGGCCTATTAGTCCCGCGCCATGGTGTCACAGTCTAAGGCATACCACCTAAGACTCGCGTTACGGAATGCACGCTGGTTCGAGTCATCATGGGGGAAGAAATTTTCTCATGAAATTTCGGCCAGTGTATGGGACCAGTGCCCACCCAGCATCGTGATGCACTTGGGGAGCTACGATAGGTAGCAAAATCCGGTTGCGAATACCAGCTATAACGGCTGGGGGGGATCGTCGTGCTAACCACACGATACCTCCATTCTGGTTGGATGATCGTCCACCTCTGCTTCGGCATGTGGACGTGAAGCCAGCAGCTGGCTGGTCAGTCTAGGCCCTTCACGGGCTGTAGCACCACGGATTATTATTATTATTATTATTAAAAAAAGAATTGAAAGAAGTTTAGGTAAGAGTTTCTGCGCAAATAACTGAGAAGTTTCTTCCATGACAGAATCAGAAACTCATCATTACATTATGGGCTAAATACTGTAGTTATGTGGGCAGAATTAAAGAACTCATATCGAAACCTCCCCTCAATCTGCTCACATATCTCCATGACAGATAAATATAAAAACTAGCTGCTCGTACTATTTGTAAGGATGTGTAAACCTATTTGGAATGTTACATTAAGAAGCAATGGTCTGTATTTGGAGAGAGTAATAGCACTATCTTTCAATGCTACTCAGTTTTTCGATAATCTTTTATTCAAGCTTATGAAGTGAATAATACAAAAGAACAGTGGACCAATAATAAAAATAAAACAAAAAAAGTTACAGCTAATGTGGGCAGCTAAATTTTTGTACAGTCTTTCTCTCTCTGTTGTTGAGATCGACATGAGCTCACTAAAGGTAAGTGTTCACTACATCATATCGCACTCCTCGTACGAATTGCACGCAACGGATATTTTAAGTGCAGTGCGTTCACTGTAACGGCTCTATCTCATCGCTTCATCGGATTCCCTATCAGCTGTCTAAAAGATGATGTCATACGATATTGACATTGCTGAAAACAGAGGAGTTTGAGGTTATGTCTATTAATTATGAGTGTTAGCGAATAAGAATTTGTAATTGCTTCATGTGTCTTAATTGAAGAGGAAGAAACGAAAGAGATATTGATTACATAACATACATACATGGACAAATTATTAGACATAAATTAATTATATGTACAACAAAGCTGTATTTATCGGCAGAAATAATGAACAAAATGTATTTTGCACAGATATAATGAACAGAAAATTGAGTCTGGAGGTTACTAATATTTTGTGAACATTTCATTATTTTTTGTTAACACGTTGATTTTGTCAGGGATGCTGGAAACCAAAGTTTGACACTTTCTTTGAATATCAGCATCATTTAGCCAGATATCAGACAGTGCTTAAATGAGTCCATGATTTGTTGTAAGCCTCTTTTTGTTCACTTTCTTCTTCAGTATAGATCACAGATTTTCAATTTTGTTCATGTCCGGTCTTCTTGCAGGCCACGGGAGAACAGACTATTGAATATCTTCTGCAGTATATAATCAAAACAACAGTAGTACCAACGCAGCCAGACAAAATATACTTAAACATTGAAAAACGAAAGTTGTAGAATTATTTACATAAAGACTCTGTGAATTATACGGATAGTTGATATGATGAATTGTATTATGTTTCCAAGAAAAAGGTTTTAGTCTAATAATTTGTCCATGTCTGTATATGTAAGAAACGACTTGATTATTGTAATAGGAACGGCTCAGATTATATAATCTTCGCAATTTTCTACAATCGAAATAAGTTTTCCGTCTGCCATTTTGGCGCGACACTGAACATGGCACAACATAATAGTAACAGTTGAGCAATTAAAATTGATTTATTAAAGAAGGCCATGATCACATGGATCAGAAAAGTTGCTCATCCGAGAAATGTGGACGGATTTGCCGATAGCCGATCCATGCGATTCGTCCGATGAGTGCAATACGATTTAGTGAACGCTTACCTTAACAGTTGCCATACCAAATCGACAGCCAGTTCAAAAGGGAAACAGCTCAAAATATAAAGTTTTGAGTTAACTGCGTTGCTCTGAAAAATCCAATTAACTTCACTTTAATTGGAAGTTACGATATATAGCTATGAAACATCATTAACAGGATTTGACGTAATTTCAGTGATCCTTGGACTTTTCACAGCAACATGAAGCTTTAAAATGCAATTTTCTCAAGACTTTAAATTTTGAGTTGTTTCCCTTTTGAACTGACCCATTGAAATCAGGAAAAATTGTACAGAAAAAATTACATACATTTGAACCCTGTAAATTTCATTCAATAATTTGACATCTTAAATGCCGTTTGTTGTTTGAGTTGTTCTCGTATTATGTCTGTGGCCGGGAGGAAAAAGGTCTTAAGTCAATTTTTTGTGAAAATGAGATTTTTATATATTCTGAAAGCAGAAACAATTCTCTACAATCTGGTAAAACGGCTAAAGTCAAATAAGACTCCTGACTGGTTTTGTAGAGCGTTACCAAATGTCCTAAGTACTTTTTGAATCGAGCACACACAGAATAAAGGACTTAAGAATATTTAATTCTTTATTCCTTACAAACATCACATGTTTACTTTCCATGCTTTCCTATTAAAAAGGTCTAACTTGTATTTTAGCTGTTTTGTCACATACTGAAGCCCTTTCCTTTTAAAACTTTAAGCACCAGGTAAACAGTCCTTTATTGTTTAAGACATATTTTGCATTCTTAATAATTTACATTTCCCATTTATTTTGACATGAAAAAGGTCTTATGTTTAAATAGTCCCTTCTACTCAGTTTGGGTTCTAGTCTTAAAAGGGCTTAAGTGCGGCTATTTTTGGAAATAATCAAGAAAATTGTTAAATGAGCAACATTACCTATTTTAGAAGAAATATAAACAAATAATATCCAGAAAAAAACCCTTAATTAAAAGAACACTAATTTCAATCTTTCTACTGCTCTCCTGAAAAGTATAACATTTTTACTTAAGACATTTTTCCTCCCGGCCACAGATGTAATTCATATGAAATTACTAATTTAATAATTCTCACTTAATTCGTTTCAAAATGTTTGTCTTATTTATTGTTCACAAGTGATGAAAATTTAATTTCTTTCATTTTGTAGTTATTGGAAGAACGCGATAGCCTGCAGTTACGTCTGTCCAATGCACTACGCTTGAATGAAGAGCTCAAGGCAAAGAGCACTAATCTTGTTGCTGTGGACCACTCATTCAGAAGAGAGGAAGCACCTCAGCACGTGGTAGCTACAGTCTCTACACAGAATGCTGCTGTGGAGGACCCACAAGAAGATCTACAATCCCTTGCTAGCAAGTGAGTACCATAAAACCTTCTGTTACTTAAAGTATTACATTGCTTAATTCGTAATTAAAATAACCTGTAGCACCTTATTATCTACTTCTATTCCTGCAAGGAATAAATTATTTGCATCCATTATCTTGAAATGCACAAATATTCAGCTCTCACATAAGCCAAAGCAACTAATGTATTTATGTAAATGCTGGGTTGCAAGAAACCAAAACAATAAGTATACCTTATTTTATTTCAAGGAGTGCAGTTCTTTGATTCCTTTGAACACTCATTTACAGATTTATGACTTTCTACACAACATCTCTGACAATTCCATCCTGTCCCCTAATCCCAACATTGCACAGTTGTCACAATCCTGATGACCTTCGAAATTATGCAGTGAAACTGACGGGATTCTTGAATTCGGAAACGATGCGGCAACTCTGCCTCCACGTGGATTTGAGGGGCACCTTTCAATTCTTCTGAACGAGGGTTGTGATTGGTTACTACATTAATTGATTTTTAATTACATTTCAGTACAAGAGAAGACAAGATTTCCGTCATAGTAAAAGAAGACATTTATTTATGACAACCAATTAGTAGGGGGCAGTAGAAGGTCTGTCGTGGCAAAGTCCTTTCTAATGAAACTGCACTCCATGAAAAAAATAAAGTATAGCCTATTGTTATTCTGTCATTAGGTATCCAGTCTTTTAAAGTTAATATATCACTAAATTATAAAACATTGAATGGGCTATTCCATATGAAATCGATCAGTAAAAAACCTCGCATTTTTTTATACTCTAATTTTTTCCCTACTTATACAAGGTGCTGAGGACAGTGCATTTTAAAAAATTTACTATCGAAAGTCAAACGGTTTTCGTATTATTGAGCGACAAATTTAGCATATTTTATAAAAACAAGCCTCTTTCAGTGCTCAGAACATTGAACGAGAGCTTATTCTGAAGCTGACATTTGGTATGTTATGTTAAGAAGTAATCCTTATTTTTATTGTACACAGAGAGACAGATAATCTGATTTTAGTTGTTTTTAGGTTTTTTGATCATTTGTAAAAATGTAAAAAATATTGAGAAAATACCTTGCATTATTAAGAGGGATTCGGTATTGTTTGCTTAGTGGTACGGCAATAAGTTTCGAGGGTATTAAATAGATTATTTTCACACGCCTAGACTTGAACGGCATAGTACCGCTCGCACTGGCCGAGAGCTGGAGATAAGCGAGCGTTGGGCGTCATTCTACTCCTGTGTTTATGAAAACCTGTGATAAAGCTAGCACAGCCATGACTACTAGACGACACATCACGTGTTTGTCTCCTGGCCTTGCTTGTCTCGGCTAAGCTCCCATCTCACAGTCAGCTGGTTAGTTCACACGCGTACTATTTATTTTCATTATTTGATATTTTCAATACTTTCTTATCAACATACCATCAGTAAAAAATATGTGTTTATTTGTACTTTCAATGTGGAATCTAACTATATATTTTTAAAATATTTTTTCCTAGCCAAAGGCGTCTTAATGAGGAAAAATCTAAATTTCTCCATTTCCTTTAAAAGTAAGAAAATCTGCATCAAAATAAACCATGATTTTGATCATTGGGTGAAAGGGTTTCGGAGCTATAACAGTTTAAAGTTGCTAATTTTATGAAAATACGATAAATTTAAATATTTTTAATTTAAACACTATGAAGTTCTGATGCCTCAAACTTTGCACAAAGCATTGTATCACAGTTCTCTACGTACAAAAAAAGTTTCATTGTATTTATAAATTGTAAGGTCAATTTTCTCTATATTTCGGTCGATTTGAGATGGAATAGCTCGAATGCATCACATATTCATTATATGAGGTCTTGCCATCCTCATTGAATATTAACACGACTACTATGAAGTAGTCAATGTGTATTATCACCATTAATTTGAGAAAAATTCGTTCTGGCACCGGGAATCGAACCCGGCCGTAAAAACATTACAATGAGAAGAGTTTGACCGGCACCGTGGATCGTGTCCCGGCATAGCTCAATTGGAAAGAGCGCTCAGCGCGCAGAGCTGAGAGGTCCCGGGTTCGATTCCCAGTGCCGGAACGAATTTTTCTCAAATTAATGGTGATATAAAACATTGCTTAAGTGACATGTAATTGATTTTTAATTACATTTCCAGTAGCCATTTACATCTGCATTTCAAGAAAACCAACATCAATGGCTACAGTGAAGCACATAACATCCACAAAGATAAACCATGAAAAATATGAAATTGTGTACAAATTATCCATTACAAATTGCCTTAATACCTCCTGGTTGAGTGTTAGAGAAGGCTGTGTGGCCTTAACTGTGCCAGGTTAAAATAAACCATTATTATTATTATTATTATTAACCACAAAAGAAATCAATATTGTTATACATTTCTTAGATCTGAGTGATCCTGCGGTTTAGCCCTTAAAAATAGCCTGTCATCTTGGAGCATCTGGGCTATTCCATATGAAATCGATCAGTAAAAAAACCTCGCATTTTTTTATACTCTAATTTTTTCCCTATTTATACAATGTGCTGAGGACAGTGCATTTTTCAAAACTATACTATCGAAAGTCAAACGGTTTTCGTATTATTGAGCGACAAATTTAGCGTATTTTATAAAAACAAGCCTCTTTCGGCGCTCAGAACTCTGGAATCATTTACTGCAGAACATTGAACAGGAGCTCATTTTGAAGCTGACATTTGGTAGGTTATGTTAAGAAGTAATCCCTATTTTTATTGTACACAGAGAGACGGATAATCTGATTTTACTTACTTTTAGGCTTTTTGCCAATTTGTAAAAATGTAAAAAAATATTGAGAAAAACCTTGCATTATTAAGAGGGATTCGACATTGTTTGCTTAGTGGTATGGCAATAAGTTTCGAGGGTATTAAATAAATTATTTTCACACGCCTAGACTTGAACAGTGCAGTACCGCACGCACTGGCCGAGAGCTGAAGATAAGCAAGTGTTGGGCGTCATTTTACGCCTGTGTTTATGAAAACTTGTGATAAAGCTAGCCCAGCTATGCGCTACTAGACGAAACATCACGTGTTTGTTTCCTGGCCTTGCTTGTCTCGGCTAGGTCCCATCTCACAGTCAGCTGGTTAGTTCACGCGTGTACTATTTATTTTCTTTATTTGATATTTTCAGTAATTTCTTATCAACATACCATCAGTAAAAAATATGTGTTTATTTGTACTTTCAAAGAGGAATCTAACTATATATTTTAAAAATATTTTTTCGGTGGCAAAGCCATCTTAATGAGGAAAAATCTAAATTTCTCCATTTCCATAAAAAGTAAGAAAATCTGTTTAGATGTCAATATAAACTTTAATTTCTCAGCATCAAAATAAACCATGATTTTGATCATTGGGTGTAAGGGTTTCGGAGCTACAACAGTTTAAAGTTGCTAATTTTATGAAAATACGATAAATTTAAATATTTTTAATTTAAACACTATGAAGTTCTGATGCCTCAAACTTTGCACAAAGCATTATATCACAGTTCTCTACGTACAAAAAAAGTTTCATTGTATTTAGAAATTGTAAGGTCAGTTTTCTGTATATTTCGGTCGATTTGAGATGGAATAGCTCATCTAGTTAATCAGTTTCACTAAAAGATATGTGTACTTTCTGCTTATAAGAGAGTAAATAATCTCAAAATGTAACATAAACGTGATTTCCTTATACATGTATGATGGCGAAATACAGTAGAATCCCTCTTATCCAGCACCAAAGGTACCAGGCTAGTTCCAGATACGATATATTATACAGGATTTAATATTACATTCTTTTTTAGGATATACTATATTCTATTTCTGCTTCTCTATTTTGAACCGCAATTTATATTAGAATATTTAGTTTTGTACATAAAGTATTTGTGATATAAGGCTTCTGATCCCTTATCTGTAATGGCCTTCCCTTTACCATTGCTTGCTTTGGTAGGTTGTCACAGCTGCGTAGTGTTGGGTACCACCGGGATGTGACGTTACAAGATGAACGAGAGCAACGTCACAATGAACAAGTGCGATTATTACATCAGAGAGGAAGTGGCATAGTGGTCGATGCCAACTATACCTTGTGTAAGTAATAACAGGCACACGTCACTTATTCTCCTTCTCCCTCACATTTTCTTCTTCTACCTCAGTGCTTGTCCTCTTTATCTTGTTCAGGAACATAACCTATTGACAAATCATATACGACAGAAATTTTATTTAATACAGTTGATTAATTCATCAATTAGTCTAGAATTCTAGATCAATATTTCCAACTGGATGCGCTGTGATGTCACAGATATCCTTTTTCATTCTCAGTGAGGCATATATTGATCCTTAACAACAAAGATCCACAATTTTTTACTGTCTTTCATACTTTGGTGTTATAATTCTTGGTGGTAAACTAAGCAGATTATACCATTGAAACTGAAACTTGAAATTTAAAATTAAAAAAAAGGTACCGTAAAGCGGGGTGACTTTGAACAGTAATTTAGCGCCTTTCTAAATTAAATGCTGTACCCAATTGCGATAAAACTGTTTAAGTTGTCAATAAACTAGTTCATTTTTTTCTCAATAGGGTACAGCATTTAATTTAGAAAAGCGCTAAATTACTGTTCAAAGTCACCTCGGCATTCAAAGTCACCCCACTTTACAGTAATAAATAAAATTCTGGACAGATCTGACTTCATTGCAAATTGACTTAGTGAAATTTATTTTGCCAACATAAACCCCTACATATGAAGAATTTCACATAGTAAAATATTATTTCTCTTGAATCATTTATATGATATGTTACATTATTAGCGACTCCAAAGCAGCTATTCTATCAATCGTCTCTAAACACACACCTTCATCTCAAACAGCAGAAATAACTAAAATGCTCTCTCAATTAATATCACTCAATAAAAGAATTGTATTCCAATGGATACCATCCCATTGTGGAATCCTGGGAAACGAGAATGCGGATGCTTTAGCAAAGAAGGGCAGCACTGCTACTTACAGACCTGTTACTAAATCTACGTATTACTATGTGAAGAGATTTATTGAATCTACATACTTAGACTTCAACAAACAAAATTTGATAACACAATCCCAAGGGAAAAAATGGAACTCTCTGCATCAAAATCCACAGGTAATTCCCGATTTACCACGAAAATCGTCTGTAGCTGCATTTAGATTGGCAACAGGCCATGATTGTTTGGCCAAACCCTGCATAGAATTGGAATATATCAGTCCCCTAACTGCCCATTGTGCAACTCAAACCAAGAAATGGATTCGGAACACCTCAAAATCTGTGCTTCAGTGGCTGACCATGATAATATCTTTGAAAAATATTGGAGTGCAAGAGGTCAAATGACTTTATTGTCAAACACCTGGCATTAGAAAACAACAACAACAAAATTATATAAATACTTTAGAAAAAAAAATTAAAATATATAATTATTTTTTATTTTGGAATCAACTCCTTCTAAGTAATATAAATTAATAATTTTACTATACAACGTAAGCTTTAAGCTTAAGTTTAAGCTTTAATCTGGTACCTGACTGGAGTCTTTTGCTCAATTAGAAGCATACTTGTCAGAAAATAGAGTAGCTCAGGCCTTGAGTAGATAGTACTACTCAGCTGGCGAAGTGCATTGACTGCACAACCTTATCTCATATATCACATGACATGGTATCAATTCACACTGGGTGGAAAGTCCACTACTGTCTTCAAATGCATACCGTTGTTTCATAATTAGGTTGCCAGCTAATCCTATATTTTATGGGATGTCCTGTATTTAAGATTAAAAAATATTGTTCTATTTGGACATGTTATGGGACTTCTAAAAACCCCATATTTATAGACAGTGTATCATAGATGACATAGCTGTTTATCGCTACAATTTGATCACTTCCCTAGCATTTGTTTGCTTTTACCACTTCACTAGCATTTGTTTCTTTGTTTGCCAACATTTCAAAATGCAAATTCTTTATGGTACTATAAAATATATTTTGCGATCGTCATTTGTTTCCCCACATAGATAGTCAACTGAAAATGATGGCTTTGTTCAAACATTTTGGCAAAGCTAACATCAGTGAAATAGAATTTTAATAAGTCAATTAATACCTGTTTTATTGTATTAGAGTACTTTATTTCTTCTAATCTTTATATACAGTGAGGTTAGTTGGGGATGCTCGAGTTTTCACCCCCAACTAACTTCACTGTACTTTATTCTGTTTTTATCACCTCTGTACCATTTGTTTGTTTGCCAACATTTCAAACTGCAAATTCTTTACGGTACCATAAAACATGCTTTGCGATCGTCATTTGTTTACCGCATTAGATAGTCAACTGAAAATGGCGGCACCTTTCAAACATTACTGAAATACTATTTCACACAGTCACACGTCGCTACTTTTGCAGCGATGCAGTACAAAAAACTGCGCAACTCTCGTACTGCGATGTGTGAACAACGGAGCAACCCGAAAAGTAGCAGCTGCCGAACCTGCTGCTCGCAACTTTTCCATGCTGCGCGCAGCTTAAAAGTAGCGACATGTGAGCAGGGTTCTCAGGGTTGCAGCCGCAGCATTTTTGATATCGGTTTTGTTAAAACTTTTGCTGCGATTGCGACCAGTGTTGCCACCCAAATGTGCCAATGATACTTTTATTGTTTGAATGTATTTTAATGTTAGATGTGATGAAAATAAATTATTTGTAACAGTTATTAAATGCACAACACAGTCTGAGCATATTTGCTGACGATGTAATTCAATTTTTTAATTTTCTGTAGCGTAGTTTCAAACAGGAGGGTTGCCAACATTGATTACGTGAATATGCTGTTGGTTATCATTTAAGTACATAGGCATTTTTAAAAGCTTATAGTAAAAATAATGCCAATTTCTGAATACTAGTTAGGACAGAAAAGCAAATAATAGATAAGTAAGCTTTCGTATGAGTTTATTAATAATGCGAACATAACCACAAAATGTATATTGAGAAGTCAACACGGAGATGGAAACCTGCAGCATGACTGCGGCTGCAAAAGTAGCGCCTTGCGTGTGAACAGACTCGCAACCTCCAGTTGCAACTTTTGCAGCACTCGGGTTGAGCAGCATGAAAAGTAGTGTGCAGCACGCTACTTTTGGCTTACGTGTGAACATGACACGCAACTTTTGCAGCTGCAGTACAAAAGTTGCGCAGCAAAAGTAGCGACGTGTGACTGTACCTTAAGTCAATATTTTATTGTATTAGAGTACTTTATTTCTTCCAATCTTTATATATTTTCTTCTAATCATGTAATAGTCAATTAAATTCCACTCGAGTTTTGATTTTCTCTAGATAAATCAAAACCTCTAGTGAGATTACTGTTGATAATTTTTACCTATTGATTTTTTTTTTGACAGCTCGGGATGTACAGAGTCCGTCCACTGTTCTTCTGAACTGGATCTGGGGACGCAGGTATGTCAGTAATTCATTTGTTTATACTAGAAAGAACTGTAATTCTATTCTTCAAGTAACTTCGTAATGTGCTGCATTCTTAGTACAGGAATATTGTATTTACCTTTCATAAGTGTACTTACTATAAAAATACTTATTTTGCTTTTATGAAATCTGTAGGCTCATCATCATGTCAATTTTATTTGCTTGTTTATCATTTGTACCTTTAAACTCTTCATTACTTCCTGTCATAAGCATTTTATATCTTTTTATGCCAGTCAGGGAATCACGTCATAACACATTACTGTTCTCCAAGCAGGAGATCAACCGTGAAAAGGAATGTGCTTACTATTGCGTCATCTATTGGAGCGAAGTAGATAGATAATGTTACTGTTATAACGTCATTTTAAAAACCATGCTCTCTCCTGCATATGTTATTTCCTGTATGGAGAGATTGAAAGACCAGGAGATTAACAGTGATCTAATTTTGTAACTAGGGTAGTATCAATATGTGTGTATCAATGTTATTGTTTGTGCTCTGAGAGCTAGCCAATACAGATACAAGTATCCACGTGTGTGACCTTATGACATCTTATGGCATCATTCATTCACAGCATTACCCCGCTTCGTCTCAGTCCCCAAAGACTTTCTCGTGGTTGGAGTACAGTATGACTACCATCATTGAATTGTAAAATAATAATTATTCTTCAAGACAGTTTTCTTCTGAAGATTTGAAAAATATTATTTTGACATTGTAGTATCCTGGTGCCTTTTTGTAGTGTCATATATTTTTCTCAAATTCTTCCCATGGCATTTTAAATATATAATTATATGATTTTTAGATGTTATTTAACAATGTTTTCTTTGAACATTTTCATAAAGTGTGTATTAAGTATTTTTTAAAAAACTTCTCAGCTGTGAGCTGTCAATAAAGACAAAGCATACCACATAAAATATAGTGATAAAATAGAGATAATAGTATTTAAATAAAAAGAACATTTTACAATAACTGATTAATTACAACATTAACTGATAACAGTAGATGATTTACAATGTTTAGAGCGTGTAACAAAAGTTGTTAAGAGGATTCTATGAGAATGACATTAAAAAGAATTATAGTATAATTTGTACGATAATAATTCATTATGTCATATTTTTAATATAGTTTTAATATAAATCGTAAATAATGAACTTCTTTTGCTTCATATTTATTTGAAATTAAATTTGCAGAAAGTTACTCGCACATAATATGGTAGTTAGTTAATCGAGTGTGAAATTATTCTGAAGCGGTTTAAAAATGTCATAATTTATCTGTAGATTAGATTACGAAGTGTATTGACTTCTAAAATACTACACCCAATGATGTATAATATACAGTAGTGTTTCTTATAAGTGTAAAGAAATATTAGTCAAATTGTAAGTGTATTTTAAATGGATTTCTTACAAATATTTCTTTCAGCTTGAATAATTTGTTTATTTATTTCATTCATTTACTTATTTATTTCATTTAATTTATTTATTCATTTACTTAAATTAACTATTTAATGTATTTAATTTATTTCATTTATTTAATTTACTTATTTATTTGTTTTATTATTTAATTTAATTATTATATTTTATTTATTTAATTGATTTAATTTATGTATTTAATTTAATTTTTTTTTTTCTATTTACTTACTTATTTAAAGTACAGAGACTATTGATAGTTATCATTACTCTGAAAATGACACATTAAAGAACAGAGCAAAATTATATAAAAGTTAACAATCAAACAAATAAATTAGCAAACAAAAATGAGAGACTCAATCAGATTCATCTTTTCTCTTGCTTCCCAGTGTCTCTCCACAAGAGTAACTCCTGATAAAGCTGGGCAAGTAGGTGCTGAGAGTCCATAATAATGCCTTGGTTACATAGCATATAGTCAGGCTACTTAATTATCTTTGTGATTGATTTACTTTTAAGAAAACTTTGTTATGTATAATTTGCATGTTGATTTAGCGTTAAAAGTAATGAAGGAAATTAAAATATGTTTTTGTTTTGTTTCAGTACGCCTAAAGTGGTGCACATTTGATCATCAGAGTTCAGTCATGTTAATTTCATCGTTATCAGTCAGGTATAGCATTCAGAGTGAATTACTATTCCATATGCCATGAGAAATTAGAATGAACACTTCGGTAAAAGACTGATTTTTACTTCTGTTCAGTCATAAATGTTCATAGAGGCAAGTCACTGTGAAATGCAATGCACTGTCCTACAGGATATATTTCAGTAGTTCGCACTCTGCCTTAAAGCTGGATTCAAGTCATTGTCGCTCACTACACAAACCAAAGAGAAGAGCTATAAGTGATGATTGATGATTACTGAAGAGTGCGGATTTATATGCACTAGAAATTAAAAATGAAACCGAGTGTACTAAAAGTTGATGTATTCCGTTAGGAAGGATTCTAAGCGTGGTTCACAAGATTCCGAAATTTAACAGTAGAAAAATGAATCACATGGACTGGGGAATGGAACTTGTAAACTGTGCACTGAATTATAAATGCCATTTAGAACCATTAAGACTGTTAACAATATCAAAGCAAAATATTGAATAACAAGAATGGAATCTAACAGGAGTGGGGGGTATGCTTGTATGGTTATAAACTAGACGCTGGCAAAATGGTTATCATGATGACAAAGAGGTGTGATGTCATTGAATGCAATCTGCTAAACGCAGGAAGCATCAGAGAGAAAGAAGCAGCTTTTATCTTTTAGTGTAGTCAGTGGCGGATTTTCGGGGAAGGCAAGCAAGGCCATGCTTCCCATAATATTTTGCCAGCCGGACATTTTTTCTTTTATATTAATTTTACTATTCATTACGACCAAGATGTAAGTTACGTCAAGCCAACCACATCCAGTTGGTGATGCCCACTTGCTCGTTGTAGATAGTACAAGTAATTCATACTGAAAGAAAACAGATAGTGCTGAAACCTGTACAATCGACATTGAATGTTTATGCGAGAGTGGGACAGCAGACAACTACTGGGTATTCATTTCAAAGTGTGTCATGACGTCACTGTTGTGAGTCAGCGATTTGAAGCGAGTTTCAGCTTTTATGTCAGAGAAGTTGCCTATTAATCAAGGCATTCAATCTGAACTTGAGAATGTGTAAGGTATAACTTGAACATCGTAGCAACAGATGGCGGTCTGTACGGTCTGTGTGCTACCATAACCTCTTTCGAACTGTGTTTTGCGCGGCCAAGTCATACAAAGGGTATTTGTTATCATCGGTTCCGTACGGCAACATTCCACAACACAAATCAAATGCTCCGTGGCCATGTTGACTGACGAAGTTAATGTCAACAAATATTGTACGTAAATAATCGTCTTAACCCTCTCCCCATATCCCGACAATAAGGAAAAAAACTCACCTCAGTACGTGTTTCCAAACAGTTCACATTCCTGCCACTACCGGCGTTACGGTACGTATCGGTAAGTACTCTTAGAATGAACGCTGTACTTGCCAGGCAACTTCTCTGTCACATAGGTAATACGCCTTTGCGGAAGTGTAGGAAGATTGAATTGTCTAGGCTCATCGGCTAGCCACATGACGACATACAGCGAGCCATGACACACTTTGAACGCAGTATATGATTCTCCTTCCCCGTAACCGTGACAACAGATAGCTGGTTAGCGGAGTGTTTAAACTGACTGGAACTAGAGAGAGGAGCCGAATTTGGAGAAATCCTACTCATTGCTGACAAGTGTAGCGCTAGTCTCGTCTGCTTTTGGCTATGATGTATTGGCAAGGTCTCTCTCTCTTGGCTTTAGAAAATCACGTCATGCACTCGTATTGTTAGTTTTCTATCCCTGTTGTTTTATGTTAGCAGATTTTTTTCTCTTTTTGCGGTGTTCTTTTATTTTTTCTTTTGTGTTACGAGTTAATATATTTATTTATACAGTATATTAAATATTGATAGTTTAGAAATAAATTCAGATTTGTCTCTAGTTTCTTCTAGTAGTAGTTGTGATCTAAATGATTGGTTTACGAAGGAAGAGAATTGTCAGTGAATTTGCTGTACAAGTATGTAATAGTAGTGACAGGTCCTATGTTTTTAATACATAAAATACAACCTTTCTTGGCCTCCTCAGCTTTCAAACCCACTGTCCACTACTGAGTGTAGTGGTAGTATAAAAATCACATCCTTCAAGTTTTATTTAACTGTTTATAATGAGTATTTACGTTAAAAAGCTATATTCCTACAATTTACCTGGATTTTTACCATGTCACAAATATCTAATGTCATTTCACAAAAGGCTACGTAATAGAGCAAGTTCGTCTGTTAAGCATGTTTTTTTTTTTTTTTTTTGGAGGGGGAGGGGGAATAGTTCATAAATGTATGTTGCGTCAAACATAGCTACTATGTTGGCAGAAAATAAGCAAGTACTACTTTATGCAAATCTAAACCTGATAAATGAGTGCATTATATTTTCAAATGTGTCAGTCTGTAAATCCGTTAATTGCACTTGTAATATTGTGGCTCATCTCTCATTATGTCCATAATGAGATGATTTATAAATTGCTCAAAATCGTCATATTTTTAAAATCGTGTAATCTATTTTATTTAAACTCTATCTTTAGAGTTTATAATTTATTGATTGACATACTTAAATTACTTTATGAAATGTAATTTAGTTATTGTAGACATTTGAACTGGTAGAACTGTCTTCCATTAAATCTTATTTCCACACATCTGTCGTTAGCATGATAGATCTCACCCTGTCGTCCATGTACTGTATTCTGATCATGTCCTTGCAGACTACAATTCAAACTAAGTTATACTAATGAAAAATTGTTGAGTATTTTCCCATGATTAAGCTCTCACACTTCCGTGTAATACTGCAAATCTTCTTCATTGAATTTCAAATGCTGAAGCAATTTTCGGAATTTTCGATGTCCCAGGGATTATGATTTAATTCTATTTACAGAATGCTGACATGTACAGTACAGTATATTGTGGTGTGACTGTTCAAACTGAAGGACGTGTTAGTATATTCAAGAGTTAATGTTTTAAATGTAAAATTCAAACACAGGATAGTAATTGATATTGATATTAATTCTGTAATGTCAAATTAAATATTACCGTCCACACCTGTGGAGTAACGACTAGCGCGTCTGGCTGCAAAACCAGGTGGTCCCGGTTCAATTCCCAGCTGGGGCAAGTTACCTGGTTGAGGTTTTTTTTCTGGGGTTTTCCTCAACCCAATATGAGCAAATTCTGGGTAACTTTCGGTGCTGGACCCTGGACTCATTTCACCGGCATTATCACCTTCATCTCATTCAGATGCTTAAATAACCTAAGATGTTGATAAAGCGTCATAAAATAACTTACTAAAAAAAAAATAAAAATAAATATTATCTAGACATTCTGGCGATCTTTGTGACAGTTTTCATAATGTGGTTTAATGTTTGTCTTCTAAATTTCTATAATCATTTTTGAACATATTACACATCTTACATTTTCACCTTTTACGGAACAAAAATATTGTTGCTTCCATTCTTCATGGAACTGAAAGGTACTCTTTCTTGAGCTCTTTCATAGAAACATAGCATCATTGATGCTTGCTACTTTGTGTACAAATGATTGTGTGCAGGTACAAGAGAATGAGTAGAGGTAGTGACTTTTCCAACCTTTGCCTCTGTTGACTTCAAATCCACCCTGTCATCATGATTACTATTTTGCCGACTTCTGTTATGAACTATAGGCCCTAAAAATAATAATAATCCATGACGCTACAGCCTGTGAAGGGCTAGACCGACCAGCCGGCTGCTGGCCTTACATCCACATGCAGAAGCAGAGGTGGTGATCATCCAACCAGAATGGAGGTATCGTGTGGTTAGCACGATGATACTCCCAGCGTTATAGCTGGCTTTTGCAACCGGACTTCGCTACCTATCATAGCTCCCCAAGTGCATCACGATGCTGGGTGGGCACCGGTCCCATACACTGGCCGAAATTTCATGAGAAAATTTCTTCCCCCATGAGGACTCGAACCAGCGCGCATTCCGTAACGCAAGTCCTAGGCAGGATGCCTTAGACCACGACACCACGGCGCAGGATGTTATAAACTATACCGAGTAAAAATATTAGTTATTAGTGCATGTAAATCCACTCTCTAGTGATTAGTCTCAGTGGGTCAGTACACAGGACTGAGGATCTCAAGAGGCTAGATTTTCTTTATTTATTTCGTATTTGTTGGTGGATCAAAGTGCTGTCCATGAGTTCCTTGTATGGATTGTATTAGTTTTTAATTTTTTTATTTTGCAAATTCTTCTTAATGCAAGACGACTTCATGATTTCTTCGTAAATAGAAAAGTAAGATTTACACATTTACTGAACAATAGTAATCTCACTGTAAAGCATGTACAGTCTTAAAAAAAGTTTTGTTGCAAAGATACTTTATAAGTCCCAGAAAGAAGGCAGTGTGCATGATCAGAGGACAAGCGACCTGGTTCACAAAAGAAGGACTAAGTTGAGGTTATAAAATTAGTTTTGTTTCGTTGTATGTCTAATCATACACTGCCTCCTTTCTGGGACTTATAAAGTATCTGTACGACATAACTTTTTTCTAAGATTATGCATAATTTATCGATTTCATTTATCATGATTACATCTGTAATACATACCAAAACGTTTCGAAAACTTGTGTAAATAATCTTACTCCATCTTCTGCATAATATTTTCAGTGAATTTTGCACATAAGATTTCTTTTTTAATAATTTTTGACAGTATGATCTTTTAAAGGTTTACACTTCAGAAATAATTACATAAATTATAATGTCTAAGGTAAAGGAATAGAACATTTGAATTCAAAATAACGTGGTAGCAGTACAAATCAAGTATTGAAGATGTATATTATTTTAGGGGATCCAGGAAATAACGACCGTTTTGTTGTAATAATTAAAAAAAATATATATTTATTTGAAAAAACAAAGTCTGTTACATAACTGAAGCTTCCTTTACTTCTCTACATAATCACCACCTACATTTAAACATTTGTCGTATCTGTTCACTAGCTTTAGAATTCCCGTGTTATACTCCTCTGCCGCCAGTTCATTAAGCCAGGTGTTCACTGTCTTCAACTCTTCATCACTTCCAAAACGCGAAAGTACCACCCAGAAAGTCTTTCAGCTTAGTGAAAAGGTGAAAATCGCTAGAGCAAGGTCTGGACTATAGGGCGGATGATTAAAGATTTCCCAACCGAATTGATCCAGCAATTCTCGAGTTGAAGCAGCAGTGTGCGGGCGGGCACAGATTTTGTGGTAGCCAAGATGTTGCGACACAATTTCACCAAGCAAAGAACGAGAAATGTCAGGAAAGGCAATATGCAATTCGTCGAGTGATGTGCGCCTGTCTTGCAAGATTCTGTCGTTCACTTTAGTCTTCAGGTCTTCTGTGATGAGTGATGGGCGTCCGGTCGAGTTTCATCGTGGACATTTGTTCGCCCATTGTTGAACATTTCGCACCATTTTCTCACATTTCTTTCATTCATTACAGTATCACCATACACTTCTTTCAATTGCCGGTAAATTTCTGCAGGTTTCAAATGTCGGGCATTCAAAAATCGAATCACACTCCTCACCTCACAGTCGGCGGGATTATCAATCACGTCGTTCATTTTGAAGTAACACAAAATGCACAATGGCGACTTGTTGCAACCAGTACTCACAACATTATGAGGACACATGTTAAGGAAGCCAGTTGACCTTCAAACAAGGAAGGAAGGGGAGTCAGCTGCGCGGCAGGTATGCGCGAACGGTCGTTATTTCCTGGATCCCCCTCGTATTTTATGTTTGAAATATTTAAAAATATTATTTGTAATAATTCGTGATAGAAATAGATGAGACCATGTGATTTTAAAAAAGAATCTATGCTGTTCAGGAAGAGTTGTCTGAGCATGATAAAAAAGAAATATTTTTTTTTTTTTAAGTATTGCAAATAGAAGGGCATTGTTTTTCCTATACCATATTTTTTTTATATAAAATAAATTAAGATTAATCAATTTTCTTTGTATTGCTGTGTGTGGAAGAAAGCATGATGTTGTCACAGCATTTTATCTTTCTTTACATATAGTAAAATCAGACAATGTAGTAGTTTCATTCATAATGATACAACTAGTAACCGGTGGCATTTCAGTAGCCTCTTGTGGGGCTCTAAATTACTGATATTTCTACTTTTTTTTTTTAATTCCCCCTGTCTTAGTTATATTCTAAAACTGATAGTTTGCATGAATAAAGAAGTGGTCTGGATGTTTCTGCTTGTTAATGAGTCAAGGGTCCCCAAAATACGACAGTGGAAGAGGGGAACCAAATTTTCCAATATGCCACTGTTAGCATTCTCAACTGAGAAAATTTCTTACCAATAATTTTATCAAAAAGTTTTACGTCATTGGGTCGACCTGGTTGGTGAGTTGGTATAGCACTGGCCTTCTATGCCCAAGGTTGCGGGTTTGATCCCGGGCCAGGTCGATAGCATTTAAGTGTGCTTAAATGCGACAGGCTCATGTCAGTAGATTTACTGGCATGTAAAAGAACTCCTGCGGGACAAAATTCCAGCACATCCGGCGGCACTGATATAACCTCTGCAGTTGCGAGCGTCGTTAAATAAAACATAACATTTACCACGTTATATATTAAGCAATGTTCTGGACACTTAAGACTTCACCGATGAGCTCCAGGAATAATTCTATCAAGAAGAAGATAACTTTTGAGAACACCGACTGCAATGATGCTGTTTTGAAATTGGGCAGACATAGAAGTTAAGGCAACTTTCCTAAAAAGAATTATGTATCTTTCAAAGTAGCCTACATGGCATCCAGTTTGACAAATAAGGAGTCTTTCTTTATTGACATCTTCCAATTTCGACTATGCTGCCACCTACAATGAATTTATTTTGCTTGGGCTCACTACTATACGGAATATGGAGGCAGCAGATACATAAACAGAAGCCAGGCAGGTAGCAATAAGATGGCAAGCAGCAACACATGAGTCTGTTGTTGGGAGAGAAGTGTGCAGTGCGGTTTCAGTTTTGTGTTTGTATCTGCTATTTACAACTTGGTTCTAAGATTTATTACCGAACAAATAATTTTAATTTGGTATAACTCTTTAAAAAGTCATAGAACGATTTCCTGGAGTTGATTCACCTAATAGAAGAACAGTTCATAAAATAGTGAACAAATTCAAAACTACGACATTAGTACTGGACAAGAAATGAAATCGAAGGTGTCACATTTTAACAGAGGAAATAATTGATGGTATCGGTCCTCATGAAGTCACTGTGACAGTCTCTAACAAAGTTAGCACAACAAGCGAGGAAGAGTCGTTCATCAGCATGCAATGCAACAAAATTACTAAATTTCATCGTACAAGGTTATAGAAGTGCACACCTGGGAATCTTCACAGGAGAATTAATTTTTATAACTGGTTTCTTCAGTCTGTAAATGTCAGCCACTTAGAATCACAATAGCTACAAGCGTAGCCCTGTCATTGGTTATTAATGGAGAAAAAATTCGCTCTGGCGCCTGGGATCGAACCTCAGTCCTCAGTTCTATGCACTGAGCGCTCGATTCCTTTTACTGGAGCGAATTTTTCTCCATTAATAACTAATGGTAACCATAACAGATAATTCTGTAGGACCAAAAAATTGATCTTTACATAGCTCAGTCAACTAAGGTGCTTGCCTGCCAATCCGGAGTTGCGCTTGCGTGGGTTCGATTCCCACTTGGGTTTTTTTCGAGGTTTTTCAACCATAAGGCGAATGTCAGGTAATCTATGGCGAATCCTCGGCCTCATCTCATTAACACCAACACTTTCGACGCTAAATAACCTAGTAGTTGATACAGCATCGTTAAATAATCAATTAAAAAAAGAAGAAAAGAAAATCACAGTGTGTGATGTTTAGTGACAAGGCATGATTTCACTTGCACAGACGAGTTAACACTTAAAATAATCAGTACTAGTCAGTAGATAAACCAGAGTTTACTACATGATCCCAAGGTCAGTGTATAGTGTACCATAAGTGTGAATAATCGGTGAATGGTTGGACGAGGAATATACTGTTTCTTATTATTTTTGTTGAATTTAATTTTTAAGTTAAAAAGCTTAAATACCTATCCCGCCCCCCATGAAACAGTGCTCATACCAAGTCTTAACCTTGGATCGGTTTTTCCTCAATTAACCAAAGAAAAACAAAGATATGGTGTGTTCCAGCAAGACAGTGCTAGAACTCGTACAGCTGCAACTTCATTGTGTGAGATTGCTGATGTATTTGATGAGAGGGTAATTAGTGAAAGATTGTGGCCTGCTTGATCTCCAGACCTAACACCCTGCGATTTTTATTTGTGGGGCAGATTAAAAGACACTGTGTGTAAATCAAATCCACGAACGGTGAATGGACTACAAAACAACATACGAGAAGAAATACCCAACATTTCGGAAACAGAGCTGCAACATTTGAATCGACATCGTCTTTGGAAAGGTAAGCATTTTTTTACAAATTGCAAAAAACTGTCCAATGTATGGTTTATCTAGTGTGTTCTTCACTCGCAACAGACTGCTCAGGGGACAATGCATGAGCAGCTGTGCTGTCCAATGCTACATATATGAGTGGGCCCTAGCAAAATGAATGCACTGTAGCATTCCATTTTGAGATGCAAATGGCTCTAGAACAGACTCAGTCTCTGATTTAATATGTGGCAGGAGGTATTCCTCCAGGCATAAATTTGTCTGAACAGGATACTGACGTGAGACAGGATTATTTACGTATTTTATTCATATTTTCATGAACGCAATAGTACGGGAATTTAGAAACTCAAGACATGGTCATATAACTATAAATCGAAATTTTTGTCTGGACATACTGACTTTTGCAGATGATTTGGTTTTGCTAGCCACTTCAGAAGATGATTTACAACGATCAGTCTATAGCTTGAAATTAATAGCTGATAAATATCGCATGGAAATATCCACGGAAAAGTCGACCTGGTTGGCGAGTTGGTATAGCGCTGACCTTCTATGGCCAAGGTTCTGGGTTCGGTCCCGGCCAGGTCGATGGCATTTAAAAATGCGACAGGCTCATGTCAGTAGATTTACTGGCATGTAAAAGAACTCCTGCGGGACAAAAATTCCGGCACATCCGGCGACGCTGATATAACCTCTGCAGTTGCGAGCGTCGTTAAATAAAACATAACATTAACATCCACGGAAAGACAAAAATAATGGCATTCTGCAGCAAAGAACCTGTACGAAGAAAAATTTATATAAATGGTAACATTTAAGAAAGAGTTAATGAATTCAATTATCGTGGTTTCAAGCTTTCCTTTCTACCTCATCTAGATATCTCACAAAAAATGTTTAAATTCAATAAATCTGCAGGCATTATCAAAAGTATAATGAAATCTTCTTTAGTCCAAAAACATACCCACACTCGTCTGTACAAGACCTTAGCAAGACCTGTCCTTTGTTACGGCAGCGAAGCTTGGACCTTATGAAAAAGCGATGAAAACAGAATTACTGTCAGTGAAATGAAGTTTATGCACCGAACAGCAGGATACACTAAATGGGTTCATAAAAGAAATTAAGACATCCTACAAGAACTGGGAATGGAATCTGTACTGCATTATATTCATCAGTATCAAGACAACTGGCTTCACCATGTTAACAAGGATTCCTCAAGCGATTTTGAACTACAGACCAACAGGGAAAAGATTACTGAGTCGCCCTGTGAAGAGATGGCGGGAAAACTTTTGTAGACTGGAACAGCCCTTCTAGGACTATCACCTGTTAGGAAGTTGATAATGATGATTCATATTTTCATATTTCAAACTCTCTGCATTTTATAAGAATAATTTGTAAACAATATAAAAGAGCAATTAAACTTAAAAATTAATACTTAATTTAATAATCACTTGTGTTTCATGTTTTGAAATGTTAATAAAATGTCAATTCATACTAGATTGGTCACATTCCATACACTCGTTATGATAGGTTTTTTTAGATTTCACAAATGAAACAGTGAAATAAATACTTAAAAGTATCAATTTTTATGGAACATTAAATTTTCATACTGTTCAAAGACATCTCTGTTGAAATCTATGTCTAAGATTTTCAAGGCCGTGATGTTTACTTTTAAAATGGTAAATATTTTGATAGTGGAAGCACATAATTATGTACACTTTTTTCATTTTTGCGATGTGTACACATTTTTATATTGCAGGATATTATTTGGACATATTAAACAGTATGAATACAGTTTCGGTAGATAATTATATAATGGTTATTAATTTTTAATTTGGTTTTGTGTGCACCACATTTGCTTAACAATTTGAAGTACCCACTGGCTCGTGGTGAGAAACATTTGGGACCCTTGTCTTCCAGTTGAGCATGTTTTGAAAGTTTGTGTTACTGAGGTTTAGGATTTGTCCTTTCAGCTACCCCAGAGGCGTTCTGCTGACCTAACCACAGCACTGGCAGATAATGCCTCAGTGTTGTGACTTTATCTTAAGTATGCATTTAAGTAAGTATTAACTTATAACTCTCTACCACCATGGTCTGACTATTTTGATGCAGACTTCCACTACTATTTAAATTTCAATAGTTTCTGCAAGTTTGTAATTTTTGTTTACTGGCTTCCAGAACGAAAGAAATGGAGTTGAAAGTTAATTGCCTTAATATGAACTAATTATTGTAAATACTTTATAATTTGAACACATTGTGAATTATTGTAAATAGCACACACAAATCATATTGTGTAGTGCAGTTTGTACAAAATAAATTCAAGGTGTTATTACATACTATTGTTTTCCTTTAAAAAAAAAAAAAAACAGTATCAGCCAAAAATAAAATCGAGTCCATGGGTAACAAGTATGTAAGAGCTCCTAAATATATTTAATTGAAGCACAAATAAATCTTTTTCTTATATATATTTATTTTTTTCTATATGTATGAAATTGTACTAACAAGGAGAGGACACACTCTGTATATTACCGAATTAAATCAGATTTTGTGATATGAAAGTACAAGAGACACTGTTTAAAGTCATACCTGGTATGGGTGACCAATGACCCCTCGTTTTGGAAATATTGGCTATTGTTTATGACATACTTCCGTTAGCTGCCTAATAGGGAAGCATTAGACTGTGTAAGGGCATAGCTCATGTGGTTGGATGCTGAGTTGTCATCCAGGCAACCCGAGTTCGAATCCTAATGCCTTCTCATTTTTTAAACCTGATATTATTATTATTATTATTATTATTATTATTATTATTATTACTTTCAGTTGTCAGTTCCTATATTCAAAGCCATGTTGAAATATGCGTGGTATGCATCAAAATTGATAAACGAACGAGAAGTGTTTGTGAATGTGAAGGATATCTGTTTCGCAGCAGAAGTGCGGAAAAATGTGTGTGACTGTGGACAACCTTCTTTCATTTGCTGTGCATGGTGCAGGAAATATGTATGTTTTGTGTGTTTTTCCGACATCATAATGAATCGGGTACAAAATGAAATGGAATAGCTGCTACAGAAATAGAACAGATGCCAGTGACACATCTTACCTTCCTAGCGCTGGCGCTGCGGGTTCAATCCCAGGCCAGGTCGATGGCATTTAAGTGTGCTTAAATGCGACAGGCTCATGTCAGTAGATTTACTGGCATGTAAAAGAACTCCTGCGGGACAAAATTCCGGCGCATCCGGCGACGCTGATATAACCTCTGCAGTTGCGGGCGTCGTTAAATAAAACATAACATCTTACCTTCCTACGTGAGCAGTATTTCATTGTTTATCCGTTACAATACAATGTTAGTTAATTAGTAATTTGTTTAAAACATGATGAAGCATTCAATACAATGAGAACTATGATATAGGTATGTAAATAGATAACTGTGATCACAATATTAATCATTATGAAAAGAAAAAAAATATAGAACCAGTTAAGATTCGAACTCAGGTTGCCTGGATAACAACTCAGCATCCAACCATATGGGCTACGCTGTTATACAAGCTAATGCTTCCCTATTGAGCACCTAATGGAAGTATGTCACAAACAATAGCCAATATTTTCAAAACGAGGGGTCATTGGCCACCCATACCAGGTATGACTTTAAACAGTACGTCTTGTACTTTCATCTCACACAATCTTATGCCATTCGGTGATATACAGAGCGTGTCCTCTCCTTGTAAATGAAGTTAACCTCATATTTAAGAATTGTTTAGTTCAGAGTGAAGACTGCAGTTGGTAAATTTCAAGATCAGCCATTTAAGTGTGAATCTGCACTTACTTAGTTACTTACAAATGGCTTTTAAGGAACCCGAAGGTTCATTGCTGCCCTCACATAAGCCCGCCAGCGGTCCCTATCCTGTGCAAGATTAATCCAGTCTCTATCATCATACCCCACCTCCCTCAAATCCATTCTAATATTATCCTCCCATCTACGTCTCAGCCTCCCTAAAGGTCTTTTTCCCTCCGGTCTCCCAACTAACACTCTATATGCATTTCTGGATTCGCCCATACGTGCTACATGCCCTGCCCATCTCAAACGTCTGGATTTAATGTTCCTAATTATGTCAGGTGAAGAATACAATGCGTGCAGTTCTGTGTTGTGCAACTTTCTCCATTCTCCTGTAACTTCATCTCGCATAGCCCCAAATATTTTCCTTAGCACCTTATTCTCAAACACCCTGAACCTATGTTCCTCTCTCAGAGTGAGAGTCCAAGTTTCACAACCATACAGAAGAACCGGTAATATAACTGTTTTATAAAACTTGGCGTTTGTAATATCATCAAGCACTCAGCTGGTTCCCACTTAGTGAGATAATCCATTTATTAGGAGTTGAGTGTTTGTTGTGTATATAACCGCAGACTGTTACAGTTCATCAGATGTTTTCTGCCCACTGCAAACCAAGCATTCTCCAGTCTTTCCTATTTTCCGCCTTACTCTTAGTCTCTTAATATGATCCATGAATTTTAATGCTGTCTGTCATCTGATATCGTCTTCTGCCCTGAACTTTTTTCCCGTTCACCATTACTTCCAGTGCATCCTTCAATAGGCAGTTTTTTTCTTACCCAGTAATCCAGCCAATTCCCTTTTCTTTTCCTGATCAATTTCAGCATTATTCTTTCTTCACACACACACACACACACTCCATTCTTCTCCATATCCACATTTCAAATGCTTCTAATTATTTTTCTTCACTTTGTTTTTTTCTGGGGATGGGGTGGGGGGGGGAATTGACTCAGTCTGAGGAGATAATAACCCTTCCCCAAGGTACCTTCGTGATAGGAACCCTTATTCAAATCACAAACTTTTCATTAATTCCTTGCCCATTTGCTCTTTAAAAGAATCGAAGTAATCACCAATATTACTTGTGATTCACTTCAAACTAAACGCAGCAATCACCGAAGGAAGTAATATGTAGGTATGTCACAAGCGGGAAACAAAATTAGTGACCAGTGTGCCTTCTGTGCCAAAACTGCCCGCCTTAAGAAATAGCAACCATATTTTTGTTCAGTGTTGCTGCTTGTTGTGGAAAGTATTACATCACTGTGTGTGCATATGTAGGTATGTATCGAACACATGCAATACCTGCTCATAAGACATTATAACAATGTTTTTACTGAAGTAGCGTATTTCCTAATTACAACGGTTGATGGCAGCACCAAATATACCCTGTTCACCTGTATGTCTACTTCAAATGAGGAAAAAAAAAAAAAACATTTAGTACCTACTTTGTGTCAGTGTGATATATTGAATAATAATCGTCAGAAACTTTTGTGGATGAATTTGTGAAACCTCTACTTAGTAATGTAGGAAGTTCCAGGCAGAAAATGTTTTCCAGTTTCTTGTTTGGCAAAACCTCTTTCTCAGAAAGTACTGAAGCTGTAAGTTCCTGGGGTCCTAGTTCACTGTATGACAAGTGAGACTATTTTCTTTTTCTATTGCTTAGTTGCAAAAGTCCCTTTCTGAAAAGTTCATACACTACTTTTGTAAACAACAACTGGTAGCATATGAACAAATCATTGTCTCCTGCAATTTTTTAAGAACAAAAATAACGAACGTTACAAGTTTCATAGAATGCCCTACTAATAAATAATTTACAATTTTAATTCTGCCACATAGGGGCTTTTGTAACTGAGCAACTCATTTGCTTTCATATTTTTAATTTTGTTCATGTACACCGGTATCTAGTTTTATTTATCTCGTTTCAAGAGCAAAGAATATAATGGAGTAACGAAGCTATTAGAGTCGCGAAACAAAATATTCTAATCATTTTTTTTCCTCTTGTAAGGAGGAACCCAAAGGCTTATTGTGCTTACCACTCCTATTCTGTAAATGAATGAATAGCAGAACAGCTGCATTCTTGTACTAGTACAGCACACTGCACTGTGAACTTAAGCCGGGTTATGGTATGGAAGATATGTGAATTAATGATGTCGAAATGAGTCTGAGGTTTAACTCCGAAATTTATCCAGCAATTCTGCTTCAATTGGTTGAGGGAAAACCCCAGCCAGGTATCTTGTTCCAACCAGGATTTGAACTCGGGCCTGCTCATTTCACGATCACACATGCTAACTTCACAGTGGTGGACTATTTTAATCACGACACAAGCATAAAGCATAGGACTTTGTAACCACAAGCGACTTGAAGGGCCATTAGGAGCTGCCATCTAGCAGCATGTTTGACCGTTGAATGAGCAGCGTGCTTGGATGCTTTCGGGCATGCATGTGTGCGAGCGCAGTTTTTGTTTTGGCGTGGGTTATATTTTCATTATACATATATTATGGATGAAGACCCCGAGAATGCTCAGACACAGCCGGCCCCCAATTGCGCACGCCTGCCAAATAACGGTTGTCTGTTGTCACAACAATGAACAAATGTTACCTGACAGTACCGATAGTGAATTGATGTTGTGTTCGCATCGGTACCGTCGAAAAAATAATAAAACTATGCCTATAAAATTCACAGGCTTATTATTACGATATGACTGTGTAGTACATGACCTACCTTAATACAATTAGACGCAGTGATGCCTTTGCCAACTGAGCTTGAAATTACACACGTGTGTGTTATGTTATCTTGAATTCAAACATCATTAATGCATCGTAATTGTTAACTTATTTTGAGACGTCCAAATATTGGAGAGCTAGACTGTTAATGGCTTAAATGCCGAAACCGACCATTTTGAAACGTCCTATCCATATGACTATATTTTCACCACAATCTCATTTAAATTTCATCCACCTGTATGAATGAACGCGAGAGCAGAAATGAGTATCAAAGTTTTATTTTATATTTTCTCAGATATCTAAGTAAAGATCTGGCTAACTTATTTTATTAATCGTAATTAACTGGCGTGTAATAAATCCAAAATATGAACATTGTTGGTTTATGCACACGCGCACAGCGGTGATGGAAGCTGTGAACAATGTTGCCAATCTAACGTAACATAATTATGCTATTCATAGCATAATTTTTTGCATTGTGTATAATTACTCGAAAAAACCATAATCTACCAAATAGGCCTACTCGTATAAAGTAGATATAGTACGCGATTTCATTTAACTTTTAAGAGATTCCGCATTAAATCTTGCTTCCCTCTACAGTGGTTTTTGCAGTTGGTTGAAATGCTTTAGGTCTAACTCAATAATGCATTGTTTCGCTTAAATTATGAATTTTATTGTCTATGTAGAAACGGCTTAAGTTACAAGTTGTTTAAAGGGATATTATAGTGTACAAGTTGTAATTTACAATAGGCTTTAACATAATTTATTATTTAAGCTTTATGCTGGTACCGGTACATATTGTAAATTAACTATAAGTTGAATGCGACGAATATAATTTCATAATTAAGGAAAGAAGGCAGTGTTAATGTGAAGCTAGTGATTTAAATGAGATGAAAACCAGTGTCATATTATCAGTAACTTTATACCGGTACCAAGTTTTAAAATTCCATTGTGTCGTAAAAATCCAGTATTTTCAACCGTGTTAAACAGATAGGGATATTATTCTAAAATTCATATTTTTATTTAGTAACAAGCAGCATACTTACGTATTTATGTAATGTAACATAATTTTTCTGAAAATATTCTAAAATACCGTAATTCCATACAGCTGATAGACTAGAGATGTCCATCGCTGTGGAGTAACGGTTAGCATATCTAACGTAAAACGAGCGGGCTCAGATTCAAATCCTAGTTGGGACAAGTTACCTGGTTGAGGTTTCTTTTAGGTTTTCCCTCAACCCATTAAGAGAAAACGCTGAGTAAATTTTGGCGTTGGATCCTAGAGTCATTTCACCGGCGTTATCTTTATTTCAGTCAGACGCTAAATAACCATCGCAGTTGATAAAGCGTCGTAGAATAAACCAATTAAAAGAACTTGGAGAGTTGGCAACACTGATTGTGAAATAATCAGGCCTAATAAAGTTGCGAGCAGACATTGATTTTGTGCGTGCCTGCTGTTCTAATTCTTAAAACGTTTAAAAATAGCAAAATACGAATAAAATTAAATCCGTTAACCACGAGAACTTCTTCCTAGGCTATATCGTAACGGCAAGCGTAGCAGACAGCTTCGGTAGATCTAGCCTAGCCTAATAAATAATTCGCCCAAAGTTAACCCGTGTTCGTCCTACCCTCTCTCTATCTGTACAAACATTGAAAGTCCAGCTAATAATAATTGTTTCAGAAATATCATCATCAATAGCTATCAGGGTTTAGGCCATTTGGCCTGTTCCGTCTCAGGTGAAAAGCTGGTCTGTAATTTAATAATCTCCTGGGTAGTCTATCATTTGGCATCCGTAGAACATGCTCATGCCAGTTGCTCCGATACTTGTGGATTGTCTCTGTAATGGCTGCGATATTTAGTTCTTGTCGGATGTCTTCATTATATTTATGGTCATAGAGAGTGTAGCCTGCTAGCGGTCTTAGTAATCTCATCTCAGCTGCTTCTATTCTCTTCAGTTGACTAGTTGTTAGAGTCCAAGTTTCTGATCCATGTAGCAAAGTTGGAATGGCAAAGTTTCAGAAATATAATTACAATAATTCTTACTACAAAAAAAAAAAAAAATAACTTTAAATTAATATTATCATTTTCAACTAGCATTGTTGTGCATTAGTTAAGTGAAATCTGGACAAATTCTAAAGACACTGATCTCTAAATACAGTGAAACTTCCCTTAACGGACACTTCCCAATAGCGGACTCCTCTCAATAGCGGACATTTTAAAATTCCCCTGCAAAGTAACATTGGCCCTTATGATAAAATTCTTCCAAATAGCGGACATTCTCAATAACGGACGCGGACACTGAAATGTATCTCCCAACAACAATTAAAACTTCCAAATAACGGACAACGTGAAAGAAAAAAAAGAAAAATACGGTTGTAAATTAAACGGAATTCTAATGGAATTCTTTGCGACAATCATTATCGTGCATTTGAACGTCCTTGTGCTTTATTGAAGGTAAGCAGCACAGTTGTTAGTTGTGATACTGTACGTGAGCAGTCCGTACTTTCTTAGTTTGTCAAGTTGAGTGTTTGGAAATACAGTCACATTAAAAATGTCACAAAATCGTAAACGTTTGTCACTAAAAGAAAAAGTGGATATTGTAAAGCATAGTGAGAAGGAGAAATTAAGTGTTCGTGAGCTGGCCACAAAGTTTATAATAATCCGTGGCGCTACAGCCCGTGAAGAGCCTAGACCGACCAGCCGGCTGCTGGCCTCACGCCCACATCCCGAAGCAGAGGTGGACGATCATCCAACCAAAATGGAGCTATCGTGTGGTTAGCACGATGATCCCCCCAGCCGTTATAGCTGGTATTCGCAACCGAATTTCGCTACCTATCGCAGCTCCCCAAGTGCATCACGATGCTAGGTGGGCACCGATCCCATACACTGGCCGAAATTTCATGAGAAAATTTCTTCCCCCATGAGGAATCGAACCAGCGCGCATTCCGTAACGCGAGTCCTAGGCGGGATGCCTTAGACCGCGACGCCACGGCGCGGGACCCACAAAGTTTAATGTGGGAAAAACTCAGGTTAGTGATGTTTATTTCATTTACAAAACATTTACTGGTACGATTTCTCTCTGGATGAATACTATAAACAATCTCACTGTCTACTGTAAAAAGATGTATGAGAAATTTTAATGTACTGTATGTACTGCAGAAAAGTATATTCTATTATCCATGTGCTAAAAAGGATAAATATTCATCTTCCCTCTTGCTTAAAAAAGTCCCTTGTGCACCCATGTATTTCCCAATTTTGACTATGCTGACATTTTACTGACTGACCTTTCCAGCGACAACAAAACGAAACTTCAACGTGCTCATAATTTGTGTGTACGTTTTGTAAGCAATGTTCGTAAATATGATCACATTACCCCATCCCTGGAAGCAATAGGTTGGCTTAAACTAGATAAGAAAAGAAATTTACATTCACTTCTCCTTCTCTTCGAAATCTTGAACTCTTCTATTCCTTCGTACCTGTCGTCTCGCTTCACTTACCTTTCCTCCCACCACAATCTGAACACACGCTCTCGCCATGAAACAATACTAACAATACCATCCCATCGCACCTCTTCATACTCATCCTCTTTCACAATAGCCCTGCCAAGACTCTGGAATTCGTTACCTGCTAGCATCAGGGACTGTCGAAATAAAATTGAATTCAAACGCAAACTTACTAGGCACTTGGTCAGTAATTGAGACTCGTTCAGACATGGTTTCTTGGAAATAGTTCTCTTAATCTATCACAAAATATTTCAATATCCGGTAATTTCATCACTACAGAATTTTTTATTGTAGGTTTAATTTGCAATTTAGTAAATACAAAAATATTCTTTGTTCTTAACTTCTATGATAAAATGTCTAGCATTCATTAATCAGGTATTCTTGTTGTACTTTAATTTTTATTGTAATTATAAATTTAATATTAATTGTAATCTTATTGTTCATGTTATAGTTGTAATCCCCTGGTAGAGGGGCAGAGAAGGCCTGACGGCCTTATCTCTACCAGGTTAAATAAATAAATAAATAAATACTAATACTAACGATTTTCTAAATAGCGGACACTTCTCAATAATGGGCATTTAATTTTTCCCCGGCGGTGTCCGCTATTGGGAAGTTTCACTGTATATTACACATTTAAATTCGTCTACAAGTCTACATGTCAGATTACGAAACTGCGGGCCCGGGTTAAAATCTCTGTTGAGGCAAGTTGCCTGGTTGAGGTTTTTTTCCGAAGTTTTCCCTCTACCCATTGAGAACAAATACTGGGTAACCTGGACTCGTTTCGCTGGTATATCACCTTCATTTCACTCAAATGCTAGATAACCACCGCAGTTGATAAAGCGCCGTAAAATAAACCAATTTAAAAAAATGAGTCATTGTGTTTTTACATACTTTGTGTTTAATTCATTTAGTGTTCTGCCCAAGGGCAGGTCTTTCACAGCAAATGTTGTGTTTGATAACTTTAATTGGATATTAAAACACAAACACCTGCAGAATATTTTATGATACAGAAAAGTGTAATATTTTATTTACGGTACTTTAGGCTTTTTAAGCCATTCATAATTCTGTGATGTACTGAAATATAGGCCTACGCTAGTTTTCGCTGTCGAAAATGGAGTTATGCCGCTTGTAGTCGACTTCTTATGGCTGAAGCAAAACGTAAAGCATATGTTTGTGACTTCTGTGTTCCAAATAAAATGATTGTTTAATCTCTTGTCTTATTCCTCGCCATCGTAACTTGCTAGTAGTCATGTTTCCCTTATGTGGGGGAAAGATGATGAATTTGATCTATATACACACACAGTGGGCCAAAAATCACAAAATCTAAATGGTTATATTCCAGTAGCTAATGATTTCACTTGAAAGTTTATTTGACAGGCAAATTTCACAGTCTTTGTAGACCGGTAAAGTACTGTAATATTTAATTTTTTACCATTTATTAAACATTTTTTTTATTTTTTGTAAAGCAGTGCAAAATCGATCGTTTATACCGAACTAAGCATTATGGTCTTATGGGTTCAGCAGGCCAAGCCGTTTGTTGTGCTAACATCATTTGTTTTCTTCCGTTTTGAGTTCTCATTTTGTGAATAACGGGTCGCTTAACGAAGACAAGATTTTCATTAAACATTTGCACCAATGTGAATTTATCTGATAATTTACTACGCTCAGCGAGGAAGGTCCGTCAAACGTTTGATCACGGTCTAACTCGCGAAGCTCAATACGTAGTAAATATGCAAACATTAGATCGCTAATATCGCCTCATTACAGGCAATGCAAAATAGTACCGTCACAGTCTATTGTTTCTCACCCTCAGAACTCAAGCTTCGTGACTGATATAGTAGAATGTGGTTTGATTAGCAAGATACGGACATGATATCCTTCCAGAGATTATTGCGTGAAATATCGCATTTCTCAGATTCTCTGATGGTTTCCGCTGGAGTTTCAAACGAGATCTTAATCCTATGGACTATTTTGTATGGAGTCAACTACAAAAAGCAGTTTACTACAAAACAAGAATTCGTAATATTAAACATTTAAGACAACGCCTTCTTGAATGTTGGGACCGGCTTGATCAAAGACAGATATCCAGTGCTATTGGAAAATGGAAAAGACGCCTACAAATGGTTGTGCGGGCAAATGGCGGTCACATATAGCATCATTTTTAATTCTGATTATTTGAAATATCATTAATTATTATTAATTTTACCAACATTCAGTTTCTACATTTTGAAGTAATAAATCGTCTTCAAAAACCACATTTTTCGCATCATTGTGTATTGACCTCCATAAGATTTTAATTGAGCCTCAAAAGAACATAATAAAAAGTCCTGCTCATCTTTAAAGTCTACTCTTTCCAACAGTATATTCATTATAAATTAATGTTATGTATTTCCGAAAATAGAGTATTTCTAATTGTGTACCTTTTTTTTTTTTTGGCCCCACTATGTATATCCGTAAAGAGTGAGGTTATTAGGTCAAAACCGCTACGATAAAAATTGAAGATCTCGGTACAAAAACCGGTCAAGTTCAATTTTTTTTTTTTCAAAATGACATTTAGTAGGCCTAGATAGATAAAATATGCTGCATAGTTTGGTGCAAGAATCCGTCAAGTCTGACTTATAGTAACGTCTGTTCAGATGAAAAAGACTTGACTGCTCCACTGATTTGCGTCAAAAAACAGACACGACCGACTGATTCTTGTTTCGAGTTCTTCCCGCTAGATAAAGATAAGTCAATATTCTTTTCCTACAGTATATATTTCAATACCAACTTTAACTACAGCTTTGGTCCCTAAGATCAGAAAAGTGCCCTGGTGCCGCCTAGCCTCGAAAAACAGACATGGGTTCGAATCTAGATAAAGAGGTTGACATGGGTCTACGAATCTTGTTTAAAATTTTAATAAAATATAAATTAAAAAAATGATAAATCAGAAAAGGTTGACATGGGTTAATCAAAGAGGTTGTTACTGTTAGGTCTACGCAACTATGGAGTTGTTTAAAATATTAATAAAATATAAATTTTTATAAATGCAAAATTTGACGATAATATGGAAATCAGAAAAGTGTCCTGGTGCCGTCTAGCCTCGAAAAATAGACATGGGTTCGAATCTAGATAAAGAGGTTGTTAAAAACTATGGAGTTGTTTAAAATTTTAATAAAATATAAATTTTATAAATAAAAATTTGACGATAATATGGAAATCAGAAAAGTGCCCTGGTGCCGCCTAGCCTCGAAAAATAGACATGGTTCGAATCTAAACAAAGAGGTTGTTAAAAACTATGAGTTGTTTAAAATATTAATAAAACATAAATTCTTATAAATACAAAATTTTACGATAATATGGAAACCAGAAAAGTGCCCTGGTGCCGCCTAGCCTCGAAAAATAGACATGGGTTCGAATCTAGACAAAGAGGTTGTTACTGTTAGGTCTACGCAATTATGGAGTTGTTTAAAATATTAATAAAACATAAATTCTTATAAATACAAAATTTGACGATAATAAAATATAAAAATAGACATTTTCTATAAAGAGGTTGTTACGCTAAAATTTGAAAATATTAATAAAATATAAATTTTTATAAATACAAAATTTGACGATAATATGGAAATCAGAAAAGTGCCCTGGTGCCGCCTAGCCTCGAAAAATAGTACCTTGGCGCCGCCAGGCCTGAAATACACTCCTGGTTATATATTTTATCAAGTCATAAATTTAAAACAAATTCCAAATTGTCGGAGTGCTTTCGTTTGATTAGCAAAACTGGTCGTAAAATTGACCACAGTGAACTGATATTAGTACCGATTTACCTCTGTAGGAGGATTTCTTTCATCTGTGTTTCATCTCTGTGGCTCACCACAGATTGCAGGTTAAGTGCAATTATGTTTGTGTTATGGGTGCGTGATTGTAGATGTTAATATTCTAGTAGATTGTTAAGAAATTCAGCCAGGAAATTTTATATTAATGTTTAAAAAATTTTCGGAATTGTGTGAAGATAGAAGTGTATGCCGAGATGTTAAAAACCTCGAGTCCAAATGGTGCAAGGGGGTCAGTAAAAGAAGAGGTTATCGTACTAACCTTTCACAAGTAAGTTGTATATATTTCAGCTTAATGTAATTAAAATTACCGTAATTAATATTATTATAGAATTTGCATAAATGCGTCGTTTATTACATCAAATTTGTCGTAAAGTTCACGTCACAAGATAAGGAAGGGGAAAGAAACGTATGCCCCCTTAACATAGGCGCAGACTTCTTTGAAATATTGGGGGCCGGGGATGGGAGTCTACAAAAAATTCCTCCGGGACACAGCATACGATTCCTAGTCAATTCCGCTGATCTCTGGACAGTTGGTTTTAAACCCTAGCCATAAGACACTATAATATTTTCACGAAAGTGCAGGGGGGGTCCACAAGTAAAACTTTGTGTTTACGTGAATCTCCACGAGTCGAGCCACAAGTCCACAAAACCAGGACCTGTAAAAATGTTATTGTAGCTATTCGGTTTTTTGTTACACTTCATGATAAAGAATTCTGGTTCCGTTCTTATAGGCCATTCGTTATTTCGCGAAACCTATCTGCGCGAGGAGAAACAGGAAGTGAACTGAGAAGCTTCCCTCCGTCGTTACGCTTCTACTCGCAGTTAGCTCCTTTACCCGCACTATAAGATTCTCAGGATTTAATTAAACAAAAAACACGTCAGTTTAGATATTGTATGAAACTAGTCTTACCGGTAACTGATTATTAATTTTCACCCCCACTTTGAAATTTCAAATGGCATCCCTATCCTGTGATACTTAAATTTAAAAGAGTATTAAATTGTTTATACATCTCATTTGTGTTCGCATCTTTTGTTTTCTATCGTCGCCTGGCAACCTGGATTGTTGTTATTGTTGATTAGAGCTGAAGCGAATAAAGCTACAAAGACTATTAAGCATTTCATGTAATAGTTGCGTTTGTGTATTAAATTATTTGAAAAAGGTGCGTATCCTTTAAGAGAGAACAGAAAGCATCCTTATTGATTAAATTTAGGAAATTACACAAAATAAACTGTGTTTTCAATTTTCATTCTACGAGGCGTGTTCTTAAAGTAAGTTCCAAAAGGGTATAGTAAGTAAACGGGAAGATATTTACAAACTATTTTTGTTGCATTGTATTCCCCACACTTCAATTACTTCTCACTATAATCTCCACCATTATTGAGGCATTTATCGAGACGTGGCACAAGTCTTTCTATCCCCTCATTGTAGAATTCGCCCGCCTGCAATGCGAACCACTCCCGCACTGCTGTTTTCACTTCGTCGCCATCAATACGTTGACCACAGAGGAACTTCTTGAGGTACAGGAAGAGATGAAAGTCACTCGGAGCCAAATCCGGGCTGTAGGGGGGATAGTCAATTTGTTCCCAGCCAAATTTCGAGATGAGATTTTGGGTGTCATCGCCATCAAAACGTTGACCATCGAGGAACTTCTTGAGGTGCAGGAAGAGATGAAAGTCACTCGGAACTAAATCCGGGCTGTAGGGGGGATGGTCAATTTGTTCCTGTCCTCATGATTTTTTTCATCGACAGCACGCGCCAAATTGTCATTGACCATAGATGGCCGACCGGTATGCTGCTCGTCATGCACAGAGACGCGGCCCTCTTTGAACTTCCTAACCCATCTCCTGACCATTCCATCACTAATGGCATCATCACCATACACCTCACAAAGTTGACGATGAATGTCAGCTGGTTTGATGTTTCTCGCATTCAAGAAATGGATAACAGAGCGCATCTCACATTCGGCGGGGTGCTCGATCACTTTAAACATTTCAACTGATCATTGTAACCCCACACACGGACTGAAGCTCTGAAACTGCATGCACAGCTTGTCTGAAGATTGAAGAAGAAAATATGCATGCGCAAAATAACGATTGCAGCGATGTGACGGCTATAATTGAAAACGGAACTTACTTTAAGAACACGCCTCGTACAATCAACTGACAATAACATCAATATCTTACAGATTGCCAGGCGACGATAGAAAACAAAAGATTCGAAAGCAAATGAATGAGATTTATAAACAATTGAATACTCTTTCAGATTTAAGTATCACAAGATAGGGGTGCCATTTGAAATTTCAAATTGGGGGTGGCTTGGGTGAGCGGGTGAAACTTAATAATCAATTAAGACTGGTTTTAAACTTCTCCCTCAGTATTTAAATTGACGTGTTTTTTGTTTAATTTTACATCCTATTTAAATTATATAATTATTTAGACTGGGAAGTTTTGAAATAAACGCTCTGTATGTAAGGCGTACTAAAAAACTCAACAAACCAAACCTAACCTATCACTGACCCTCAATGATGTCACTGATGTCTAGACTGACCATATGTCCCGGCAAAACTGGGACGGTTCTGGTTTCAAGGTCCTGTCCCAGTGTGCCGGCCAGTTTGCAAATTGTCCCTGAAAAAAATAATGAAGGACTTAATCATGGGAATCAGGAAGGGAATTATTTTTATTAAGTTATTATTATTAATTTTATTTCATTGCTTTCTAAAATTTCGAAGTTGCCCATAGACAAAGCATACCAAATAACAATAAATTTAATAGGCCTGCTCCTATCATATTGTAAAATTAACATTGAACTCTCCTGCACATAGTTCTATGGCAAAATAAAAAATAACACACAGTTGTTAAAGTTCAGTGAAGTGGTTACTGAAGCCAAGAGGGAATAAAGACAGTGCAGTATCATATTATGAAAATTATTTAAAATAATTCTTAATGTTCATCAACACTCACAGGGAGTAAAAACTTTTTTAAAGTTTAACTGTTTTATTCTAAAAACAAAAGAAACATTTAAAAATACATAATTCATAAAATACTTTCAATTTTTAAATTAACAATAATTCTTGGCAGGGACTACTCAAATATACAATTATTTTGATTGGGATTGGCGTTATCCGGGTAACTATTTTTATGCCAATCAATCATTTAAAAGTTAATGTTAATTTTTCATAAACTTATCAGTTTATAATTGTCTTGTACATAATTGTTAAGTTTAGCAACTTGGACCCGTGAAATATTCGCCTGGAAGATAAGTATATACAGTCAGTTTGGACAAATCAAAATTTGATCGGTGTACAGATGTCCATCATATTGACCAACGTTTTCTACCTAATTACCAGTTATTTAAATGCTCCCTGGTCTAAATGTAATTTTGGTGCAAGAAAATTCTTTCAAATTGTTCTTTTATCCAATTAATTTAAATACGATAATTTGGTCCAGAGAGCATTTCAATAATTAAAATATCGTCTGTCTGTAGGAGAACATACTTTGAAGACATTGCGATCCAGTAGGCATCGCTTGTTTTTTGCTCCTCTGTCAATTGATGTGGAACCCATTGCGCACAGATTTTTCAGTAATGCAGGTGCTTCGACACAATGAAGTGTACAAAACAGTAAGTTATTTCCTCCAACAACAAAACTCTTCCATAGTGATCTGTCGATTTCCCCGTATAATGCCATCAACCTCAGCAATAACAGCAGGAGTGATGGCACGATGAGACCTGTCCTGGACAGCATCTCTTGCAGTGACACGCGTCCCTCTCGGAATCTCTTGTGAAATTCCAGTACACGTGAACATGACATGCTGTGTTTGCTGTAAACAGCAGACGTGTGACAGTGGATTTCTGATCCTTCTACTCCTTCAGCAGTCAAAAATCGCACTACATCTCACTGTTCTTCTTTACCTGTCTCCATTAGTGATGTTGAACGAACAAACGTATCTCTAACCTCACTTCCAGCACATAAATGAAGACTAGTGTGTAAGCAGAGGTTGTAACTGAGGTTTCGCGAGTTGCCACCAGATGTCAGTTCAGCAATCAAATTCCAGTGGTACCAACTTGCCTGCCGTGAGATATATATGCATGGTGACCCATTTTCATTGGACTGCCCCTCATACTACTGTACACTTGGATTTTTTTAATTAAAAAAACATTTACTTGTTCTTTTAAAGTGTTGTTGTTTTTTAATGCCAGGCGTTTGACAATAAAGTCATTTGACCTCTTGCATTCCAATATTTTTCAAAGATATTATCATGGTCAGCCACTGAAGCACAGATTTTTAGGTGTTCCGAATTCATTTCTTGGTTTGAGTTGCACAATGGGCAGTTAAGGGACTGATATATTCCAATTCTATGCAGGTGTTTGGCCAAACAATCATGGCCTGTTGCCAATCTAGATGCAGCTACAGACGATTTGCGTGGTAAATCGGGAATTAACTGTGGATTATGATGCAGAGTTCCATTTTTTTCCCCTTGAGATTGTGTTATCAAATTTTGTTTGTTGAAGTCTAAGTATGTAGATTTAATAGATCTTTTCACAGAGTAATACGTAGATTTTGTAACAGGTCTGTAAGTAGCAGTGCTGCCCTTCTTTACTAATGCATCCACATCCTAGTTTCCCAGGATTCCACAAGGGGATGATATCCATTGGAATACAATTCTTTTATTGAGTGACATTAATTGAGAGAGCATTTAAGTTATTTCTGCTGTTTGAGATGAAGGTGTGTGCCTAGAGACTATTGATAGAATAGCTGCTTTGGAGTCTGACAATATAACTGCATTTTTAAATTTATTGATGAGGCATAGAAGATTCTTGAGACTTTCACTTATTGCAATGATTTCTCCATCAAAACTTGTTGTTCCATATCCAAAAGAGATCTATAAAGTGAGAAGAGACAGCACGTAACACCTGCACCGGCACCTTGTTCTCTGGAGATCAAGGATCCGTCGGTGTATAAATGAAGCCAGTTTTGTGGAGGGTACCTAATATTGTCTCTAAAGACAATTGTTTCATTATTTCAGTGTTTACTTCTGATTTCAGCAGTGAATAGGGATTATAAAGAATGGACACTGAGAAAATTTTCCTGTTCTGTTTCTCTATGGGCCGGCATTTAGTTCCACTTTCAAGCACTGAGGTTAGTGTAATCGAGCATACGCTAAGATAATAATTGAGTATGGAGTTGAGACACAGGATCCTAACATCGCCTACCTTATTGCATAATCCAGTAACGCTTTGCTTCAAATAAATTCAAGTTAACAGCTTTTCCTTATTTCTCAGTGGCAAACTAGTTGTAATAATAATTTTTTATATTTCAGATATAATAAATTATATTATAAAATTAAGTATCGAATTCGTTTAATATTTGTATATAATATAATATCGGTCTTACTAATAAACCTTGTATAGTTTTTATACGAGACTTCTGCAGAGTTGATACAGAAAACGTTACTAATAAACCATCCATGAGCGATGGATGTATAAACAGTCTGTAACTATACATGGGAATTGTTTTGCAGTAGTTATATACACGAAACCCCTTGTTTAAGCGTTGTATATAAAGAAAAAAATGGCCGCCCCTCTAACAGCTGTTCGTATCGACTGTCATTTTATGATGATGGCTGCCTTGTAACCACAAAAGAACAAACCAAAGAGCATAGAATGATTAGAGTAATATTGCTGTAGCTTGTACTCTTTGACTAAAATATAGTGTGGAAATCGATCAGAGCCAGTTGTATTATCGATACTTAACACGGCACACTAGACCACTCTACCGGATGCAATAGAGAATCTCAGATATTCTATTACCTTTCGTAATGAAATAATGACTATGACGTAACAGTTATACTGTTATACACGACGTATATAGTGATTATTAGTAAGGAATTTACACACGACTTACAAACGAGCTACTCATTGTATAAGTATAAGATAGTTAAACGTCTGTATATAGAGTTTTTATTAGTAAGACCCTATAGGTATATGGTTTTACTTCTCATAGGAGTTTTGTTTTTCCATTTTCAGTGCTATCAAATCATTACATATTTTAATTGTTGTTGGGGTCAACGTCTCAACTCTCATTATAAAGGAACTCTAGAGTCTAGACATTACAGTTAATGACTGATTTATTATTTTATGGATCCAATTTATTTTATTTGAGTACATAATGTACCTAGATGTATTAATTTGTCTCCTGGGAGAAAGCAGAATCTCACGCTCTAGCTGGCTTGAAGGTCATTGAAATCAGTCCGGGTACATCAACGATACCGACGCGAAGTGTCCATTCTTTATAATCCCTATTCGCTGATTTCAGTATTTCTTCTGTTAAATTTAGATTATATTCTATATTTAATAGAGTTAAAGGGTTTGGTTTAATTTGTAAGTTTTTCTTTTAAAGTGTAAATTGCTTATAACAGTTATATCTACACTTCGTCACTAATTCCATCATCTAATTCTTGTTCTTTCTGGTCCCTTAAATTTATCTGAGGATTTCTGATAGGAAACTTTGATAAAATAAAGACACATCTTAAAAAAATCATTCTTTATTCTCTTTTATTAGCTACAAATCTTTCTCACTCAAACTGCAGTCATGTATAAGTTTATACTAACATGCAATTTTATATTAATCTGTATATAACAATGTACAAATTTTTCTAGGAAAGACTTTTTGTCCACCACTGACACGATGGATTATCAGAACATTTGAGGTATATCAGGCACAGTGACACATACATGGTGTGTCGTGGAGCAGGCTGGGCATGAATGATATTATCAAAATTGTGATTACAGTTGAACAAGGCAATTCTGATTGATGGCATTTGTATAGCAAATTTTTTTTTGCACATATGTTTTTTTCACCTTATATTACAATTAGCAATTATATAGAAACAATTTTCAATATATCCAACATTATCAATAACATTTAAACACTTATTTAATATTACAATCTGAATCAAAATGAGTTATAAATCACAACGTTCTCTGAAATAAACAATCACACTTATTTAGGTACATTCATCGAGATAAATTTTCTGTACTTACATGAATAAATATAAATTCAAGTTTGACATTAGCTGTTGTACTGACAAAACAAACCCTATAAGCATTTCACCCTACTGCAAATCACTCTCATCTTTAGAAGTCCAAATACCATATTGCAAAGAAAAGTGACAAATTACTAAACCGTTCTCTGAATTTCCTTCTTTCTTGTAACCGAACAACCTTCCATTTGATTCAGTAGTTGCTGTGTCATTATGAAGCTCTATAAGTTCATAATGGATTTAAGCAATTTATGATTCCTCAAATATACATGCTGAACTATAAGAAATGTCATTAATTTCAAGGGGTTACTTTTTGAGATATTTCGAACAAGAAAGTTTAATGCAAGTTCGTTCATTTTTGCGTCCTTGTCAAGATAAAAGTTGTTTTATATGAAACATTTCATAGCGTGTTCTGGGAAAGCCATTTTTTTTTTCGTTGTTGGTAACTCTATAGCATCTATTAGGGAGAGTTTTAATTGGACAGTGGGTTTTTCATCTACCACCATTGGTAGTACCTGAATTACATGGTTACATTTCTCTATTCAAAACGTAACCATGTCAATCTATCATCGTGTGGTAGATGAAAGAAACTCACTGTCCGATAGCATCTACCCGACTTCCCTAGATGCTTTATGGTTGTGCTAACAGATGGAGTTACTTGTCAACAATGTGACGCTGAAACGTGTGTTCAGGTTACTGCCCAGCGACAGTCCTGATGTATTTTTATATGTGATGATTGGTTAATTAATATTAACCCGGCACACTCACAATCACATTCATATAAATTTCCAGACTCTAGACACCCAGGGAATTCTTCTTCTTCAGGAAAAATTCACCGAGTGCCGAATCCGGGAATCGAACCCGGGACCTCCTGATCTGGAAGCCAGACCATGGAGGCTGTCTGGGAAAGCCATTGATTGAATTGATTGCTCAGTAAATTTAAGAGAGCAGTGTGCTGTATTATGATGATAAATGATAAATAATTTTAGTTTTGTCCTTCAAATATGCAACTTTTCGTTCTGCAAAGGAATTTTAAAATGTAACATTTGTTCAGATCAAATTTCTGCATATTTAAAGGACAAAACTAAAATTCTTTCAATCAATACTTTCTCAAAACACGTTATGAAATGTTTAATATAAAACAGTTTTTATCTCGAAAGGAAGTAAAAACAAGCAAACTGTATTAAACTTTGTTGTTTGAAATATCTCAAAGAATAACCCCCTGAAATTAATGACTGACGTTACTTACAGCTTCAACCTGTATATATACTTGGTTTCTAGACTGTATGGTACATTTACTATCATCATGTGCAGTTCGGAGGCACAAACACCTCTGACCATCCCATCCCACGCTCACAGTTGCCACATGTCGTGCTAACTGACGGGGTTCTGTCAATTTTTCTAAACGAGGGTTGTGATTGGTTACTAACTGGCGAAGACAAGATTTCCGTCACAGTAAGGAAGACATTTATTTATGACAACCAATTAGTAGGGACGGTAGAAGGTCTGTTGGCAAAGTCCTTTCTGTGAAACTGCACCGTGATATAAAATGAACTTTAATTCTACAGAAGAACTACATCAAAGACGGTACCATTTTTTTCTTTAACAATTGCATAATATGAATAGTATAGAGTACTAAGCACGTGGTTTTACTTTCCAGCACCCAATACTTTCCACAGAATAACCTAGAACTATTCACATGTTGTGCAGAGTAATGAATGGATGTATTACTGCTATAATGGCATGTGCTGATGAGACATGTAATTTAAGTACCGGTACGTAAGTTTGCTCGAGAGGTCCAGGTGGAAATTTCTGGACAGTGAATGTCTATGACCACATCAGTGCCAGTGAAGGTAGAGATTATTGTCGAAACAGAACCTATTTGTACATAATTAACAGTCGTGTTTTACATTTAAATGGTGAACTGTTCACTTGTGATATCTGATGTGGACAATATGGTGGCGATACATCCATTTATTACTATGAACAACAGATGAATAGTTAGCTGTGTTATTCTGTAGAAGGTATTGGTTGCCAGAAAGTAAAACCACATGCTTAGTACTCTATTCTATCCCCAGTTAAAGAAAAAAATAGTGCCTCCTTTGGTCTTTTTCTTTTGTAGAATTATCTTCTAGACTGCTGTGAATTAACACTTATGAGTTAGCTATATACAATAACATAAAATGTAATATATCTCTTGAGGGTTTCCAATTTGGTTAGTGGAGGCTCCTTTCACTTGCAAATGTATTCTGATATATACAGCCATCTTTCAGACTACTTATGTGATATCTTTATACTCTTAATAAAATGTTAACAAAAAGCAAATGAAACTGTATATAATTCTTTGGCTGCTTTTTCCCATATGGAATCAGCTTTACAATAGTAGGTACAAACCCAAAAATAAAATTCAGGTGGCCCAAATTTTGTACAATGTATCGTGAGATACGAAACTGCAACTTCAGTATTTCCCCCCACCCCCATTACTTGATCACCTGCTTAAATTGTGGGGTTTTGTAGCTGTTGGGTTCATTTCACTACTGGTAACACTTCTAGGAATACACCCAGATATCACGATAGTTAGTCATTTTGTAGCTGGTGAGTTGGCACAATAAGATGTTTTACAAGCAAGCTATTATAAGAAATTAAAATTTACCAATTCAGACAATATATCTTGTGCATATTTTATATCGCGATAATACAGTAGGCCTATAATATGTTGCGGAGATATAATTATTATAATGTAATGTAGTTTTAAAAAGAAAAACATTTCTTATGCTATGAACGTTTATTTAGTAATATTTAGTACTTTAGATTCAAGGTTGGTAGCATTGAAGCACCAGCCATTTTCGATAATTTGATTCTTAGTGCCTCACCATATGCTTTTTTTTTTTCGAAAGATGGGACATGACAGTTAAGTGGCCATACATGGAATTAAGTGCTATGTTGCCAATTTGGGTGGCCATGCTATCAACTAATGTAAGCTATCAGCATTAAACATTTATAAACATTTCACGTGAAGGTATGAAACAATACAAAAATCGACAGAGAATGGAATGAAACAAATTGCTCCAAGAGGGCTATTGAGCACTCACTACGTAAGTTTGGAAACTCAACTTTTGTCACCATAACAACAGGTTTCCACACTATGTGATATTCAGTTGTTTTTACGATCGCAGCACTAATGTCATGTCCCATCATTATAAAAAACAGGTATAATCGACACAGTAATAAAACAATGAAGTTCAATTCAGTCACTTTTCTTTGCTAACAGTAACAGTATTACATAGTTTTTTTTTTTTTTTTGGATTAGCAGTTAATTTGGAATGTGTACCTCAGGGCTGATCATTCGATCCCAATCACACATCACACCACCGGCTAAATAACACACATTCGTTATGTTTCGATACATTTACTCCGTCGCTCATTCTTCCAGGCCTGCATATTGTACAAAGGATTACATTATTTTCATAAATTGTTTCAAATAATATAGTTACACTTTTACATAGGATGTAATTTTCTTCACTAATACGCTGTCTCAATAGCTACATTACTCGATAAAACAATAGCCCAACTGTTAAGTACAATTACTATGGTCTCCATAAATTAATAATGAGATAATATGCATTGGAAGACAAAACACCTTATTCACAGTACACATTGCATGTTCACTGTGACAGATGTAAATCTCTCCAAGACTACTAAAGCAGAAGTCTATTATTTTTATTAGTCTTGAATGAACACTATTCATGGTTTTCAAATATAACATAATACCCTCAGGTTTGTGTTGAATACTACTTGCATATTTGAAAGAATCACTTTTGAATTTACTCCATAATACGATTATTGTTTCAGTCTCTTTAAAATTTTATTATGTTCTACCAGTGGCGTAACTTACGCCCCCGCAGACCCAGAGTTGCAGGGGGGGGGCCCTGAAAACGTTACTGACGCATATTTGGAAATGAGTTCAAATTACAGTTGAAGGCCCACATTATGTATTTTTCTTAACTTGTAGCCACTCTTTTTACTCTCTGGCATATGGAAATCTGTGGTAATGACCGCCATCATAGCCCCCATTGATTGTCTCAGTAGACTCGCCCACAAATATACTGCAGTGACGCCAATGTTGAAAATGTGACAGAGTGATTTTTATGGATGGAGACATTGTTTCTCATGGTGTATTTTCATGTCATCAGGTTGCCAGCCAGTTGCAGCATATAAACAGTAAACGCACATTGAAATAAAGAAGTTTTGTATAGCAACACATCTGCTTGTTACTAGATTTAATTCATCATTTTTCTCGTGTTTTGTGACAATTAAACCTTTTAAAAATAATTATGAACATTTAAGTGGTGCAGAAAAACGCAAAAGGAAAAAACTTTAAAAATATACGATGAAAGAGTGATGGAACAGAGAAAAATCTCTCCGGTGCCAGGATTTGAACCCGGGTTTTCAGCTCTACGTGCTGATGCTTTATCCACTAAGCCACACCGGATACAACCCCGACGTCGGACAGAACTGTCTCTGATTGAGTTCCAACTCTTGGGTTCCCTCTAGTGGCCGCCCTCTGCACTACGTCATAGATGTCTATGAACATAGGACCGAAGTCCACACATGTGCTGAGGTGCACTCGTTATGAGTGACTAGTTGGCCGGGATCCGACGGAATAAGCGCCGTCTTAAATCACTTCGTGATTTACGCATATCATATATTATTTCAATGTACCGAAGTACATATGATATTTCATGCAGATATTCTGCGACATCATACGATGAAAGAGTGATGGAACGGAGAAAAATTCTCTCCGGCGCCAGGATTTAAGACGGCGCTTATTCCGTCGGATCCCGGCCAACTAGTCACTCATAACAAGTGCACCTCAGCACATGTGTGGACTTCGGTCCTATGTTCATAGACATCTATGACGTAGTGCAGAGGGCGGCCACTAGAGGGAACCCAAGAGTTGGAACTCAATCAGAGACAGTTCTGTCCGACGTCGGGGTTGTATCCGGTGTGGCTTAGTGGATAAAAGCATCAGCACGTAGAGCTGAAAACCTGGGTTCAAATCCCGGCGCCGGAGAGAATTTTTCTCCGTTCCATTGCTCTTTCATCGTATGATGTCGCAGAATATCTGCATGGAAATATCATATGTACTTCGGTACATTGAAATAATATATTGAAAAATATGTTTCGAAATTGAATAAAATAGATTCAATATTTCGACCAAGCAGTCAAACACAAACTACCTGTGCTCCAGGACTCAAGAAAGACTTAGCGCTCTCAGGCCCGGTTTCTTCAATCTTTGTTATAATGCACCTAACATAGCGTTAATTAACTGTAAGTTAAAAGTATGAATTGCTGTTAAAAATATTGCGTTTCTTCGACTTTATATTTCACATTTTAACATTCTGTTTGTTAACTCTCTGTTAGGACCAGAGATTCTAGAGTTCAACCATAACCTATAACCAAGTATAGGCTCACTTCTGTTTTCTGAACTCTGACAATTGCGATTCTCGCTTGTTTCCGTTGTTTGATTCAGAGAGAATAGAAGTCTTTCTATTCTCTCAGGTTTGATTTCTGCTTCTTTCCTCGTCTGTATCACAATAGCATTGAGCGGCGTATTGGTATTGCTATTATGAAATGGAAAACACTGGAACAAAAAGAAATCTTGAGACTAATTTCTCTTCGTTCGAAAGAAACCTTCTGCTGGAAATTATTTCCCAATATAAACCAATTAATGAGAATAAACAAACAAACGGATTTAAGTTGAAAGCGAAAAGTGAGGCTTGGCAGAAAATAGCCTATACCTTTGTATGAACTTCTGGTCTGTCAAATTACAGAAATAATCCGCTCTGTTTATGTATTCACGGATATCATTTTATAAATAATGCAGATATATAAGTTCAGCATCTAACGCACCAGCCATATTGGATACTTCTATGCTAACAGAGAGTTAAATGATTTAACTGCATGAAATTGGGCAGTTAAATTAACATAGGTTTTAACAGCCTGTTAGTACTAACAGTAGTTGAAGAAATGCTTCAACTGTTAAGTTTACAGTTAAAATGGTATAACACACTGTTATAATTTAACATAGGTTGAAGAAACCGGGCCTCAGTGTATTAAATATTGAATGTGAAAAGGTCCAAAGACTTATGTACATGATTTGATTGAGTTAATTGCTTCTCAAAAGGCTAGAAGAGAAAAGCGCTTGTTGAACTAAGCTTCACATTAAATTTGTCTTACGTAGGCCAATTAGTAAAATAGAAGTTATATCATTTAAATTTTTTTCAGTTCTGTTCACTTAATTTTGTTTAAAAATGGCGTATTTTGCTATGCTAAACTGTTTTATTCAAATTAGATGTAAAAAATAAAATTATGAAAATATGAAAAGATAGGGGCCCAGCTATAAAAAGTTACGCCACTGTGTTTTGTAAAGTATCGATACAAATGGATACAAAATATCTGTTTCTGTTGCTTTCACAAAACTACGTGACACTATTGAAAGTTGCTGTCTTAAGGTTTTGTTTCTTGCTCACAAATGGCATGGAATTGCAGTCTATAACATAGCGAATACTTAATACAAGACATCATAAGTACTGTAATCCAACAACTTTGAACACTGATTAACAGGAATTAGCCCGGTGTTCACTATCTCTAAAAATTCAAGAAACAATAAATGTGTAATCATTAGGTACAAATATGTTGCATTGACACAAGATACATGTGCTGTAAAGTCAACTGAAACATTGAAATGACAGTACTGCATAAAAAGTGTGACTAAAATGTTACAAACAAATTAAAATACTCGTGTATCAGTATTCAACATAAACCACATGCATAGATAGACAAACTAAAGCAATCTCAATTGATATCTATTTATTAAACCGCCTAGGAACCCATATAAAATTAAAATTTATAACTGTTTTATACTTATGATTAATAGTGACCATATTCAAAACGTATTTACACATTTGACTGTGACTAAAGCATTTTTATTTTTATTTTTGCTATTACAACTAAATAATTATGTTATTAGTATGATTTTAATGAAGCGTATATAATTGCCTTCCCCTTGTGAAGCGAGGTTCTCTGTTACAAGTTTCGTTCTTTTCAAACACTGGATCTTACGCTTGAAGTGCCAGAATTATTGTACATTATAACCCCCATCTAACTTACACATTTCGAAAATATGGAGAACCTCCTTCAATCATATTGGAACCGTATTTGCAATGAGAACCTTCTTGTTAAATTTCGTGTAGGCTTTGTACCTTATAATTCATCAGTATGCTTGAACATGTTCTTACCGTGATGTTCTTTACAGCATTCTTGACATCTTTGGAAACTCTGTTAAATATACATATACGTGTATTTATATTTTTCATCTATTTATATATATTTATTTTAACCTGTCTCAAGTATGTGACAGTACACTCAGAACTTGCGTGCCACTTGATCTGTCTGACTCTCCTTCTTCAAATCTCTGACAAGGGAAGTATCACACCCTGCATGCCGAAACTTGCCTCGAAACTTTGGTGACATAACCGATGTACTATGAGAAGGCCACGTGAAAAATATTAGTTGCCTGTTTCCACTGCAAGGCCCCGAAATAAACCCCGGAATTTTGCATGTAAGTAATAGGGAAGTGGATACTAGTCGCTACTAGTTGGAATGGACAGCCCTTCCTCTGTGCAAGCCAGTGGAGCGGAGAGTGGCAATCAGCAGCGAACAGACGTACGTGAGTCAAGGTCAGTAATACAAGCGGACGACTACAGGGTTATAGGTCTCGCAAGGACGGAATACCGACGGAAGGAATGCCAATCAAACACTGCGATAAGGAAGAGCGGGCGACAGGAAAGGTCACGAGATAACTTTAATGATATTCAATATCAGTGTGACAATGAAGTGTTTATTCGTTGTGCATGGTGCCCAAAAAGAACTGTGTTTTCAACATTCAATCGATGGGCGGCCGGGTAGCTCAGTTGGTAGAGCAGCTGGCTACGGACTGGAAGGTCCGGGGTTCGATCCCAGGTGGTGACAGGATTTTTTCTCGTTGCCAAACTTTCAGCCTCCTATAAAATTGAGTACCGGGTCTTTCCCGGTGGTAAAAGGCGGTCAGAGCGTGGTGTCGACCACACCACCTCATTCTAGTGCCGAGGTCATGGAAAGCATGGGGCTCTACCTCCATGCCCCCCCCCCCCCAAGTGCCTTCATGGCATGTTATGGGGATACCTTTACCTTTTATTTTTTACATTCAATCGATACCAGTCACTTCTGTCTCTTGTTTATACTTCATTGAGAAGATGGGACGCGAGAGAGTTTACTCCATTTCACACGGGCACTCCACTCCACTCGCCAGGGAGGCAGGGATGTCCAGCTGCGCCGCGTTATCGTCTGGCCACAGAAGGATTCCAGCTTCGATTTCGGGGCCTTGCAGTGGAAACAGGCAGCTAATGTTTTGCACGTGATCTTCTCGTAGCACATCGGTTATGTCACCAAAGTTTCGAGGTGTGATACTTCCATTGTGAGGATCGGTGATAAAATGCGACAATTTTACTTTAAGGAGGGGGTGCTAGCTCTCAACAGCACTTTGGTCAGTAGGAAAGGGAGATGCCGACCTCCGCTTCATATTGTACTGTGATACACTCCTGCTCCGGAGCTAGCGAGGACATCCTTCGTAGCAGGTTCCTGTCACAAAATATTTGTTAGAAATGAACATTTCGACCTGTATCAGAAATGGACATCTCGCACATCTGTCGGCGTTCCGGCCTTCCCGTGCTCTGTCATTTTATCACTTGTCCCCGATAAAGGGGAAGAATGATCTAAATTTGATCTAGAATTAAGCGATGTGTTGCCACTTGTGGAGTTTCCCGAAGTTCCATTGCAGTTAACTTCTCGACTATTCATGGTAGCAGTCACCATGTCTTCAATTTGGTGCAGGCAGCCTTGTAGGTAGTCCTAAAAGTAAAACAGAGGAAAATTAAGTAAGCAATAAAAAGTTTCTAAAATATGTTCATTAAATAATGTTTCTAAATGTAGAATTATACACCTTAATCCTTTAATACATTCATTAAAGTACACCCTTATAACGGTAGTAAAAGACAAGAAAACGTCACGCAGGCTGGAAATCATTATGTTTATGAAATGAAATAATATTCAAATAAATTCAATTTGTCATCTCAATGTCGATTTCATAATTATATCAAGTTTAACGTTTATCTTACTCTCTAGATCAGCGTCTTACATTCGTTGCCCGGAAAAGTTTCATACGACTTTTTATGCTCGACCATATTTATGAATAATAACTTGACATTATTCGTATGAAGTATTCATTTTATTTGTATCTGAAACTTGATTTCAGAAACATACTCGGTCTTAAGTGACCTTGTGCATAGCTCGTGAAGAATTGTGAGATGTGCGCAGACGCGAAATACGAGCGTCTTATTGATTTTTTCATACGATGCTCGAACAATGTCATTGACCTTGATGTAATGTATGAGAATATTTTTCCGACAAATGAACTAATTTTGATATAAATGAACTGGAAATTGATTAACCTAGAATTGAAAAAAAACGAGATGACAAATTGAATTTATTTGAATATTATTTACAATTAACGCTAATTATTATAGTAACAAAAACATAACCCTCTGCGACAGTATTGGATTTCCAGCCTCCGTGACGTTTTGCCTCGTCTTTCGATTGCATATCCGAGAATAATTGCTACAATGGTGTTTTCTGATTGAAAACCTGAACTTTAATGAATAGGTGTACTTTAATGAGGTCCATTAAAGGGCTGCTACCAGGTGTATAATTACTACATTTCGGCATGGTCGAGCATAAAAGTCTTTATACATTCATAGTATCAGGCATATATTCTTCTGGAAACACTATGGAAGCAGATGGCTTATGAAAATCATTAATTTGTTTTGAAATTGATGTTATTAATTTATTTCTTGAGAATTTATCTTAATTATCTATACAGAATATCATTGGAAAAAGAGTATTCACAAGGAAAAGTCAGGCTAGTTTACTTTTATAGTGATTAGTAAATGATAAATGAATGTTCAATATATTGTAGAAAAAGGAAAACATGAACGAAATTTATGGCAATTTAACAAATGCCGAGTAAGATTTTGGATCTTTGTGTTATGATACAGTACAAGACAAATCTCCCACCGTGTTTTAACAGTGGCGATCTTTAATCACACACAACAAAACATTTTACATACTCTATATGTTCACAAACTATCACGGAAGAGTAAGAAATTGAAGTCCATTATTCTATAGTGCAATTCTTATTAGTAATGTATGAGAATCAATGTTCATTTAGAATCCAGAAGGAATTTAGTATAATATATAAAGTATAACATCAGAATAAAATCACAAGAGTATATACAGGATGTAACGAAAAAAGTGGGGAAAATATGTCAATATCTGGATAGTTTTTGAGTTAAGATTTAAAAGGCAGGATGCTGCAACTTCAGTCCCTCCTTACAGTGGATAGCACCACACCCACTCTAAAAATGTTATTATTTTTTGGAAGCAATATTTCTCATATCAACTGATGAGAAAGATTTTGGACATTAAATTTCTCATACCAGTAACCATCTTAGTAATGGCTGCTTGTTTGTAAACACAAGAACGTGATTTTGGTTTCAAGAAATTATAGCCTACATAAAAAATGTTTAACGCTCATTTCCATAAATTACATTTTCAAGAACCGTTTCCCTGATAACTCAAAAACTATCGAACATTCTGTAATGTATTTATCTATGTTATATCTATTAAATAATGCAAAATCACTTCCCTATCTTGATTAGGTTTTCTGATACAAAATGAAATCATTTTAAAAAATGGTAAAATATCAGTATATTGCTTTAACACAAAATAAAAAAGAAATATTATTTATTATAGAATTTAATTCAAAGAGCATACTATTGCAAACATGAGTTTCAACAATAAAATAAAGAAGCGAGAATATGAAAAAGTTGAGTTATGAGGGAAATGCTTCATCACTGCACAGTGAACTGCCATCATTTTGGATTTTGAAAAAATTATAAATAATTTTTTATATTGTATTTTTTTTTCATATAGTAGGAAGACAGTTTTTTTACACCTACTAATTTTCATTATTGTACAAATTACAGTATTGGAGGGAAAAAATGTTGAATATTTCCAAAACTGTACTCCGTAAACTGTACGCTATCGAACCCCTTAAACAACTAACTTCGACTTGTGTTATAGTCTCAGTGACAAAATGGCTGTCTTAAATCATATTCAAGATGCAGAATGAGCAGAACATAAGTGCATTTTTTTTTCTCTCCAGTGGAAGATGTTCACAGACAACAATCCTGCATATCTGATTTTCTCGGCTTCTGCATGACTTGGATGAGGGTACCCATATAGCAGAACTACATTATTCTTTATGACAGAGTGATGGAATTACCAGTATATCATGGACTCTAGCAATAAAACGGAAGTGAGGGAAGGGGGTAAAGGGCAGTAGTAATCACTGCTATTCATTAAATTTTTATTCTGCAGACATTATATGTGTTGGAGAAAAGCATAGTTATCAATGAAGCTACAAACAGTGTGCTTTCTGATCAAACAAAATATTGTTATAGGCAGATTGTGCAGAGTTTAAAAAAAAAAGCAGAGTTTTTTAAATCACATATATACACATACACACACACACACACACACACACACGCGCGCGCGCGAAGCTTGAGTTTATGAGGGTACTAGGAACAATAGTTGAGATGGGCAGGACATGTAGCACGTATGGGCGAATCCAGAAATGAATATAGAGTGTTAGTTGGGAGGCCGGAGGGAAAGAGACCTTTGGGGAGGCCGAGACGTAGGTGGGAAGATAATATTAAAATGGATTTGAGGGAGGTGGGATATGATGGTAGAGCCTGGATTAATCTTGCTCAGGATAGGGACCAATGGCGGGCTTATGTGAGGGTGGCAATGAACCTACGGGTTCCTTAAAAGCCGGTAAGTAAGTACTAGGAACAATAGACTGTGCGGGCACTATTTCGCATTGCCTGTAATGAGACGATAGTAGCGATCCTAGTGGTTAGCAACTATCTATGGATGCATATTTACTACATATTGCGCTTCGTGACTGGACTGTGCATAAACTTCAATTTGAAGCTTGCAGGTTTAAATAAAAACTAGTTAGTTTTGCAAAATTTCGCATTTATAGCGAACGACTGGGCAGATATCTGTTGGAGGAGAGTCGGAAATTGTAGATTCATAATCTCGCAAATTAACAAGAGATACCGGCTAGAAACCCACCTTAGCATATGCGATATAACTTTCTCACCACCAATTACAAAAGTTCTTCTGAAGCAATGTTGCATAAAGGAATTTCACATATTTATTACAGGTGTATTTAAGACCTTGTAGAAATAACAGTATTTAGTAACAGTGTCCTATATATTCTTTTGCAGCCAAATTTGTAACTTTTAAAAGAATGGTTATCATGTTGAAGTGTTCGTGTTGTAAAGGATGCTTGATTTGTTGTGTATGTGAGTCATAGTTATGGGATGCTTGATTGTGTTTGTGTGACTACTGTGTATTAATTTATGATGTATGTTATTAACAATTGTGTTATAGAGTACCGCTATAAGAAATGTTTTGTTTTTGTGTTGTAACTGTTTTCTGTATGTCTCAATTGATGACTGATGTTTGATTTGCAATCGCAATGTTTAAAATACGGAATGTTTAGGTCTCCATTGTATAAGCTAATTTATTTTCTTTTCAATTTGTTTTATGCTTAGGCCTATTTTTGTGTAAAACTATAGCCCTAGCATGAATGTAAAATAGGGCTACCCCCATTGGAGATACAATAATAATAAATGACGAGATAGTAACACAATCATAACAAATAAATATCAAGTTACTGAAATAAATTGATTATATTAAGTAATCTGTTAATTTTGTAATACTGTTAAGTTCCAGTCAGTCTCAATGTAACACCAAGGTCTCCATTTATTTACATCACTGAATAGGTGCAAAAAGCGGAAAAACAAAATTACGGACTTAGTGTTCAATTCATGGTTTACGACGATTTGTAGAATTTTAATAAAATTTCTATTTTAGGAAACTGTTCAATCGTGTGTACCTATAGTAAAAATTAGGATGTAGGCATTCAACTCACCCTTTCAATGGCTGTAATGATATGAAGTCTGTCTAGAAGTTGATTGAGCGAACACCCGCTCTTTCCAGTCCAGTCCAAACCATCGAGTGCTGCAGCTATACTAGCAGCAGCAATCATGCTAGGAGTGTACATGGAGAAGGAATAATCTGGAATAAAAGCAAACCACCAATTAGTCAGATAAATTGTTATCGTATTTTTAATAATAAAACAAATTGTTTATAGGACGCAGTATGTTTTGTCTATATAGCCGTTTCTTTTATACAGGGTGTTTCCGAGGTGATGTTACGAACTTTCAAGAATGATGGCGAAGGACTTCTATCAATTTGAGATAAGGAACCATAGTCCGGAAAGGTTCATGTGTCGCCCTCAAATAAGCCCAAAATTCCTTGTGTGAAGAAATGGAAGTTCTGTAATTTGTGTACCACGTTCCCTCCTTCCCTTAACTTTCCTGGAACAGTTTCACAACCATGAAAAAATGGTAATATAATTGTTTTATAAATTCTTTCAGATTTTTTGACAGCAGACTGGATGATTTGGCCCGATACAATCTGAATAATAACAGGCTTTCTATTTATTCTGTTTTAATTTCTCCCGAAATCATTTATATTTGTTACTGTTGCTCCAAAATATTTGAACTTCTCCACCTCTTAAGATAAATTTCCAATTTTTATATTTCCATTTCACTATTTCCGGACATAATCGACTGGACTTTTCAACTTGTACAAACCTATTTCTTTACTTGCATCCAGCAAAATCCTCGGATAATCATTTGTCCGTTACATATTCACGTCATCTGCATTGCTTTAGTGTAACCCGTTTCAATTCCCCAACCCTCTCTGTTAGACAGCGCACTGAATGAAATACCCTGGTAAATGAACAAAGTTATAACAAAAATCAGTTGTGTAATATGGAAGATAAATGCCCATAAATAAGGTTTAACAGTCGGGAAAAATGGTTTGATTTCTACGTGGGTAATATTTTTGAGCTTGTCTACTGTTCCCATTGGCTCATCTATATTAAAAATCTGTCTGTTTATTCTGCTCTCGTGTACTCCTCCATTTCACTAGGACTGATCGACTGGACACTGCAACTTGTACACATACACTGCTGTCTACAGACGTGCATATCAGGACCGACCATGTCCGTTACACATTACGTTATTTGCATTGCTTTGGTGTAGTTTCCTGTCTCCATCCCTCAGACAGCGCACTGAATGGAATACTGTAAGTAGACAACGTAAACAACGTCAGATGAATACAGTATGTGTAAGATGTACAGATAAATACACATAAATTAGGTGTACATAGGAATAAAATTATTTGATTTCCACAGAAATATTTTTGCTTGCAACTTTCGACTCGGTCATTTCCGGACCAGGGTTCCTTATCTCAAATTGATACATGTGCCCTTCGCCATCATCCCTGAAAGTTTGTAACACCATCTCGGAAACATCCTGTATACTGTAAGAGCTACATTTCGTTCATATTCATAATCTAAGATCTAAGTTGTCATATTTATCATGTACCATTCCCGGATAGATTGACTTGTAGGCCCTGAATATGAAAAACTCCGACAAAATAGTTTAGGTGAATTATTGTGCATGAACAGCAGCCAGCATGTCCAAAATCACTCTTTTGATTTCAGGAATTCTGAAAACATATTATATATTTGCTAAAATCTTAAATATACTTTTCGTACTTCATAATCATACTTCATAAATGAAAAATTAATAAATTTTGATTAAAAATACACACATGTATCACGACTACAATTTTTCATTGCATAGTTTCATGGACATTACAGTCCAGATACAATGACCGCTCTCCTGTAGCCTGAATTTGCCAAAGTCCACTTCGGGCAGCACCTGGTTCAACGACTAGGGAAAGTATGTTTATTCTGCACATACTTTACCCCTAGACTATAGATACAGATTAATTAACACTTGACCGATAAACAGACTGGAAAAGCAACAGTGAACAAAACAAATAAAAGCATTGCAGAATCGCGTATAAGAAATTCGTTCACGTGTACACCTAAGCTCCCACGGAATCAACCGAAGTCCTCCAAAGGAGACTTGGCACAGACTACACTTCAATTTTTTTTATCCTAGTCTGAAAAATTTGAAAGCTGCATTATCACTTCGTGTGCAGTAATTGACTTGAACTAAAGAACTTCAAACTCATTCTTTAATTAATGTTTTGTGTTCCATATGTCTGTAAAAGCTAGTAACAGGATGTACTTCCTATGCAGGATTTGACTTGGACTAAAGGACTTCCAACATGTTCTTTTTTTTTTAATTAATGTGTTGTGCTTCACATGTTTGTAAAATTTAATTATTAATGATTAAGTTGGTAATTAAATAGCTATATATACCATATCATTATTTTCGTCAATCGTCGAAATAATTCTGTTTCAGTAAATTCTCTATAATTTGGACTTTAATTCAGTCTTACTAAAATGCTCTCTCAATTAATAGCACTCAATAAAAGAATTGTATTCCAATATTCCAATGAATACCATCTCATTGTGGAATCCTGGGAAACGAGAATGCGGATGCTTTAGCAAAAAGGGCAGCACTGCTACTTACAGACCTGTTACTAAATCTACATATTACTCTGTGAAAAGATTAATTAAATCTACATCAACAAACAAAATTTGATAACACAATCTCAAGGGAAACAATGGAAATCTCTGCATCATAATCCACAATTAATTCCCGATTTACCACGAAAATCGTCTGTAGCTGCATTTAGATTGGCAACAGGCCAAACACCTGCATAGAATTGGAATACATCAGTCCCCTAACTGCCCATTGTGCAACTCAAACCAAGCAATGGATTCGGAACACCTTAAAATCTGTGCTTCATTGGCTGACCATGATAATATCTTTGAAAAATGTTGGAGTGCAAGAGGTCAAATGACTTTACAGTCAAACGACTGGCATTAGAAAAAAAAACAACTTTTTCCCTCAGTTAGTCCGAATTAGTGAGGCTCTACTCTATTTCATTATCTCGTTAATGTAAGTTTCTGGAGGAAAACATTTTCAGAATTGTCTGCATACATCTTACGCAGTTATATACGTACAGTATTTAAATCGGGGTAAAGAAAGCAACATCAGCATACTATCAAACAAGTAATACAATAGTTGGGAAAAAAAAATAACCACTAAGACAAACATACAGATATATATAATTCAATAATTAAACCTATAATACAATATAGTAACGAAAACTTACCACTCTTAGATAAACATCGAAGTAAATTAACAGCAGTGGAAATGAAATATCTTAGAAGAGCTGTAGGAAAGACCAGAAGAGATAGGATAAGGAATGACAGGATAAGAGAAGAAGTTAAACTGAGAAAAGCATTAACAGTGGTGATTAATGAAAGGCAGTTGAAATGGTTTGGGCATGCATATCGTATGGGAGAGGAAAGGAAGGTTAAACAGGTGATGGAAATGAGAGTGGAAGGAAGAAAAAGAGGAAGACCAAGAATTAAATGGGAGGATACAATAGAAAGAAGAGGCCAACAGAAAGGAAAACAATGGTAGAGATGAAGAGAATGTGTAGAGACCGGGAAAAATGGATGAAATGGACGGAGAGAGGCGAACCCGACGCTTAGCAGAAGAAGAAGAAGAAGAAGAAGAAGAAGAAGAAGAAGAAGAGCATTTAAATCAAGATTTATTTTATTCAAACTCTGATACATCTGAAATGCTTAAAATAATTTTAATCATAGTGTCACAAGTTCAGTAACATTATACGAAACTTTACTTGGATGTCAAGATGCTTGCACACTACCGTTTTTAAAACCCAGGTTTCCTCAAAGTGAAACATAATCATGTTATATAAATTCCTTCGTCTATCAAAGTCAATCGGCCTGCAGGGAACACCCTAGACAGAGCCCCATGCACCGAGGCTACGGCGCACAGACTGGACGGGGAGAAGAGCACAATATAGTACTGGTGGAGAGAAATCATAACAAGACCAGACCGACCGCCAGGATTGGCTTATCGGGATCATTGGAACAAGAGCGTTGCATACAGCAGTACCTTCCAGGGCGATTTGCTTTGATTCAAGGTGACAGATTGTCTTCACACGCGTGGGAAAACAAAACGAATGCTCTGATCCGTCAGAAGCCCGAATCAGCGTTGCCAACCTTCAAACACAAAATTATGGAATTGTAGTATAAAAATTATCGGATTTTCCACAAAATTATCGCGAACATACAATATTAATATCCGCTGTGAAAAAAAGTTTTTATTTGATACAAATAAAAGACAGAAAATAATCAGTAACATACTCTCTTACATTATCCATGACTCTGTGCCAACGCTGGGGTAGTTTTTCGATTCCGTGTCTGAATAAATCTGCTGGTTTAGAGTTCCACAAGACATCTGAGTTGTTGCCAATAAATGTCAGCAGTTATGATTACACTGCCTTTTGTACGGGGTGTTGTGTGTTGAAACAACGTAACTATTTTCTTGCAGTGCTTTGTCCGATGGCATTTGACAGAACTATTTTCTTGCAGTGCTTTGTCCGATGGCATTTGACAGAACTATTTTCTTGCAGTGCTTTCTCCGATGGCATTCTCGCCGTACACGGCACAAATTTTTCGAGCCGTCTCCGCTGCCTTTGCTTCTCTATTAAACTCAAACAGGAGAATATGTTGGAAGTGTTTTTTTTTCTCCTCCATCTTCTTTAGCTCACAAATAACGCAAACTTGCTTCAAATTCGCGTATTAAAAGTGCAACACTTCAAATGACAAACGAATAAACAAACCCTTAACAACGCAGTATTGTGATAAAACAAAAACGCTACGAGCTTATGCACCAAGCTAATAAATAAACTTGTAATCACTTCTCGGACAGAAGCTACAAACAGACTATTGTGATTAACAGACTAGCAAACTATGATGGAAGCATACTATTGACAGGGGAAGAATCAGTGCCATCCTCTGAGAATCTTGACGAAAGCGAGACAGACTTAAAAAGTTGATCTAGAGAGTACCAAAAGAATAGAATAGGCTCAAATGTTTAATTAATGTGATAATTTCATCCTAAGGAAAGCAAAGTGAAATGAATTCTGAAGAATGATACGATTAAGGAAAATTATTGCATTATCGTATGTGTTACAGCATATCGCATCAGGGTTAAAATATTGCATAACGCGATAATTTACCGCATGGTTTGCAACCATTGTAAGGGTGATGGGATTTGAAATACAATTTTAAAGGCTCAGCCTTCTCGTTCTTCATAATCGCTTCCTCATTCCACGAGGCCTAGTCTGCAGATAACAATGCAATTGATAGTCGAAACGATCCACACATCAATATCACATCAATGAGTTGTTTGAAATTGTAATGATATTTTATTACAGAAAATTGGATTCATTTGGAAATTAATGGTGCTAAAGTCAAGTACGTACTTCAGAACTAGAATAACTTTTTATCAACAGTAATCTCACTAGAGATTTTGATTTATCTAGAGAAAATCAAAATTCGAGTGGGATTTAATTGACTATTATACGATTAGAAGAAAGTATATAAAGATTAGAAGAAATAAAGCACTCTAATACAGTAAAATATTAACTGACTTACTAAAATTATATTTCACTAATGTTAGCTTCACCAAAATATTTTCAGTTGATTGTCTATGCGGTAAACAAATGACGATCGCAAAGCATGTTTTATAGTAGGTACCGTAAAGAATTTGCAGCAGTTTGAAAGGTTGGCAAACAAAAAAAAAAATAAATGGTAGGGAGGTGACAAAAACAGAAGAAAGTATATTAGAGATTAGAAGAAATAAAATACTCTAATACAGTGACTTACTAAAATTCTATTTCACTGCTGTTAGCTTCACCAAAACGTTTGAACGGAGCCGCCATTTTCAGTCGACAAATGACGATCGCAAAGCATGTTTTATAGTAGGTACCGTACAGAATTTTCAGTTTGAAATGTTGGCAAACAAAGAAACAAATGGTAGGGAGGTGATAAAAACAGAAGTATATAAAGATTAGAAGAAATAAATTATTCTAATACAATAAATATATATTAATTGACTTACTAAAATTCTATTTCACTAATGTTAGCTTCACCAAAACGTTTGGACGGAGCCGTCATTTTCAGTCGACTATCTATGCGGGAAACAAATGACGATCGCAAAGTATGTTTTATAGTACAGTAAAGAATTTGCAGTTTGAAATGTTGGCAAACAAAGAAACAAATGTTAGGAAGTGATAAAAACAAATGCTAGGGATGTGATAAAAATGAACAAAGTGTCACGTAGAACACTAGAATGCTTAAGCCACTGATGCTCTAAACCAGTACTGTTAGGAAATGTCCTTGGAATTCACACAATGTTTCAGGCAAGTTTGAAGTTCACAGGTTCCTAGAGAGGTCTTTGCTGTCATAAAATCAGTGTGTTGATGATGTTCTCACGGCATTTTGTGCGAATAAATTTAATAACGAAATGCAGAATGCTTTGAAAATTGTAATAAGTATATCCAAATAGAGTAACAACCGTAACATTCTAAGGAGAAGAAGAAAAAGAAGAAATAGTAGTTGTAAGTGCCCATTTTTTCTTTATAATCCGTGTTGAATGTAATGCAATATAAACGAAAAATATTTGCGAAATAATGTGGATGTATATTCCTACTTTACTTCCAAATGTACAAACAGCCTTCTTCATGCTCCAGACTGCCACGGTTTAAGCGAAGAAAAGCGACACAGTAGAATTCCTTATACCTTCCTAACACAAAACATGTAGTTTGAACGTGTAGGAATGCGACTTTGGAAAACCTGTTGAAGAAGCAAGAACCTTTTGAAGTCGGCAAGACATCGGCGGTGGAGAATGTAATAACAGTTCTAATAAAACATGATCAGTCTATATACGATTCTATTGCTGAGATATGGAGCTCGCTATTCTATTCCATAAATACTAGTTTACACGTCCAGCAACACTGCATGTCATCTTGTGTTGATATCTTATTATGTTATTGTAAAGTTCTGTCAATTGAACTTACGTAAAAGTCACTTTTGTTTCAATTTCTATTGAATATGAACCTTTCTTTCATTGTACATACTGTATATTTAAGCAAAGTTGCGTGTGATATTAGCCATTGTGTTATGTTATGAAGGTGTCTATTAAAAAATTAAAAACATAATTAAAGGGCATTTCCTTTTATATTCGAATCAAGGTTGGAGTGCTGTAAGAACTGATTGATTGAAGGATGTTAAAAATCTCTGTACAAGTACAATGAAGGTTAGATTTTAAGTTGAAAGTATTTAATAAATGTCATTAGGAAAGTTCAGGATAACAGAGAGGGTTTGAAATTGAAAGGGTTACATTAGCTGCTTTTTTATGCGGATGACGTGACTACGTTAGGAGAAAATCCACAAACTATTAGGGAAAACAAGGGAATTTTACTTGAAGCAAGTAAAGAAATAGGTTTGTAAGTAAATTGCTGAAAGACAAAGAATATGATTGTGTCTCGTGACCAGAATATTGTACGAAATGGAAATATAAAAATTGGAAATTTTCCTTTGAAGAGGTGGAAAAATTCAAATATCTTGGAGCAACAGTAACAAATGAGCCGTTCAGAGCAGAAGTGGTGTAAGTCAAAAATATGTAATGAGGGTCAAAGTAAACATTCTGTAAAATACAGCGCAATGTAGCATTTAATATTCAATTTACTTAAACTATTAGTAGTCATTGGATAGCAAGAAGGACATATCAATTGCTACTTTGCGCTGTATTTTACAGAATTTTTACTTTAAATCTCATTACCCAATTTTGACTTACATCACTTTTGCTCTGAACGGCTCAAATATAACTTATACTCGGGAAGAAACTAAACGCAGAATAAATATGTGAAATGCCTGTTATTATTCGGTTGAGAAGCATTTATCATCAGGACTGCTATCAAAAAAGCTGGAAGTTAGAATTTATAAAAGAATTATATTACCGGTTCTTCTGTATGGTTGTGAAACTTGGACTCTCACTTTGACAGAGAAACAGAGATTAAGGGTATTTGAGAATAAGGTGTTTAGGAAAATATTTGGGGCTAAGAGGGATGAAGTTACAGGAGAATGGAGAAAGATACATAACGCAGAACTGCATGCATTTTATTCTTCACCTAACATAATTAGGAATAGGGCATGTAGCACGTATGGGCGAATCCAGAAATGCATATAGTGTTAGTTGGAGACCGGAGGGAATAAGAAACATTTGGGGAAGGCCGAGACGTAGATGAGAGGTTAATATTAAAATGGATTTGAGGAGTTCGGATATGATGGTAGACACTGGATTAATCTTGCTCAGGATAGGGACCGATGGTGGGTTTATGTGAGGGCGACAATGAACCTCCGGGTTCCTTAAAAGTCATAAGTAGTCTAAGTACTATAAAAATGAGACAATTTATGAAGAAATGTAAAATATTTTATTTCAATGTGTCAGAATTCTCGTTTTCTCGTCTTTTCTACCACAGATTGACTGCAATATAATATAAAAATAAAGAGTTCTAAACGAACTGAACGTAACTTGTAACTGCAACCTGTCCTTTAAATGCTGACCTCAAACCCAATATCTGTTACATAAGAGAACGTACATGAACTTGAACCTATCCAAATCCTACTCGCGTGAGTGAAAGTTTCCTTGTAACGTTCAGCTATACATTAGCATTCTGTTGCGATTGGCTTTTTTAGTCTTCATTTGTCGAAGTTGACTTACATAAGTTAATTTTGTAATATCGTACAATTGGGGGTCAAAGTATTATGTGATACAACTTCAAAGTTTCGCACAATTTAACATTTTCACCATACTCCAAGATACATCACAACGTGCAGTGTTATAAATAAACACTTACGGTCTTACTAATAAAAACTCTATATACAGACGTTTAACTGTCTTATACTTATATAATGACTAGCTCGTTTATAAGTCGTGTGTAAATTCCTTACTGATAATCACTACATACGTCGTGTATAACAGTACAACTGTTACACAGCTACGTCATAGTTTCGTCATTATTTCGTTACGAAAGGTAATAGAATATCTGAGGTTCTCTACTGCATCCGGTAGAGCGCTCTAGTGTTGCATGTTAAATATCGATAGTACAACTGGCCCTAATCGATTACCACACTACATTCTGGTCAAAGAGTACAAGCTACAGCAATATTATTCTAATAAACCTATGATCTTTGGTTTGTTCTTCTGTGGTTACAAGGTAAACATCATCATAAAATGACAGTCGATGCGAACAGCTGTTAAAGGGGCGGCCATTTTTTCCCTATATGCAACGCTTAAACAAGGGGTTTTGTGTATATAACTACTGCAAAGCAATTCCCATTGTATAGTTACAGCCTGTTTATACGTCCATAGCTTATTCACGGTTTATTAGTAAAGTTTTCTGTCTCAACTCTGCATAAGTCTCATATAAAAACTATACACGGTTTATTAGTAAGACTGTTAGTTTAGTCAATAATATCATTTGTAATTAGGGTGGCCACCTTTCAGTTAAGCTTAACCCCGAGAAAAACAATACAACTTTTATTATTCTCAGATCGCAATATATTAATTTATATTTGCTATTGCAAAATTGACATGTATCGTGTAGAAATTGTAAAGTACAATGGTTATAAATACTTGATTAAAATAGCGATCTTACTCGTGTTAATTATGTAAGCATGTGCGGCTTACAGCTGTTTCGGGGCTGCTTGATACCATCCTCAGGGCCTACTCGATCTCGGCGCTATCTCAACTTCGCTGCCTGTTGTGTGGGTGCGTTCGTGTGATGAAGAGTTGTGTCAAATAGTGTGTGTGTGTTCTGAAATTGATCAGTGTGTTAAGAATTTGATCAGGGTGTGTTTTAGTGTGTCTGTATATTTTATATTGTTCTAGTGTGTTGAGTTTTTGGTTTTTGGATTGTATGTGTAGGATTTCCATGTCTGTATTTGTGTTATTATATGTGTGGTTAGCATTAGTTATGTGATCGGCGTATGTAGATGTATTGCGTCCTCTGGTTATTGCTTTAATGTGTTCTTTGTAGCGTGTTTGGAATGATCTACCTGTCTGTCCAATGTAGAAACTGTCGCAACTATTGCATGTGAGTTTAAAGCATTGAGGACGTAGCTGCAATAAGGGCCCATAGCCTCATAGGCCCCTTTTCCGGAGAATGCATAAATCGATTCTCCGTAGTTTCTTTGTTATATCCACAAAGTTTCGTTGAGAAATGTTGAACAGTAATGCTGGTAAACCTGTTTATTTTAATATATGTTATATGCCCTGCACTGTTTTTAAAATTTCAACTCTATATATCTCAGAACAGCATTTTGGAGTATGGGCCCTTATTGCAGCTACGTCCTCAATTTTGCCTTAACTAAGTTTGTTACGCTTAATTTATTACGATAGTCAATTCACAGATTTTATAACAGAGAAAATACGCGTTTAACGTAAGCATTGTTAACTGGCACAGATATCTATCATCTTTGACACCAATTTAAGAAGTTTGAGAAATTTGGAGTTTTGAAATATTTTCACCCATATTTGACCTAAAGACAGATAATTAAAACAGTTCTCAAATTCCATCAAAACTTAATTCAAAACAGCAAATTCGTCATAAAAACTATATCTACATTTACTCAACAAGAGTTCCCAGCTTTATTAATTCCACTGAATGGAATTTTGAACGTATGCATTTTTCTCCAAGTTTTTAATGCAATTAAACATTTCAAATTGATCCGGAGAAATTATAGTTGAGCGGAGCCCGGAGATGCATCAAAACCCGTAGACTCAGGCTCAAACCACAGTCTAGTATATAGTCACGAAGCCTGAGTTGTTGAGGATACTAGGAACAATAGACTGTGCCGATACTATTTCGCATTGTCTGTGGTGAGGCGATAGTAGCGATCCTAGTGGTTAGCAACTATCTATGGATGCATATTCCCTACGTATTGAGCTTCGTTACTGTATATACTAGACTGTGCTCAAACCCTGACTATGAGAGGTGGCAGCCCTATTTATGATTCGTGCTACCATGTTATTCTTCATCTTAAGTGTCTGAACAAAGATATCCCAGCCACGTGTAGGCTACACCATTCTGCTGCGGTTGGCACCATTTTGTTTTTAATTTGTTAAAGTTTAATTAATATCGTGCGATTGGGATTTTAATAGTATTTTAGGGTGCTATGCATAGACATTTCGCTAGCCCGCGCTACGAGCGTGCTAAACTAGCCCCGGCTATCGACTGATTACTTGTACAGGATTCATATTATATCGCTAACACTGGTTTATGAATACGAAGGACGTTAGTTCGCTGATCATCCACCGGAAGCCCGCGCTAAGAATGTCTATAAATATGACCCTTAACGGCTGTCCAAATATACGAGTAACTTCAATTTTCTCACAATTTTACATTTTTATCTTCCTGTACTCCAGAAGGTACATATTTTATCATTCTATTTGTGTCTGTCTGGACATTTCATAACTTATTATTTATGATTCGCACGAGTCTTTTGTTACTGTTCGTTTCTTAAGTAGTCTGTTACTCAAATACGTACGTTGAGTATTTCTGTTGCTTATCAAGATCATAACTTGGACGTCGCGATGTTACTAGATGTTATTTATATCAGATTAATGTTTCTAAAGTTAGACAAAGACATACCCATCTTGTTTTTACAATTCTGTTTTTTCTTACTTCTCCTCTTGCCACCACCAACAAAGAATTTAACAGTACTGCGCCAGAAACATGTCACTCGCTTCCCTCCATTTCGCGCGGTGTCCAAATGGCTTCCAGAGCATGACGTCTCGTATTATTTGGCTGGAGGGAATAATGCGAAGTGAAGACGGATATTTTTTTCACGCCCTAAGCGGAGCCTCTATCCAAAACTTTGGGGCCAACATCTTTCAGCGTTTTCAAGGCTACGACAACACTAAAAACCTTCCAACTACTTCTTTGTCTCTTTCTCTCCGTCGGATAGCTATGTTGACGAAGATGGTATGGTGATCTCACCAGACACTTCATTTTAATACAGTACAGCAATGAGAAGGCGGCATTGTCAACTAATACACGGAGTTTGATCTTGTCTCCAGGGGTCTTTATTGCAGATATTTAAAAAAGTCGAGTTTTCTTGATGTCCCTCATAAATTATGCACCCAACAGACCGGAGTTCAATTAGTTCGTGGATGTGAGGATACATCTCCATTTCACAAGAGCTAGGAATGCCCTGTGTTGCGAAATACTGACCACAAATGATCAGGTCATTACGATATTGTTGTCATCTTGGATGGTCTAGTGATTACCGTGCTAAATGATGAACCTGAGAGTCGCGGGATCAAACCCGGCCCTCCCTCAGGGAAGAAAATGGGTCATTTGCAGAATTTGTATAACAAATGACGTCCATCAATTCTACCATTCCCATTATTGCATTTATAACGATAGAGTTATAAATTCCTAACAGTGAGTAGTTTCAATACTAATGTAGTAAACGTCACAATAATTATTTCCTTCATGTGAAATATTTCACGAGAATAAAATAAAATTCTCATAGTAACAGCTAAAATGCAGTATCCATACTAGTTAAGTTTTTAAAATGGAGCATGATTATGTCCAGATAAAGGTTTGTTTAATAATGTAATTGAGAAAAAAATCAAAGAAACATTTGATATTATCAAAACTTATTCATTTATGTCTGAGTTTATATTTCCTTAAATATTATTGCATAATTAATACTCTAGTCCAGTAAGTCAGTCAGGTCTGTTACACCATTCTGTTCCTATGGGTACACAGTTGAAAAAGAAATCCCAGAGATGTCAGCACAAGCCAAGATGATGCACAAAGACCCATTTTGATTGTACTGCTATGTTCACCCATTTTGATTTGGCGAGATTGTGTGTCATACTTTTGCTTTATGTTTTAATCTAAGCGTGCATTTTTACTCTGTCAGATCTGTTTGTGTTGTGTTTTCCACAAATAACAACATATAAAGTCAAGATCAAGAGGACATAATAGTGCACGTGTGCAGTAGTTGCTATTTTGAAAAATTTTAAGCAAAAAAATTTTAGGTTAGCATATGCTTATGTTTTCTTTGTCATGTCTGTTACCTGTCAGATCTGTTACTCCATGTCATGTCTGTTACATCATTCAAAACAGTGCTGTAAAGCAAGGTGAGTGTACAGTGGCTGATTACTATGGCAGAGACATTGCACTACATTAATACATGCAGAATATGCACTAAATAGTACTTTAATTTTGATGTTCTCAATCGTCCATTTGTTATACAAATTTTGCAAATGACCCAAATACATTAAGGTAAAGAGTAAGAAAAAATTTGCCGGTCATTCCTTCCCCACGTTGAATTTCAATCTCTGCAGAAGAAAGGATCGTCAAATAGAACACTGGCACTACTAGTTCTGATATAACTTGTGACTAACTAGCCTATAAAATTAATGAAATGAGAGGCTTAAAGGAATTCATTTTTATAGCTCTGAAAGTACAGATATATTTGTTTAAGAGTACTCGGAGGTGAAAATGTCATTTTTGGCTAAACATTGCGATTATCCGTTTTTATCATTAACAATTTCTAAAGTAGCCCTCCACCAATTTTCATGCCCATAGAGCTGTCCAATCACCTGTTGTTACATTTAGAAAAACTGCACATGTTTACTTCATTTATAAAGAGCGAATCGTAAGAAATGTCATTAATTTCAGGGGGCTTATTCTTTGAGAAATTTAAAACAAAGTTTAATAGAGTTTTTCTCGTTTTTGCTTCCTTTTCGAGATAAAAATTGTTTTATATGAAACATTTCATAGCGTGTTTTGGGAAAGCGATTGATTTAATTTTCAATATGCTCAGTCATATTTAAGAGAGCAGTGCATTATGATAATAAATGATTTTAGTTTTTCTTTAAATGTGTTAAAATTTGATCCGAACAAATGTAACTTTTCGTTCGGCAAAGGAACTTTGACAATGTTACATTTGTTCAGATCAAATTTCTGTACATTTACAGGACAAAACTTAAAATTCTTTCAATAATTTATTAATCATAATGCATTCTTAAACTAACTCAATGAACAGCTTTCCCAAAACATACTATGAAATGTTTAATATAAAACCATTTTTATCTCGAAAAGGAAGCAAAAGAATAACCCCCTGAATATGACATTGCTCAAGGTTCATCCAGTATAGTTCCAAACTTTTAAACTCATTTTTCTCGGCTTAGCTTTTTTGTACATTTCCATTACTCAAAATGCTACTATTCTACATAATACATTGTAGTAGATACATGATTTTTGTGGATGTTCTTCAATGTGTGTTTATTTCCTATCAAGATCTGCCTTAAGATTTCATATTTTATTTCTTATGCAGTATATATTTTTCACATGAAATTTTTTAGAAATATTTACACTCTACTGTATTAAACATTTTTTTCTTCTTTCTTGTTGGAATGAAATCTCGTGACAGCTTTCTGAGGATCTGACAGGTTTGTAGAAACATTTGAGAAAAAATTGAAATTTGTTGAAAGAGTAGCGATTTTTGAAAATGCCATTTAAATTTACAATTATGTTTTACTTGGTATGATAAAAATGTTTTTCTTTAATAAAATTTAATATTCTTTTCAATAATTTATTTACACGTATACGATTTTTCCCGTGAAATCTATTAAAAAATAAAAAAAAAATCTTTAAATGTATCATGATATCACCGAATAGGCCCCACCTATAAAATAACACTTATATCGTACTCATAACATACTTATAGAGCCACCAGCGTATCTCAGACGGCAAAGCGCTTGCTTGCCGATCCAGAATTGCGCTCGTGCGTGAGTTTTTTTTTTCGAGGTTTTCCTCAACCGTAATGCGAATGTCAGGTAATCTCTATGGAGAATTATCGGCCTTATCTCACTATCACCAATTTCATCAACGCTAAATAACCTAGTAATTGATACAGCGTCGTTAAATAATCAAGTAGAAAAAACATACTTATACCAATCCTACTAGTCTCAAGTCTTCACAATGAGGTTAAGATAGTGTGGTCACAAACTCAGTCACTTAGGATGCCATAACTTTTGACGTAAGCTATAAACAGATCGGTCAGTTTTTACCTTTTCATTCACGATGGGGGTTGTTTAATATTTAAATTATGTTTTATTTAACGACGATCGCAACTGCCGAGGCTATATCAGCGTCGCCGGAGTTCTTTTACATGCCAGTAAATCTACTGACATGAGCCTGTCGCATTTGCACACACTTAAAATGCCATCGATCGAACCCGCAACCTCGTGCACAGAAGACCAGCACTGTACCGATTGCGCCACCCATGCCGACTGACGGGTTGTTGTGTAAGCCTTAGACATGAGCCCGAGAGCTTCTTTCCTACTGAAAGATGTCATGTTAAATAATTTTCCTTAAAGAAATCCATCACGTTTAAATCGCGTTCGAACCTGGATCTGTGATAGTATGAAAACCATTTGATCACAGAACCCAACTTGCATGGGAATGCAACAAAAATTGTGGCCAAGTTCTGATGTAATACTGCTGATGTTTTTGTTATTTCTTTCTGTGGTAATTATAGCATATGTTTTAAATTTTGTGAAACGTAGTGCATCGACATCAGAGTCTTCGTAAGAGAAGTGTTCTCACACTTGTCATAGACTAAATTCTTCATATAACACTGCATTACTATACTTTTTTTTTTTTCGGACTCCCCCTTTTAAATTATTTTGTTTGTATTCAAGTATTTCCATATTAAGTTGTGAGAGACTTGGAGCCCTGCAACGTGTCGTAGTGCAGAAACGTCCGACGTTTTGGAGCTATGTATCGGCTTCATCTTTCGCTGGATCCGTTACCAGGAATGAACCAATGATAGAGAACAGCTGTTGGTCAAGGATCGCCCTACAATATCATATACAAAATGGAAGTAATATAACTGTGCACATTTCAACAGCTCATTCGTTCTAATAACATATTAGACCAAAATTGACACTTTTCTGGGGGAAAAAAAAAATCTACTAAATGTTGACACTGTTTCACTCGCTTAAGTAGGTACTATCAGTACAATTCTGATTTTATCATTATAAGATTGATAAGTAAAACAGGCATTCATAACCATGTTAAAAAAGACAAAAAAAGGCAATAAAAAGTTAAAAAAGGCACAATAAATTTTTAAAAAGACATAAATTTTAAAAAGGCATAATATATTTTAGCATGATTTTAAATTATATCAACATAACTCACATTTTTACTTCGTAATTGACACATGATGATTTATAAAATATTTTTTTTCACAAACCTTACATAACAAAACTGTTCCATCAGTTGAAAACACATGAGCACCAAATTCACTAATGTAAGCATGAAGTTTATTTTTCAATGGCTTATTAAATTTAGGCATTCTAGCTATACTTGTTTTTTTTAAAGATGGGACATGACAGTTAAGCGGCCGAGCTTGGAACTACAGTGCTATGTTGCCAAAATGGACTAAAACGCTGTCAGCTGATGGAAGGTAGCAATTGACGTTAAGATGGCTGACGTTAAAACATTCATTGACAATTGACGCGAAGGTAAGAAAACAATACGAAAATCGACAGAGAAACAAAGACGAAACGAACCAATGCTAACATTGTGTGCACAATAAATGTCGCCAAGAGAGCTATTAAGCACTCGCCACGTGCGAACTGTAAGTTTGGCAACTCAGCCGTTGTTACCATAGCAACAGGCTTATCACGCTATGTGACATGCAGTTGTTTTTCCGATCGCAACGCTCCTGTTATGTCCCATCTTAAAAAAAAAAGTATAACCGATCTTATGCCTTCTGTCACCCGACAATAACTGACTGTTCCTCACTCAAATTTCTTTCTCCTACAATAATAAGCACGTGTAGCATAAAATTGTAACGGCAAGATTTGAAAATATGAAAGCAAACAATTGAAAATGCTACGTGACAACTTCTATGAGAACGGACTTACTGTTTAAAATTATAAAGCTGATTGTTGGTATCGTGAAGACATGACATTATATTTTGTCGATCATTATTCATATTACACCAATAGTATTAAAGCACGATTATTAGCAGATTAAACACCGAAATAAATTACTTTTATTTACTATTGTTACTAAATTGTGTCATTATTTCATATATTTAAATTTCATACACATTACATTACAATTAATTAGAAAATTGCAAATAAAGAAAAAATATTGCTTTAAAATGACAAAATAAAAAGGCATTTATTATTGAATTAGTAAGAAACACCTTAAAAAAGGCAAAATAGGCAAAATAAAAATTGGCATTATCACTTTGATTTACCCCAAATCACATTTAAAACTATGGAAACAATGATTTACTTCCACCCAGTAAAAAAGGCGGTTTGCCAAACATCTGGGCTCTACTGATAAGGAATGATTTATCTCTTTGCATTTACTAAATAAAATTAAAGGTTTTCTTGCAAATTAATACAAAATTAACACATCGTTATTTCTGCCATTAGGAAGTCTGGCAACCCTGCTGCAGTGACTAAAGACGGAATGCTGCTTGTGTGTATTTGTAGAGAGCCGGCGATGCGCAGTTGCCAAAGTACGCAGACTTTCAGCCTAATTGTCTTAATTAATCATGCACTCACAAAACGAGTAAATGTTCTATTTTTTTTTTTTTTTTTTAATGTATTCTGCACAGTATATCACTTCCAGCATGTATACTCGTGAAAACGTTATAACATCCAAAATTGGCAGGATTCGAATAAAAACCGACATATCATTAATGCAAACAGTAAATGAAGGCAATGACTTTTAATCCTTCAGCGCTGCCATATTTACCGTATTGTTTGATTTGCCTGTTATGGGTTGAGATAAAAATTGAGACACAAATTTGGCAACATCGTCACGGAAGGTTAGATACTCCTTGAGGACGACGGCGGCTGCCTTCCTTGGCATTGTGCTGGTGGTTTTTGGGGAAAAGGCTCGATGAAGTAGTATGAAGACCATCAAAGCGTATAGTGAGGATCACGTAAGAGTAGTTCCTAAAAATCTAATTTGGCCGTCTCTTCAGTGTTGCCAACAAATACCAGATATCACCAAAGAGAGTAAAATCACAATACTACGTATTGAAATAATAATAATAATAATAATAATAATAATAATAATAATAATATAGTAATTAACAATAACAATGTCTTGCTTATTTACCACATCTCATTTTTATGTTGCGAGGCGTTTTCTAAATGGTTCAATAATTTATGATATAGTATATTTTCCTCCTGGACTTCTCGCATATTATGTTGGCAATTAGGATTAGTATGATCTAATATTAAAATCTATTTTGTCTGACAACATGAAATTTATTGCTTTTACTAAACAGTTTACGATTCATGAGACCTAACCTAAAAATATATTTACTTGCTTTCGTTTTCATCAGTTTCTTTTACTGCAAACCGGAATTGTTGCTGCCAACATAACAGAAAATAACTGACAGTTGTAGTATTTGTCAGTATCCGAAATTCGAAACGAAGTTGGTAAAAGAAAATTCAACCTGAGAGCTAGAAAATCACTATAATCCACTAGCATATGTAGTAATAGGGGAAGAATGGTTAGGTTTCACCCTAAGTAAGGTACTATATGTATGGTTAATTCATATTACTAAAAGCCTGTAAAAATTGTGCATGTTTTAGAGGTGAATATTTAAATTAAATTAGTATGACGAATTAGAGTGATTATTACTTGCACGAAGAGTGTCTATACAGATATTTATTCAAACATTCCAAGTTTAATTAAACTTCTGCTGCAAATATTGAAAGGTCTTTGGGTACGAGAGCGGATAAGTCGTAAGTCTGTAGAACATGAAACAATTAAACACGGATATAACCTTACATCCTGTTATGTAACTGCCGGAAAGAAAATTATCAAAATAATTACAAAAAGGCAGATAAGGAAGTCACTATTTTGCAACAGGGAAGGCAAGACCCTCGGGATTCATGGCTAGATAGATAATGAGCGGTTGCGTTGTGGATATCCTTGTAGATATTGATACGTGAAGTCTTTCTTCTCAGGGCGTTTCAAAGAATCCGCTCTACGTGTAGGCCTACTTGTCTCCAATGTTTCAGCTGATTTTCGAGAACAGAATTGAGAGAGGATTAGTTTCTGAGGCCGAAAATAGTTTCTTTTACACAGACAGTTGTTACGACTATGGACTTTTCTTGTGATCTTACCTTCGCTAATAACTTCTACATTTAAATACTCCATTAACTAAAGAACTAAATAGTCTCGTCGTGTTAGGCCTAGTTCACTACTATACAGGGTGAATCTTAAGTAATATCATTAGTTTGAAGAGGTTATTCTTCGAGATATTTCAAACAAAAAAGTTTAATACAATTTTGCTCGAATTTTCTTTCTTTTCGAGATAAAAATTGTTTTATATGGCATATTTCATAGCGTGTTTTGGGACAGCCATTGATTTAATTTCCAATATGCTCAGTCAATTTCAGAAAACAATGTATTATGATAATAAATTATTGAAAGGATTTTAGTTTTGTCCTTTAAATGTGCAGAAAAACTAAAATTTCCTCTATCATTCCATAACACTCCTCTTCCCCCGCGTCGACCTGGTTGGCAAGTTGGTATAGCGCTGGCCTTCTATGCCCAAGGTTGCGGGTTCGATCCCGGACCAGGTCGATGGCATTTTAAGTGTGCTTAAATGCGACAGGCTCATGTCAGTAGATTTACTGGCATGTAAAAGAACTCCTGTGGGACAAAATTCCGGCACATCCGGCGACGCTGATATAACCTCTGCAGTTGCGAGCGTCGTTAAATAAAACATGACATTTAACCTCTTCCCCCGCATTTCATCTATCATCTGCAATAGTAAAAATAGGCTGTGGTGAAGTCTTGGGAATAGTACGGGTTTCCGATGCTGATATAAAGGTGACCCACCTGTCAGCATCGGATTCACAAATGCCACCCAGGTCACCCGTTGGACTTGGACAATCATTACTCATTATATATACCGGGTGTATCTCTTGCTCCTGTTTTTCGGAATGTAGGCAACACTGCATTTTTATGGGATGACATTGGAATTCAGGTAGTATAGGGAAATCTCCCTGCACGCAAGCCAGACGCTTTACCCCTACTCTATTGGTGACTTTGATAAACAAGGAAACAGTTAGTTGTAGGTATTTTTTTTCTACGAAACTGCCTCCACAAGTGTTACGGACTCCGGCTTCAGGAGCAAAGATTCTTATTTAGGGCAATGCCTCTGAATGTGCGGGACTATACGCGGTGACCATTTATCTTGTGCACCTAGTATAACTTTTTTGTTTGGATAGATATTGGAATTTTTGTTTATGAGAGTTATGTTAGAACGAGGGGCTAACATGAGTGTAGAGATTTGGTACATGTAACTACATTATGGTACAAGATACACATGACGTCATCAATTTTTCAAATAGCACTACATACTTTAATCATGTTACATTGATTACACACATTAAGACGAGTTCAAAAATGTATCACAGTGTCACCTTCCCAATCAATAACAATAACAAAATGCAAAATGAATGTCATCAGAATGTGCCATTTATTGTGGTGTTCCATTCATCTTGTGCACTAACTTACACAAAACGAAATACGACTGACGTCCGTCGACGTCGTGTGTTGTGTGTTTGCTGTCGTAACATGTAAACAAACCACAACTGTCGACGCCACAATCCACGTACAGTGGCCTGCACGTTCTCCGGACCTGTCGCCACTCGACTTCTTCCTGTGGGGAACTGTAAAGGACAGTGTGTGCCAGAACATTCTGACAACACCAGACGACATGTAGCAACGCATTCGAAAGGCTTGTGCGTCCATTCAGCCAACAACATCCCGGACAGTCATACTGTCTTTCGGGGAACGCCTTCGAATGTGCATAAATGTGAATGGTCACCATTTGGAACATATTCTGTGACTCTCAAAGAACAACATTATAGCATTGGAAGTACGTTTTTGTTTCGTTTAATTTTTTTATTGGGTTATTTTACGACGCTTTATCAACATCTAGGTTATTTAGCGTCTGAATGAAATGAAGGTGATAATACCGGTGAAATTAGTCCGGGATCCAGCACCGATAGCTACCCAGCATTTGCTCGTATTGGGTTGAGGGAAAACCCCAGAAAAAACTCAACCAGGTAACTTGCCCCGGCCGGGATTCGAACCCGGGCCACCTGGTTTCGCGGCCAGACTCGCTGACCGTTACTCCACAGGTGTGGACCGTTTTATTGTTATTGATTAGGAAGGTGACATTGTGACATTTTTGAACTCGTCTTAATGTGTGTAATCACTGTAACATGATTAAAGTATGTAGTAAAAAGGTAAAGGTATCCCCGCAACATGCCTTGAAGGCACTTAAAGTATGTTTCCATGACCTCGGCACTAGAATGAGGTGACCAAAATCTGACCGCCTTTTACCCCAGGAAAGACCCGGTACTCAATTTTATAGGAGGCTGAGTGAACCTCGGGGCCGTTCTGAAAGTTTGGCAACGAGAAAAAATCCTGTCACCAACTGGGATCGAACCCCGGACCTTCCAGTCCGTAGCCAAGTATGTAGTGCTATTTGAAAAATTTACGACGTCACTTGTATCTTGTACCATAATGTAGTTACATGCACTAAATCTCCACACTCATGTTAGCCCCTCGTTCTAACATTAACGCTCAAAAACAAAAATTCCAATATATATCCAAACAAAAAAGTTATAATGGGTGCACAGGATAAATGGGACACCCTGTATAACTTCGAAAGAAATCGGGCAAGAGTTATAGTGAGGGTCACATTAGAACAGTTCCCAAACAGCAAATATTGGCGACTTGTCAGTGTTGCCAACTGTTACCAGATATCACACGATCCTTCGCACTAAATGACTTATTTACTTACCGTACTTTATGTTGGAAGGTTATTCTAAATAATTCAATAATTTGTAACATGTTTTCATAGGAAAACTATACGAGAAAGGGATCAACATGTCAAGTATTTTGTCTGGCATTACGAAATTCATTGGTTTGACTAAACAGTTGACTCACGAAACCTAACCTAAAAATGTATTTTGTTTGACCACATGAAATTATTACTACTAACTCCGAAAACTTACCTGACTATAGTCTTGAATTATAACCACAACGGAACACATAAAATAACTATTTTGTATTAATATTAATACTAATATTAAACCTGTAATTATTAGTACCTAACGATTCATCTTATTTCAAGCCTCAAACAAGCTTCCATCGTAACAGGCTGCTAGAAATCTAGTACAATTTCAATTTCATGATGATGATGACTGATAAATTAATTATTAGTATGTTGTCAATTTCAGCTGCTTCAACAACAGGCTCAAATCTACAAATTTCAATTTCATTTGTACCGACAAATATTGTCGATATTTGTCTCAGCTGCCAACATACCAGTTACAAAATCACTACCATTTGTAGTATTTGTCAGTACCGAAATTCGAAACGAAGTTGGCAAAAGAAAATTCAACCTACCAACTAGAAAATGACCACAATCCACTAGCATATGTAGTAATGGGGGAAAAATGGTTAGGTTTCACCCTTTGGGTATGAAGTAAGCTGGCCCGGACTATACATCCGGTAAATTCTGATCACAATGGATCAAAGCACGTCTAAATGTACAGACCCGTACCGGCCCAGTCCTCGCAAATCAGCCAGCCTTTATTGTCTAAATCGGTCTATAAATGTCTAACATTGACACATAATCTAATGGAACTTAAGTAAAAAAAAACTGATCTGCATAAAACGAAAAAGTTTATAATCGTGATGATAGATTCGGAGTTCGGAACAGTACAACTATGAATCAGGTTTAAGTAGGAACTTCTTGAAATAAATTTGTATTTGAATAGGTAAACAATTTGCTCCAAATATACAATTAGCAGTAATAATAAATTGATAATGTGTAAATGTCCCCCCCTCCCCACTGCCCCGGAGTCAGTAGTTTCTCTGTATCGTAATACTGAGTATTTATGCACTCGTGAACTTTGCATGTGTCGTTTCCGCCAACAGATAGTCACAATGTGCCCTTTTCAACTTTCAGCAAATCACTTTCGATAGAGTGTAACTCGGGCCCGATGCTTTCAGGACGGAACCTAGAGCTCCTCGTGCTGATTCGCGAAACCCACCAAGGCTAACATGTGACGTTGTGGCTGAGGTCGCTGAACTAAGTATGTGTGAGTGTGTGGTCGGGAAACTTTTTACACAAGTCATATGAACCTAAAAAAACATTGACCTTTATCACTCACTGCTCCACTCTCCTCGATGTACCATTCTTATTATTCTATTCGCACGAATTCACACTCAACTCATTCTCACAACTCACCTTTACTCATTCCTTTCTACCCACTCACTCATTCCTCTCGCCCCACTCTCATTGTCACCCCACTCCCGTCATTCATCACCCCACTCTCATTGCCCCTCTCACTCCACTCGCGTTGTTACTACCATCTCAATCCCATTGTCTCCCTCTCACAATCTCTCATCGTCTCTCACATCACTCCCATTAATTATTTTATCATTCCACTCACAAGCAAACATTCTCATGAGGGCAGATAAAATAGTAATATGCGTTACAAGAGCGGTATGTTGAAGTTTTCATGTTCGAGGAAAAGTTTGAAAAAGCGAAACGTAGTTGAGCTTTTTTAATTTCCGAGAATTGAAAGAAAACATACCGCTCGTGTATCGTACATTATTTTGTGCGAAGATCATTTATTACATACCTAAAAGAGGAATTTCTAATTAGTTGCAATGAAACTCCATCTTGGTTTCTGTTCAATAACGGTAAATTTGCAAAACAAAAATATCTATCTTCAACATTGTTGCTTTAAAATGTTTACTGTGTTTACTACACTCCAGCAGGCCGTGATATACGTCTGTCTTCCCCCCCCCCCAGTCTATGATGAGTCTGGAATCTTGTTGATTTTTTCAAGGCTTCCTTAATGTTACTTGCATCACGAATGCAGTAACTTTAGTGGAGTTGTAGAGTTTACTTAATTTTTGTAAAATATTTAAAAACAATAATTAACAGTGCAATTTAGGGAAATTGCAGTGGTAAGTTTCCAATTTATAATTATTACTATATTGAACGTCTCTAAAAATATGTTAAAAGCCTAAAGCAGTAAAATCAATATGTCACTTAAGCGGTAAGAAGAGGGAAATTGTTATGTGTGTTAGGTTGGGAATACTGAATGTGGAATTTTAGACTTTCCGCAGATTGGTTTTGTGCGGAAACCAAGCAAATACGCACGATCTCGCACAAAAGTTATTTTTTTTATTTCATCATGCTAATAATGTCAAAACAAGTGCTTACACAAATTTTGGTCACTCGACCGCAATTACTAGACCGTCCAGAAAGCGATTTTTCCTGGGGCTATTTCATAATCAACAATACGATTTAGGCCCATTGGCCTGTTTCGTCTCCATAGCAATATTAAAATTGGTCTTTCCAGCGTTTTCTAGGGCGTCCGATTCGTCTTCTCCCTTGCGGTTTATAATGGTGTAGTCGGTATGGAATACGGGTTGGTTCCATCCTAGATATATGTCCATGCCATTTGTTCCTATATTCTGTGATAGTTTCTATAATATTTGGCATATTTAGTTCCCGTCGTATGTCTTCATTTCGCTTGTAGTCCAATAAGCTATATCCTGCTATTGGCCTTAGCAGTCTCATTTCAGCTGCTTCTACTCTCTTCATTTGTTGAGTTGTCATACACCATGTTTCCGATCCCTAAGTTAATGTTGGAATTGCCATTGTTTTGTAAAATTTTAAAATTGTGTCGGTCCTAACTTTCTTCTTTAGTGTTCTTTTTATCGTGCCAATCAACTGCTGGAATTTAGAGAGCTTCCTATCTATGTCGTTAATTTGTTCATATGATATCATGTAACCTAGATAATTAAAACAGTTCACGTGCTCTATGATTTCATTATTAATAATTATTTTTGATCTTAATGGCGTTGTTCCCTTAAAACCCATCACTTTAGTCTTTTTAGTAGATATCTGAAGATCATATTCTTTTGCGATGCAGTTCAGTTTAAACAAAGCTCGTTGGAGGTCATCTTCTGTGATTGTAAATATAGCGTGATCATCGGCAAACAATATTCTATTTAGAGGTATGTTGGTTCGGTTACAGAAGTCATTTACAGAAGGAAAACACAATTTCATGGAAAAATTTATTGGAACGAATACAGCAATTGTTGCGTTATTTTTTCAAATTCTCCACTAGAATTGAGACATTTGTGGGATCTACAGAGAGGTGCAGACGACTGTCACACACTGGTTCCGATCCCAAGCGGCAGACTAAGATACAAAAATTGATTCCATAGTATGACAAATGACTCAATTTCAGTAGGGAACATACTGAAAAATAGCGCAACAATAGCTGTATCTGTTTCAATAGGCCTACATCGTTTCATAAAATTGTGCTTTCTTTAGTGTAAACGGCCCCAAGAAAAATCACTTCCTGGACGGCCTCCTAATTGCGGTCGAGTGGCCAAAATTTGTATCATTAACATGGTGGAAGAAAACAATTCAACTTTTTTATCTGCCTCCATTAGAATGTTTGCTTGTCAGCTCATTCCTCTAACCCTACTTTCACTCCACTCGCATTGTTACATCCTCTGCCTCTGTGGCAATGTCATAGTTTGCGGTGACAGGGAAGAGAGAGAGCAAAAGGTCTGCTCTGACGTCCACGACTATAAGTCACTTGAAATTTAACGGCTACTCACATGGTAGAGATATAATGCAATATCGGTACTGTCATTGTCCCATTCACACTACTCCATTATCTCATAACCCCACTCAACTCATCCCTCTCTCCACTCTCATTGTTTCTCTCTCCCACTCCCATAGTTCCTGTCACTCCACTTCCATTACCCTGTATTCCGCTCTCATTGTCCTCTTTCGCTCTCAGTATCTCTCACACTCATTACCCCTATTTTCCCACTCCTAAAATTTCTGACATTTCACTCCCATTACCCCTATATTCCACTCCCATTGTCCCTCTCCGAACTCCCAATTTCCTTCTCTTTCGTTCTCAGTATCTCTCACACCCATTACCCCTATTTTCCCACTCCTATAATTTCTGACATTTCACTCCCATTACCCCTATATTCCACTCCCATTGTCCCTCTCTCCACTCCCAATTTCCTTCTCTTTCACTCTCAGTATCTCTCATACCCATTACCCCTATTTCCCCACTCCTATAATTTCTGACATTTCACTCCCATTACCCCTATATTCCACTCCCACTGCCCCTCTCTCCACTCCCAATGTCCTTCTCCCTACTCCAAATGCCTTCTTTCACTCTCAGTATCTCTCACGCCCATTCTATTTTCCCACTCCAATCATCCCTGTCACTTCACTTCTATTATTCCTCTCTTTACTCTCAGAATCTCTCATACCCATTACCCTCTTTTCTCACTCCTATAATTTTTGTCATTCCATTCTTATTGTCTATCTCACCTCACTCTCTCTCTCTCTCTTTCTCCCCCCCCCCAGTGTCCTTCTCTTTCACTCTCATTGTTTCCATTCCACTCCCATTGTCCTTTTATCACTCCTATAGTTCCTGTCACTCCACTCCCATTGCATGTCTCACCCCAATCAATGTTCCACTCCCATTATTCCCCTCTCCACTCTCATTGTTCCTCTCCTCTACCCCCATCGTCCCTCTCTCCCCACTATCATTGTCCCTCTCACCCCACTCTCTTACATATTCCCATCACAGGCGCATTAATCCTTCCTTACGAACTATCCCATCTTACTGTCGCACTCATCACAATCTGAATCGCTTATCTCACCATTTTGACCCGTCCTGCTCCTCTGTTACCCCTCTCAATATCCCATCATCCCACTTTCTTTACTCTTTCCACCAATTTTATTATCGGACTCCACTGTCACTGTTCCACTCCGTTTCTTGTTTACTCATTTAACATCCTATATTCGGGTGTGCACATTTAATTTGCTTACTGTAAGAGGGTCTCGTAAAAATGAGAGGCGTAAAACGTGGTTTGATGCTGTTGAAGTACTGGAGGACCAGATGCATATCGCGACAGCTCCAAGTGGTGAACTAAAGCTATCCTATTTTGGGATATGTTTTACGTTTCCTCTGTCACAATTCAGCATCAATGCAGCCCATAAAGACACGCGAAAAAAAAATCCACTGTCATGGGGATGTACATCGGAGGAAGGATAAAAAAATTACTAGTAACAAGATTCGATGTATACGAATTATTATTATTATTATTATTATTATTATTATTATTATTATTATTATCATTACCATTATTATTATTATTATTATTATTATTATTATTGTTATTATTATTATCATTACCATTTTTATTATTGTTATTATCATTACCATTATTATTATTATTGTTATTATTATTACCATTATTATTATTATTATTATCATTACCATTATTATTGTTGTTATTATTATTATTATTATTATTATTATTATTATTATTATTATTATTATTATTATTATAGAGGGTTACTTATTCTGGATGTATTCGGTAAAACAGAACAAGAATTGGAAATGTCGCGCTGCTATGCCTTGCGGCTGGTTAGAACTAGGTAGCGTTATTAAAACGATGAGCAAACTGAGGACTATGTTTCGCTTATTACTGCTAAAAAGAAAAACGGTCAGGGACGTTCAAATGTAAATGCCACGACACGACACAGCTAATAGTTGCTGCGAGGTTTTATATGCATCAGCCGGCTAAATTTGCCATATCAAACAGTACAGATGCCTCAAATTAGGAAGCTGCCTGGAGAATCAGAAGTAGTAGAAAATGGAGGGGGCCCATTCCTTGCGGCTCCGATACACAGGTATAGTCATATTATCTGAAAAGTTGACCTCTTGACAATATATTCAAGATGTACCCTCCCTATGCAGCCTTCTCAACTGTTATTAGAACTGAGCTGTCCACAGTGCACAACAGTAGGCAGACAGTGGTAGGGGAGAAGTGCTCTATGCGCCTGCGCGAACGAGACAGCTTGCTAGTTTGAGGCATCTGTACTGTGTGCAGTAAATTGTTTCGTTGAGACCATGATTTGCTTCGAAGTGTATTTATTATTTTGTTATTTTTGTCTGTCTCCATATTGATACATTGTTGCAAATGTTTACTACATTAATGGACAAAATACTCGGTATATTATTTTTACCGTTTTTCAAATATACAAAGATGAATGAGAAGAAGAAAAAGAAGATGAACACCACTACCACCTTCATAGCTATTTACTTCCAAAGTTTGAGTCCTTTAAGCCATTCCGTCCAATGAAAAAGTCTTTTTCAGAAATATTTATTTATTATTAGTTTTTATTATTATTATTATTATTATTATTATTATTATTATTATTATTATTATTATTATTATTAGATAGCTGTGGCTCTAAATTTATATATTGTTTTATTTTCGAAAGGAAAATATTTTACAAGTCTTATGGGCATTGAATTTGAGTGGTTCTGGCTGGGTAATAGGTACTGTTTTGTTTTCTTAAAGTTTGCAGCACTTACAGTACTGATAGAGAGATAGCCGATAATGTATGTTTTTCAAGAAGCTATTGTTGGAAGAAATATTTTGATTGAGAGTCTGCACTGTACTATATTATTTCTGCCCTTATTTTTAATAGTTTGGCTTAATAACAATTAATCTTACAGTTAAAGTGAATATTTTAACTTAGAAATGTCACAGTTGTTTTGAAACTGTAAAAATTAAGAACATTGACTTGTAACATTCGTGACAAAATATGTGTGTAACACGTGACAGGCTTCGGCACGAATCAGAGTCACGTGATTATCATGGTCTAGTCATGGCCATCTTGACAATCGCCTAATATAAATACGTGTTCAAAGTTATAAAAAAAAAAAAAACAAAGGAATTGCTACATTAAACTCATGTTAAACGTATATTTGTATATAAACTTGTTCAATGTTGTCCATGTTATGACCAAGAATGTGACGTCATGCCGTAGCCTCCGTGACGTGGAAGAAACGGCTATAAAATATTTACCGATTATGTTTTTGAGAACTAATTGGATGCTATGAGATTTGCATAGCTATCACATGGACACTGCGATAATGAATCTCCCTTTGCTTGAGGCAGAGACCTGAGTTTTACACTTTTTTTACTTGGTTATTTAACGGCGCTGTATCAACTACTAGGTGACATTTTGTTAATAAGGTGTGAAGTGAGTTCACAAATCTTGTAACAACCATGACGAAACCTTTCCTTTATTTCCTGCAATAAAAATACATTTTATTCAACAACTTTTTCTGTAAAACGATACTAATCTTCTAAATCGATTCTAGACTAATAATAGAAGTTGACAAAAGTCATTTCATTTTCAGTTAGTTTGAAAATAGTAAAAATATAACTTCAGTGACAACTAGAATGGCTGTATATAAATAGCGCACAGATCAGATAATGGTCAGAATGGTACACGGTAAAACAAAGGGGAAAAAAGGACATATCAAATCTCAAAGCCAAAGAGAATGTCTACGTCCCTGTTATGAATCGAATTTTATGCTCGACCATGCCGAAATGTAGTAATTATACACCTGGTAGCAGCTCTTTAATGGACCTCATTAAAGTACACCTATTCATTAAAGTTCAGGTGTTCCACCAATCAGAAACTACCATTGTAGCAATATGAAAGCGCAAGTATCGATCATTTTCGAATATACAATCGAAAGACAACTAGCGCGAGATTAGACAATATTAAACTCAGTCGAAAAAAACAACACACAAATTAACATCAATTCACTGTCATCTTCCAGCCTTTCACAAAGCACATTCCCGCAAATTCATTTCACCAATTGCCGGAAAAAATCAATATGGTCGACCTTAAAAAGTCGTATGAAACTTAAATATAATGGTAATTAAGACGCTCGTTTCATAAACATACTCGTGTCTTAATTACTACCATTATAGGCTCGTTGCATAATGTACTATTACAATTGTGATAAAACACGAATTCAATATTAGTAATACAAAATGTGTATTAGCTTAGACACTTTTATAGAAACTATCGCGAAATAGTACTATTTTTTATAAGATTAGGTTCAAAATCATTTCGCATTTTATCACAAAACTGCAGCCAAACACACGTTATTTTTTTTAGTTCATAAATGTTGTCCTAATCAGTAATTTTTTGTGTACGGCAAATTCTTCAATGTCACCATAACTTTATCATAGTCTAGCTGTTGGCTGAGTGCAAGTTCAGCAATCGCGACATTTCATATCAGTCAGATTTCCTTCCACAGCCCCACTCGTGTTCTGCCATTAGCTTGTACTTATCCTCTCCCCTATGGGACTGGATTCCAAAGCATAAAAACTATTCAACTCTCAAAGCAATTAAATTAAATTTCTTCCATTCCAACTCATTACATGCATTGTCTTCGAGTCTTTCGAGCCAATAACAGAATAAGATGGCGACGCAAGGCTTACCCAGCAGAAACTGTCGTAGCTAGTTCTCTCAGAACATCCGAAACACGTATTCATATATTACTTACAAATGGCTTTTAGAGAACCCGAGGTTCATTGTCGCCCTCACATAAGCCCGCCATCGGTGTTGTATTTCCATTATAGACACTTCCGACGTAGAAAAATTATAATTACAATTCATTGTTCACCGTGGCGCAGTAAAAGAGGATCACTACTAGTGTTGTGGGATTTAATCGATTAATCGAACAATTTCTGTTGTAAGATTAATCGATAAAAATATTTAATCGAATAATCGAGTCGATTAAAATTAACCGGTTGTAGTTGATATTAATTATTATTTTGTTAATACAAACTCATACTAATCTGACATTATTCCTCTCTCTCAAATTGCTTAGGCTACTTAAAAGCACAATAGTACTGTTATTTTCTAACTGCAAAGCAGGTAGCGTAGGGAAAATCTTTGCACAAACACTTCAGAAAGGGATGGAGATACGAGGACAGTGACCTAGTCTACTCTATTGAAAGTTGAAACTCAATGCGAAACCCTTATTAAGTTTTATGGTTTTCCAAGAAAACTTCCACCTTGTTGTCACCTCATCTTCCTAGCATATTAAATACATACATTCCTGGGATTCGTCCCCCTCATTCCTTATAAACTAGCCATGTCTACACTGTGTGCAAGTGAGAGCGTAACAATCTTCTTCTCTTTCTAAAATCTGGTAATTCGATTACAATAGGGCCAGTCTTCTGTTTCAACCGCTGTACTTTTGCAGTTGCAGTTTCTGTACCGAGTTTGTATATGATGGTTGCGTGTTTAGTTTGATAAAGAAAAAGTCAGTTTTCTGTGGTCTGAAAAAGTAACGTTTGGACTAAATTGAACGATCGTGGAAACAGAAAAATAGTTCTTTCGTTTTAGTGATGCAGAAACATTGTTTCTAAACGTAGATCCATTATGTCATCATGAAAATCATGGATGAAGCAGTAAATTAACTAGTTGAGTCTTCATACTTTTTGTTATTTATGTTTGTCTTTCCCGAGAAATTGAAAATAAATTTAATTTCATAATAAATGTTAGTAAGTTTAAACTAGTTGTTTTGTAATATAACGATAAATATTGTTTACAACATTTAAACGTAGAGCACCGCACTTAATTTAACCATAATTGTGTAGCATGTGAATGAAACATTTTTTAAATCGATCACATGTTTAAAAAATCAAATGGAATGAAGCAGTATTAACTAGTTGAGTCTTCATTCACTTTTTGTTATTTATGTTTTACCTCTCCAAATGCAATCCCGGAGAAATTGACATCAATAAATTATAATCCTCATAATAAATGTTCAGTGTTGCCAATCTAGCGACTTTAATTTTCAAATAATTTCTTTTGTAATATAACGATACAATATATACAAAATTTAATCTTTCTTTGTTATATACAACATTTAATACTTTTGCTTTAAGTCGACCTGGTAAATAATGGCAAGTTGACTGTTCTCCAAATTGTTATCATGCGCTTTGGCCTTAATAAAGCTTTATAAAACCAATTTTCGTTTAGTAATACAGTTGCGGGTTTATGAATCCCATATCCATTAATAATGAATCGATGGCATTTAATTATAGGTTATGTTATTTCATACTGGACTCCTAGAGGGACTTATAAAAGAATTCCGTTTGCACATCCGGCGACGCTGAAGAAAATAATAGCGTCGTTAAATAGTACCTAAATCTATAATATTAATAACATTTTAATAATAATACTTATCACAATCTGAACACGAACTTGTTAAATTTAAAATTTCTTCATAATTGTTTAGTTTGATTAATCGGATTAGATTAAAACATTTTTAGCTAGAATCGATCAAATCGATTAAATTCAAATAGTTAATCGATTAAATGTTTTGATCGAACAGCACTAATCACTACACTTGTTTTTTAGTTCACTTTAGTTTTGTTTCTTAGTTTGAATCAATGAAAATTATTTCCAGAGTTTGTATTTTTTTTCCAAATTGTCCTTCATGTAAAATAAATTTATACAAATAATCATTTCGTTGGCAGAAAGAAAGGTGAGAGTCAAATTCGATTGCGGAATACAACGTTTTCGGAAACAAGGGAATATCTATAGGGAAACGTACAAGACAAGAGTTTTAAGGTTACTCACCCCTAGTGGAGAGGGCGATGAACGTCTGCGCATGCCTGAGGATCATATGTGCATCCCACGTGTGTCTGTCGATTGGCAGTCTGACCAGAATGTGCTGAAGGAAGTCTTGGGGCGTAACGGCTGCAATGTCCCATTTTAATTTGGACAGAACCAACAGCTCCCAACCCTGCAAAAGGAGAGCATGCAAAGTTGAAATGATATGAGCCGTGCATCCAGGTTCCCAACTCCACCACAACGTCGGCAAAGCAATTCATATCACCAAATCGTGGTCTCACAGGCTTCCTATTTGTACACTTACATCATCGACCTTCTATTGCAGGAAATCTCGCACGTGAATGTTTACAAAAGATAACAGGTCCAGATATTGACTTCTCGCAGAACTGAGTCAAAACCGCATAAAAACATAACAATTTTACCGCTCTATTCATCAGTAGAGCCCGGATGGATGAAATAGTACATTATGCAACGAGCCTATAATGGTAGTAATTAAGACGCGAGTATGTTTGTTTATGAAACGAGCGCAAGCGAGTTTCATAATTTTCATACGAGCGTCTTAATTACCATTATAGGCAAGTTTCATACGACTTTTTATGCTCGACCATATTTCTAACTTGAAATTATTCAGAAGTATTCATGTTATGGTTATGTAAGTGAGAAGTGGAACTGACCTGAATTGTGAGATGTGCGCAGACCCGAAAGTATTGATTTTTTCCCAAACACGAATGTCATTGGCCTTGATAAAATCTAGAGAATAAAATGAACATTAGTCTTGATATAACCTGGAAATTGATTTAGAATTGAAAAACGAGATGACAAATTGAATTTATTTGAATATTATTTACAATTAACGCTAATTATTATAGTAACAGAACATAACCTTCTGCGACAGTATTGAATTTCCAGCCTCCGTGACTTTTCGCTAATTGTCTTTCGATTGCATATCCGAGAATAATCGATACTTGATGTTTTATAATGGTACAATCAGTACAAAGGTGATTTTTCATTGGCTAAACAACTGAATTATAATGAATAGGTGTACTTTAATGAAGTGCATTAAAGGGCTACTACCAGGTGTATAATTACATTTCGGCATGGTCGAGCATAAAATATAATTTATACATTGTTACACAGATTTAAATGCGTTTTGAGGTATTTAGGAGTGGTAGAGCCAATTTTTATTTTGTCTATTTAAAGCTCTTGCTGACTGCTTTAAAAATAAGTTTATTTATTTGCCATCTTAAGATATGTTTAAGCATTTTATTACCTTCAAATTATCCTTGTCATGTACAGGTTTAATGTTGACTATCCTAGTTGACACGAAATTACCAGTATGCCTAAAATCTCCTCCCGTCCATCCAAACGCCATATGTAAAAAGTGCGAATTATATCGTTTCTAAGTACTGGCTTACAGGAAATAAGATAAATCTGCCAAATAGTGAAACATAATACTAAAGCTGTGAAATTTAGAAATCCATCTACATTAACTTGTTTCAAACATGCTCCAGTTAGGCCTACTTCTTTTCTTGTGGTGAAAACTGTTTTCTTAAATTTACAGTGTTATTTATTTTTTTTTATTTTATTTTTTTTCATGTTTTGACTCTTCTACCTGCATATTGTGCTTATTTTTTTAAACTTTCTTCTTCATGCTTTTTATTGCCTTCACTGCTTGCCCTTTTAAAAGTTTCTCATGTTTTTAGTTCCTTTTTGCCTAAATATTTTAGTATTATAAATGTCAAAACATCCGGGATCTAGTCGTAAGAAACCAATTTGAAATTTCTTTATAGTTTATTGTCCTATAAGCATCATTACTTAACCTTATAAAAAATTCTTACAATTTGCAAATCCATAGCAGTAGAAGTCAATTTCCCGGGGTTCGAATCCCGGTTGGGATAAGTTACCTGGTTGAGGTTTTTTTCCGGGATTTTCCCTGGACCCAATCTGAGCAAATGCTGGGTAACTATCGATGCTGGACCCTTAAGACTCATTTCACCGGCATCATCACTTTCATTTTATTTAGATGCAAAATAACCTGAGATGTTGATACAGCGTCGTAAAATAACCCACTAAAAAATCAGTTTGGAATATTAATTTGTAAATTACTTTTTTTTTATAGTCATTATTACACGCTGTCAAATATAAATTTTGTTTGTTTTCGACACTACAACGCATTGATTTCGTCTGCAAGAAAACGTTTATTGTTTTACGTGTTACACGAATGAATGCCGATTTCGAGAGAGGCATTGGCGCTGCATTATGCTATACGATCCATCTCTTACGCAGTGTTAATGTTTTAGTTCGCCTACTGGCCGCCGGCAATCATTCGTGCAACGTGTAATAAATGATACGAATTTTGTTTAAGTACTTCTTACTGTATAAATTTTCTCAAAATCCGTTCTCATCTTTTCAGATATTGGTATGTCTGCAAGTGAGCCGAGGTGATAACGAATTCGAGGGAAAACAAGCTGTTCTTGGTAAGACAAATCAACTGCACGTTTAAAAACCTTCATAATTTTAAGTAGTTGACCGATAAAATAATATTTCTACCCAGTGTCACTTCAAAATCTGACAGTAACTGAAATATTGCGTTTACAACAGCGTCAAACGTCTTTGCAAAATCCACAAATTCGTGCAGAAATACTTCAAGTATACGATGGCAATACTGTAAAACCATTAAAAACATTAAAAAATTAACATACACCGATTACCACATACATTGTTATCATATTAAATGTAAACACAAAATATATGGATTCTAAGAGGACTCCAATTTAAGATGCAGAAATGCAGCAGATGTCGGACTTGTAAACTAGCTGATGGAATGGGCAGTCTTGGTGACGTCACCGCTCACATAAACAATTACTTGAAAGGTGAATGTCCTCCTTAGCGACGTCCCATTCATCTCTTCAATGATGTATGTAAATGAAGAGACGACCAATCCTATCTCTCGGTTTATCGTTATAAGTGAATGGAAGTTATGGGTGGGGTGAAGAAATGAATGAAAGTTTTGCAAAGGGAGGAAACCGAAGAATATAATAAGTCCGGGTGCAAATCGCGTTATGTCTGCAAGTAGGCCTACTTAATTGCTCGTAATGGACTGCATCAACTACTGTGGTCATTTAGCTTCGATCACAAATGAAGAATGCATTTGCAATAATTCAGTTCTGTGGTTCCAAGGCAAAAAAGGTGACGTCAATTGTTGGCGAATATGAGATTTTGCGATATGTTATGCATCCTGATGGTATCTTTAAGGTGGAAAAGATGATATGGATATTTCTATCATTTTTCTCTCTAACCACTTGTTATGAAATATTATACCATGATTTTATACAGTCGTTCAGACTTCATATTCTCGCTCCTGAAATACTGCAAAAAAATGACATCACATTTTGCCTTACAGCCACAGAGTTTCGCCTTGTTTTGACATTCTTCTCCGAAGAAAATTACGTGAAAATAAGAGTGTTACTACCAGCCGATAATTATATATATATATATATATATATTATTATTATTATTATTATTATTATTATTATTATTATTATTATTACTTTTACTACGTCATACTACTTTTGACCAATAAAACGGTACGGAACGACATGTTTCAATCAATCATGGCTGCTTATCTACAATTTTATCACTTCCCTAGCATTTGTTTCTTTGTTTGCCAACATTATACTTTCAATAATTGTACCTTTTAAAATCATTCATGTTTATTTCATCATCCTTAATTAAAACTTTTCTATCATTTATCTCTTTATATTATTTAGGTTATGCTATAGCTTCTGCTGCATGAGATTATAGATAGTCACGTACCAGAAATTGTTAAAAATATATTGATAATTGAAGTGGAATGCAACTGTTTAATAAAAATGAAACTGAAAGAAAGCTCTTGACTAGTAATCGCCCATAGAGTTCAATGAAGATTGTATAGTTTGCGCAACTGGTAACAAGAGAACAGCTAATAACACACTACTGCCATCTAGCGAAATATTTGTGATGAGGTGGCACAATAATGCATTTTCAAGACATTTTAGTAAGTCAATTAATATTTTATTACAAGTACTTTATTTATTGTAGCCTAATCCTTATATACTTTTTAAATCGTGTAATAGTCAATTAAATCCCACTCGAGTTTCTATTTTCTCTAAATAAATCAAAACCTCGAATGAGATTACTGTAGATAAAATTTTAAATAACGTATTTATGGATTTAATTAAAGTTCGTATAAATTTCAGCTGGAAATTATACGTGTTTGTTATTAGCAATTATGTCTTTTCAATGTTGTCAGCTGTTACCAGACATCAAAGCACGTAAAATCAGAATGTTGTATATTGAAACAATAACATTTGTTATTTATTTATGATTGATCTAATATTAAAATACATTTTTACCTGGCAATATGAAATTCAATTGTTTGACTAAACAGTTTACGATTCATAAGACTTAACCTAAAAATGTTTATTTATTAATTGTTGTTTAGTCAATTGTCCGAAGAAGGTATGAAGCTCAAAAGAAGACACAACTTATGAGGCAACTAGGCCGGGAGATAATGAGGTAAGGTGGGCAGTTGCTTTCCCCCTCCATTGCATACATCGCCGACTAGTTACATATTACATTAATCAGACTTCAGATGCATACAGACAATTGTTTTTCCTCAGACACATATCGTCAAGTAAGATGTACATATCAGCCAGAACCTCAGTCAGAGGATAATTTATTAATTATTATCGTATTATTTATTAATATACCTCTGATTGAGGTTCTTGCTGATATGTAAGTACATCTCACTTTACGATGTGTCAGAGCAACAATTGTTGCATACATTTCAAGTCTGATTAGTGTAATATGTTACTATAGTCAGCGATATATGCAATGGAGGGGGAAAGGAACTGGCCACCCTACCCCATTATCTCCTAACCTAGTTGCGTTATAATTGATGCTTTATTGGTGTTACTAATGGAGGTTCAAAGCTGTCTTCGGATCTCTGACTAAAGAAGATACGTACATTGAAGGGCGTGTTATCAGAACTCGCTAAGTCCATTTGGTAATTTTTATGATTTATACATATACATATTTATGCTCGACCATGCCTAAATGTAGTAATTATACACCTGGTAGTAGCCCTTTAATGCACCTCATTAAAGTATACCTATTAATTATAATTCAGTTGTTCAGCCAATGAGAAATCACCATTGTACCATTATGAAACCGCAAGTATCGATTATTCTTGGATATGCAATCGAAAGACAATTAGCGAAGTCACGGAGGCTGGAAATCCAATACTGTCGCAGAAGGTTATGTTCTGTTACTATAATAATTAGCGTTAATTGTAAATAATATTCAAATAAATTCAATTTGTCATCTCGTTTTTCAATTATACATCAATTTCCAGATTATATCAAGCCTAATGTTTCATGTTATTCTCTAGATATCAAGGTCAATGACATTCGTGCCTCAGAAAAAATCAATACTTTCGCGTCTGTGCACATCTCACAATTCAGGTCAGTTCCGCTCCTCACATAACCATAACATGAATACTTATGAATAATTTCAAGTTAGAAATATGGTGGAGCATAAAAAGTCGTATGAACCTTGCCTATAATGGTAATTAAGATGCTCGTATGAAAATTATGAAACTCGCTTCCGCTCCGTTTCATAAACATACTCGCGTCTTAATTACTACCATTATAGGCTCGTTGCATAATGTACTATTATATGATTATGTTTTAGATCCCTATCATTATATTTTAAGCTTATTTTCTTAAAACAACGCCAATCCTTGTCTAAAAGTTTGTGTTATTGTGCATATCACTTGAAAACTCGCTCAGTCCGTAGACCGGTGGATAAAAAAACTAGACCATTCCTTTCATAAAAATTGACTTAACGCGTTACTCACTAGTAACTTTTGTTTCATGAACGTTGGCAACTTCTTTAAAGGCAAACTTTGCTGTCAACGTAAAAGAAAAGTAACTACCAGTAATAATATTTGTCAGTATCGAAATTAGAAACAAAGTTGGCAAAAGAAAATGTAGCCTGACAAATAGAAAACATTATAATCCACTAGGAGATGTAATAGCGAGAAGTGATTAGGTTTCACTCTTAGGATAAAAAGCAAGAGGAGCTGAAATATAGCCTATTTACTAGGCGGGTTTCGAAGTCACTACCGTGGTGACTTCAAAAGGTTGAAGTTGCGCTCAATAGCCCTTGTGTACGTGGCGGTCGGAATGTATCAAAGGTAATAATGCAATTAGCAAAAGATTTATACTACATATATATAGCAGCATATTGTATAATTATATAAGAGTCCGGAATCTAATAATGGCAGTATTTTGGGTGCTCCGATGGAAGCCTAGGCACCAATTAGCCGGGACACGGATGTCAGATGGTCCACTCTTGCGCTCCGCCTCGTTTTGTTGAAGTACCTACCTATCTCTCGGAGGAGAGGAGAGCTCAGACAGGAATGCTGAACTTTTTTTTATTCCCAGACCCCTCATTCTTCTTCTGGTCGGTAGATAAGGGATGAGAATAAACCGCCAAAGTTAACTAACGATCAGCCTGTCTAGATCTCTCTCCATGGGTGGGAGGAGTGGGGAGGAAGAGAGGCTGAGTGAGGTACCTTCTCAGAAGACTGTGGGCGAGGTAAGCAAGGAGGGGGCAAGGACTGTACCTTGTTAAACAGGTTCACCCCAGTCTGAAAAGCTTGACCGCCCACATTCCACAACTTCCCCTTCCACCGCCGCATACCACGAAGAAATAACCTTCTCACTACACAAACCCCACCAATTGCTGAAAACATTGCCCCTTATCTGTGCAACCAGATCCACATATAAAACGAGATCGATATGACGTAATGATTCACTCTGCTTTTGGCTTGCGTTATATTCGCACTGACGTTTCTTCAGACACCTGGCGTGATAACAGAAAACGAACCATATTACGAATCCGGTGTAATACATATAATAATTATTACACAGTGATTCAGCAAAGGTATACAGATATTGAAGTATATAGTAACAGATGTTACAGTTGTAGACAGAATTAACGAAAAGGCGTTATACAAATTCCTGACACATTAAATTTGTATGTACAACCAAACTACTTGTATAAAACTATAATTGATATTAGAGCTATAATTTAAATAGCACATCTTTGGAAGACAACTGAAGTGTACGTTTATCCCGAACCATGTCAACAGGTGTATGAGTTCACAATGCTTTACAGGGGACTCTTGAAGAGTGACGTATTCATATCAATGCAGAATTTTTGTTGTGGACGTACACTATTGTCGAAAGATTCTTCAGCGAAACTTCATGGTCGTATTTAGCAAGCAGTCGTGGTAAATAAATTCATTAAATTTTGCTCTCGCCTATTGAAATTCACAAGAACTAGAAGGTCACGAGAATAATAATAATAATAATAATAATAATAATAATAATAATAATACAGAACTGTAGTTGGGCCCGTACGCCGTACCGTGTAAAATAAATACTCGCTGTTACCGTACCGGAAAAAATAAGAGACTTGAAAATATATTATGTTTAAATAGTATTTTCATATGGAGGATGTTAGCTATTTGAAAAACATTTTGATTTTGATATCTGGCATAAAAGTCGCGGCTAGCATTTTACATCCTTTGCTTAAACCTTTGTCCATTCGTTGTTTTATCGAAAACCATGCTCTCGCACTTCAGGAGTAGTTGTGATTTGTTAATTTCAAGCTTGCATACTGTCGTGGTATTTCTATAAGTAATTAATATTAACTTTATGGCATGGCGCCTCAAGAAATCTGCTACACTGATTCGCTAATTTGAAAACTTGCGTAGATGCCATCGCATTACACTAATCTTATGACATGGCGCCTCAAGAATTCTGCTGCACTGATTCTCTAATTTTAAAACTCACTCAGGCGTAATGCTAGCAGGAAATATGGTTACTTTTGTGCTTTAATGAATCTTGAGTCCAGTTACATATCACAGACTCTATTTCAATTTCAACTAAAGAATGTGAATGAGCATTAGATATACTGTAATTAACTATATCTGCACTAAGAAAAGGAATACTCTTCTAGTAAGAGAGTTTCCAGGCTTTTGTTCCCAAAAAGTGTTGGGCCACCAGTATCAGAGTTTAATTTCTTGCCTTATATGCAGTTGTGGCTGCGATCTGGAAGGAGATCTGTAGAGGCGGATGTATGACGAAGTAACTTTGGAAAAGAAGTAGGCCTACAGTACGAGTTCATACAAAGTATAGTCTGACCAAGGAGATTTCAACAGTACCCCTGAAATTTGTTTCCAACTACAGCACTGTAATAATAATAATAATAATAATAATAATAATAATAATAATAATAATAATAATAATAATAATACAAAATGTACAGACCCAAAAACAAATGCTGCCATTAACGTATCATAGTTAAATTCCGATCTTTCATATCTTAAATTGATATCCAATTCCAAAAACAAGTTTGTTACAATTTCTGTTATACTCTACGTCAGCGTTTCTCAAACGTTGGTCCGCGGACGACCTATGGTCCTCGAGGTCTGCCCTTGTGGTCCTTCAAAAAAGACAGAAGAAAAAATAAAATTCAAACGAATTGCGTATCGCACTATAGCTTAAAATCTAAGAGGCAATCGAATTTCACTTTTTCTCTCAGTACTGGATTTTATGAAATTTATTACCCTACCCGTCTATCGGCTTCCCATTCTACTCTCAGCAGCAAAAGAGGGATTTAAAGCACTATATACGTGGTGTTTCTCGACACCTTTTCCCTGCACATCTGGCGCCGCGCCTGTAACCCAGCCAGGGACCACCCGAATTCATAACAGAGGACCAAAGTACCGAACCTTAATTCAATTTTAAAATATAAGTATATTGGCATTAAAATATGCTACGAAAATGATAAATTTGCTTTCGAAGGGAACAAGAGTAAAGTGGTCCGCGGAACTGTTCTGACTTTAAAAAGTGGTCCCCACTTCAAAAAAGTTTGAGAAACGCTGCTCTACGTGCATCTTGCTCCTTAGCGGGAGTGCATCTCTGCAACCCGCAATATGGCATAAAAAATACAAATAAATTAACTTTTAATAATGATACATGCACAATATTATATTACATAAGTCCACCGCTGTGGAGTAACGGTTAGCATGTCTGCCCGTGAAACGAGAGGGCCCGGGTTCAAATTCTGGTTGGGACAAGTTACGTGGTTGAGGTTTTTCCGGGGTTGTCCCTCAACCCAATCAGAGCAAATGCTGGGTAACTTTCGGCGCTCGACCCTGGACTCATTTCGCTGGCATTATATTTTCATCTCATTCAGACGCTAGATAACCATATCAGTTGAAAAAGCGTCTGTGACTCGTGTACGTGTGAATTTCGTCGAAGAACCACCACTCGAGAATAACATTCTTTGTTAGGATATACAGCTAAAAGAGACTGGAAGACCATCGAGAAATGGTGAAACGGTAGAAGCCATCCGAAGAACATTAAATTTGTTCAGCGAAGAAATCAGTTCGTAAATGTGACATAATTATAACTTCCAAAAACAACAGTTCATAGAGCTTTAAAGAAACGTCTTCATCTGACTCCTTATAAACTTCAATTGTTACATGTACTTCATCCAGATGATTATCACAAAAGGTATGAGATTATCACAAAAGGTATGAGATTGTTATGGATATGATTAATGAGTCACATATTCAAATTTGACAGTCACAAAAGACATTGCACTTTTCTTCGGTCATTTATCTTATACAAGGTGATTCTCGAGTATTTACCGTCACTTACGGAGCTTATTTCCGAACACATTCAGAGCAAAAAATGTCATATAAACATGTGTCCTAATCTCAATATTTTTAGAGCTACACTAATATGAAGTTATTCATAAAATACCTTTTTCCTTTAGTTTTTAGGGTAAAAGAATATCACACATAGAGAATGAACTATTTAGAAGTAACATTTCTTTAGTTGGCCAATATTCTGAAGCTAAAAACGTGTTGTTAATAATTGCTTTGTACAGATTTTGTTTTTCAATTTTTAACTAAAAATTACATCATTCTTATGCACTTATCACAACAATTGTTACAAATCATACGACTTTAGGAACTTCATTCCTTACAGTTTAATTATGTATCTTAATATACAGTCTTTAAAAATTTACAAGAATGGCGTGATTTGTAACAATTGTGTGATAAATGCGTAAGAAAAATGTAATTTTGTAGTTAAAATCGACAAAAAAATCTGTACGAAGAAACTATGGAATTCATAACGCATTTTCAGCTTCAGAATACTAGCTAATTAAAGAAATGATACTCCTGAATAGTTCATTATTTATCTGTAATATTCGTTTACCCTTAAAACTAAAGAATAATGGTATTTTACTAACAACATTCAATTTAATGTAACTCTGAAAATATTGAGATTAAGACAAATGTTTATATGATATTTTTTGCTCAGAATGTCTTCAGAAATAAGCTCCGTAAGTGACGGTAAATCCTCGTGAATTACTCTGTATAATTGTAACAATGAAAATTATTGTATTTGTTCGATTGTTACTGTCTTTTGTTTCTTTCAGTGCCTCAAACTTACACGAAAAACGTCGAGAGTTTTATTTTCATGTGGTACCAATATTACATTTCTACCTCTTACTTACTTACAAATGGCTTTTAAGGAACCCGAAGGTTCATTGCCGCCCTCACATAAGCCCGCCAGCGGTCCCTATCCTGTGCAAGATTAATCCAGTCTCTATCATCATACCCCACCTCCCTCAAATCCATTTTAATATTATCCTCCCATCTACGTCTCGGCCTCCCTAAAGGTCTTTTTCCCTCCGGTCTCCCAACTAACACTCTATATGCATTTCTGGATTCGCCCATACTGCTACATGCCCTGCCCATCTCAAACGTCTCGATTTTATGTTCCTAATTATGTCAGGTGAAGAATACAATGCGTGCAGTTCTGTGTTGTGTAACTTTCTCCATTCTCCTGTAACTTCATCCCGCTTAGCCCCAAATATTTTCCTTACACCTTATTCTCAAACACCTGAACCTATGTTCCTCTCTCAGAGTGAGAGTCCAAGTTTCACAACCATACAGAAGAACCGGTAATATAACTGTTTTATAAATTCTAACTTTCAGATTTTTGGACAGCAGACTGGATGATAAGAGCTTCTCAACCGAATAATAACACGCATTTCCCATATTTATTCTGCGTTTAATTTCCTCCCGAGTGTCATTTATATTTGTTACTGTTGCTCCAAGATATTTGAATTTTTCCACCTCTTCGAAGGATAAATCTCCAATTTTTATATTTCCATTTCGTACAATATTCTGGTCACGAGACATAATCATATACTTTGTCTTTTCGGGATTTACTTCCAAACCGATCGCTCTACTTGCTTCAAGTAAAATTTCCGTGTTTTCCCTAATCGTTTGTGTATTTTCTCCTAACATATTCACGTCATTTCTACCTCTATACATTCTAAAAATATTATCCTCTGAAACCCCACCATGACTTTCGGGACATAGTGTAGAGTACATTAGGTACTACAATACTTTGAAAACCAGAACATACTGCAGACTTTTCCGTCTAAAAAAAACTATGATACTAAATATAATTTTTAAAATCTATAATACCATAATGCAGATCTTGCAGAAACCTCTGTCGGATTGTAGTCCTTAAGTCACTGTCCTTTCATCCTGTCACCAGGACTCCGAATTGAAGGGTTCAGAGCCATTTATTAAAAACGGAAAAAGCAAGGGTTAAAGTTAAGTGAATACCATAGTTTAATGAACACTGATATATCAGTTAGTTTTAATGTGTATACTTTATATTACTTGCTATATGTTTCCATTGAATTATGGTAATAACTTCATGTTAACCCTTGTTTTCTACGTTTTTAGTAAATGGCACTTGGCCCACTATAGTTCTATATATTATTGGGTTATTTTACGACGCTGTATCAACATCTCAGGTTATTTAGTGTCTGACTGAAATGAAGGTGATAATGCTGGTAAAATGAGCCCGGGGTCCAGCGCCGAAAGTTACCCAGCATTTGCTCGTATTGGGTTGAGGGAAAACCCCGGAAAAAACCTCAACCAGGTAACTTGCCCCGACCGGGATTCGAACCCGGGCCACCTGGTTTCGCGGCCAGACGCGCTGACCGTTACTCCACAGGTGTGGACACTATGGTTCTGAACCCTTCAATTGTAAGGTCAGCAGTGCATGTGTTAACATGGAATAGATGAAAATTATAACTGACAAACATGTCGTAAACGGGATTCGATCACGCGTCCACGACTTTCATGTACCGATGAAGTTCCGAGGCTCAGTAATGTCCATTAATTTCTCCGCATCTTTCAATGACATGCGATAAATTAAAAAAAAAAAATAACGGACAATAATCCCTGCAGCAGCACCAAGGAAATAAAGCGCGACTTTTCAATATTAGCTATTAAAAATAATTGCTTAAAGTTATGTGAGAACTGGGAAAAGGTATTTCCCTTTACAGCGTGCTGAATCGGAAAGACTGGAGGGGTATTCACCTGCAACAGAGCTCGAACAGGTTCACTGAATGGGCTTTAACTCGGTGCCGATGCTTTTGTCCGTCAGGAGAAACACCAAGCACACTTTCACGCGGTGAGAAGGTTTTACAGGTTTTTCATGGACACTTCAGCGACCATCAATCAGGATTTATTGCTATGCTTCATACCTAACGCACATTTCAGATCCTCCTGTAATTAAACTACTTGTAGAGTTAGGATAATATCCCACATAGGCAGCGCGATTGCCCAGTATATCTTAAGAGCAACTTAACAAAGACAGTGTCGACTGATGCCCACCCACAGATTCGTGTAAACGATGACGTAACGTGGTATAATGCTGTGCCAATATTAGCAGCCGTCCACGGTTCTTAGTACCAGCACTGAAAACATCGAATTCTTGCAACAATTTCTCAATTCGTAGGCTCGTATGTACGGAGTTGGACGGATGTGAACACGGCAAATAACTAGGAGGGGTTTACGTATTATATAAACTTTACGAAATTCACTAAAACATTATGTCAGGTTCAAAATCGAAACTACTAGATGCTTCTCGTATTCAGTAATTCATAGCTGCCATTGCAGCTAAATTAAATTGAAAATGTCAGCTAAAACTGTTAATTATAGATAAATAAAATAAGCTAAGTTCAAATATCTGGGAGCAACAGTAGCAAATATAAATGATACTCGGGAGGAAATCAAACACAGGATAAATATTATTCGGTTGAGAAACTTTTATCATCAAGTCTGCTGTCGAAAAATCTGAAAGTTAGAATTTATAAAACAGTAATATTACCGGTTGTTCTGTATGGTTGTGAAACTTGGACTCTCACTTTGAGAGAGGAACAGAGATTACGGGTGTTTGAGAATAAGGTTCTTAGGAAAATATTTGGGGCTAAGAGGGATGAAGTTACAGGAGAATGGAGAAAGTTACACAACACAGAACTGCATGCATTGTATTCTTCACCTGACATAATTAGGAACATTAAATCCAGACGTTTGAGATGGGCAGGGCATGTAGCACGTATGGGCGAATCCTGAAATGCATATAGTGTTAGTTTGGAGGCCGGAGGGAAAAATACCTTTAGGGAGGCTGAGACGTAGATGGGAAGATAATATTAAAATGGATTTGAGGGAGGTGGGATATGATGATAGAGAATGGATTAATTTTGCTCAGGATAGGGACCGATGGCGGGCTTATGTGAGGGCGGCAATGAACCTCCGGGTTTCTTAAAAGCCAGTAAGTAAGTATATTACTACATAAAATTTGCCCCAAAAGGGCTGTATAAAACTCCAGAACCAGAAGAAAAAAAATGAAACTAGAAATCGAAGCACTTAAATAAGGTACCTATAATATTATTTTCCCAGGAATGAAGATATCAATTGTAATTTTGTAGTATTAATATTATTATTACTGTTACAACTACTACTTAGGCCTACTTCATGTATACCAAGGGAAATTGCCTCGTTTTATTTCCATCAACGTAGAGCATTCATTTCTTTTATGGTACCTGCGAATTTAACTCGAGTTAAACCTATTTCAAAATCATATTTACACACAATTCTTTATTGCATAACTCACCCAAATTAAATTTCCTTCCAGTTGCTCAATAAAGATTATTACAATAAATTTTGTCGAATCCGTCTTTTTATCTCGTCATAAGCGAGTTGTGCGGTATTGATTTTTGTTGTATATGTAGCGTCCGAGATACAGGTTTAGTCGTTTTTCTACTTACTGTACCTATACCAGTAATATTTCAACAATTTTGTTGATTCGGTCACTTTTTTTTTTTTAATTTTGCTGTTTCACTAATCCTGTAATATTTCATTGGAATTTTGTTGATGACCTGACGCCATCTTGTTGCTACCAAAACATTTTAGCTATTACGTTATAGGAGATCTTATGTAGTACATGTAGGCATATTGAAATTAGTTAATTTATTAATTGAAACATCACAATAAACTGCCCATGTGCTAACCGGACACCCAATGTTTTGGTAGCATCATAATGGCGGCTGTCCACAAAAGCGGCTTCACCTCCAAGCTATTCTTGTCTAAATCATATTTTTGTAACTATTGCCAAATGTTTACCCATGAATTTTATAGGCCTATTGCAGGAGGCCAAGGTCACACCGGCCAATGAAATACTGTATAAAACCACAGTCTAGTATATAGTCACGAAGCTCAATACGTAAGGAATATGCATCCATAGATAGTTGCTAACCACTAGGATCGCTACTATCGCCTCATCACAGACAATGCGAAATTGTACCGGCACAGTCTATTGTTCCTAGTACCCTCACAACTCAAGCTTCGTGACTGTATATACTAGAATGTGATAAAACTAGCAATTTATTATCTTAATAATACCGATAATATAATTATTCATATTCGGGAGGTCCCGGGTTCAAACCCCGCGGTCGACCAATCTGACTGGGGTTTTTCATGGTTTCCTTCAGTCACAAAGGCAAATACCGAATTGGAAATTTACATGCCATGATTCATCACCGCCTCGATCACCAATATCATAAACATTATTCAAAATCTATAATCAGTCACATGAACACAAAACCATCTACAACATACAATAGATATAGGAACTCAACAATAGTGAGAACGGCCTACTGGTATACGTACATTTCCTAAACACGCGAGATGACTACAGATGTTAAAGTGTGTATAAATAAACTTAACAAAAGCATATATAATGTTATCTTCTTTTTATTTATTATTATCCGCGAAAGTCTTATTCAAATATCATGTGAGTTCTCGTTTCTTTCGTTCGGATAATTCACTCATGCTACACTCGCAAATTATATCGACAAGATGAAAACTCTTACATTATTATTTATGACAATATAACACTGATACATAGTATGGGATGAAGATAAATGCAAATAAGATGAAGACCATGGTCATAGGAAGAAAAATAAAGAAGGTAAACGTGCGAATTCTAAATCAGGCAGTAGAGCAAGTCGACAGGTGCAAATACTTTGAATGTACTACAAGAAGTAACATGAGCTGCTGCCAGGAAGTCAAGGAGGGTAGCAATGGCAAAGGAAGCTTTTAATAGGAAAAGGAGCATCTTCTGCAGATCTCTGGAAAAAGAACTAAGGAAGAGATTAGTGAAGTTCTATGTATGGAGTTTGTCATTGTATGGGGCAGAAACGTGGACATTACGACGAAGTGAAGAAGAGCGAATAGAAGCATTTGAAATGTGGATTTGGAGAAGAATGGAACGTTTGAAGTGGACAGACAGAATAAGAAATGAAGCTGTGTTGGAAAGAGTGGATGAAGAAAGAATGATACTGAAAATGATCAGGAAGAGGAAAAGGAATTGGTTGGGTCACTGGCTGAGAAGAAACTGACTACTGAAGGATGCACTGGAAGGAATGGTGAATGGGAGAAGAGTTCGGTGCAGAAGATATCAAATGATAGACGACATTAAGATATATGGATCATATGCGGAGACAAAGAGGGAGGCAGAAAATAGGAAAAATTGGAGAAAGCTGGGTTAGCAGTGAAAGACCTGCCCTTGGGCAGAAAACTAAATGAAATGAATGACACAGTTATGATTATGTTGGAATTCAACAGATTTTTACACTATTGGTGCGTTGGTACATACATGGACGAAATAGTCTGTGAAAACTATATTGTCCAAATAGATACAATATGTACTTATATGTATGTAGGCCTACTTGAACGTGGTCCCTATGAAGGAGAAGAAATGATGCTGATGATGATGATGATAATCTAATCATCATCATCATCATCATCATCATCATCATCATCATCATCATATCCTTCACGTATTAGACCCTACAGGATCTGTTACGGTCTCATGCCAGCGCTTGCGTGGTCTTCCCATTTCCTCTTTCCTCTTGGTACATAAGAAGAATGTGTTTAGGCCATCTAGTGCAATCCATCCTTTCGACATGTTTTTTCCACTGAAGTCGATATTGTTGAACAAAATTAACTATAGGATCCATTTTTAGTTCCTACAATATGTCCACATTTTTTAAAGTGTTCCAGCAAAGAGCATCCCGCTGTTCGTAGCATGAACCTCATTTCAGCTGTCGTCAGCCTTTGCTCTGATGATGATGATGATAATAATAATAATAATAATAATAACAATAATAATAAATAGCCATTAGAAAACGATTATGTTAATGCGAAAAATATTTAGTCTTACGCAAATACTGCCGGTATTTTCAAAAACAGATATTCACGTTCGGTACATTTTGCGAAAATTTCAGTATTGACTGCACATCTGAAAATATATATTACTACTCAAATAATAGCAATAACAACATAATATAACTCTCGGTATTCTTATATTGAACTCCAAGACTTCTGGAGTCAATGTCTTTTTCGCGAGTAGTAGTTGGAAAATCTCATTCATTCACACATCAGTCCATTCATTCACTGCTGATGCCAACAGCCAAGCTGTTTGTGTGTTTATCTCGACTTGAACCGAAGTCAGTGAAGTGCGGCTGTATCAGTAAATAAAATCATTCATAAAAGTCATTGCCGCATGTATCATGTTGTGGTATTTCCTGTTCTTGTTTATTCAATCACTACGAAAAGCGCCTTGCCGGCCGGCGGACGACAGATCATAGCCCAGGTTGAGATTAGGAAGAGACATTCGCATACCATTAACCGACACAATATTCGATTGTACAGGAACCACCCAGGATCCTAGATCGTGGTCCCCTCAAACAGAGATGATTGTTATAACAAGATATATTTATTTCCCGATATGCCACATAAAATTATCCCGCGCTCTCGATTAAGATTTGCTGCGTGTAAAGTATAACGCGTCTTTCTTTATTCTTTCTAGTCAGATTTCCTACCAACGGCGCCTTCGTATCTATGATTCAGTGGTTGTTTTTATCTTGGACTGCCCTCTTAACTTCATGAAGTTTGCTCTGACCTCAGATATTTAGCGAAGGTTTTGCTGTCTGCCGTCTGTACTTACAAAGTTTGCATTGTCCCATATGGAGTTAGGTACAGCTTACAGCAGTAAAATTTTGGAAATATTCAACATTTTTTTTTTCCGCCAATACAAAGCATCTGAATCTTGTACAATAATGAAAATTATATGTGCAAAACACTGTCCTTCTGCTATTTGAAAAAAATAATTTTACAATATATATATATATATATATATATATATATATATTTTTTTTCAAAATTCAAGATGGTGGCAGTTCACTGTGCAGTGATGAAGTCGTTTCCCTCATAACTCAAAAAACTATCCAACATTCTGTGATGAAGTTTTTGTGTTTATGCATGTCATATCTACAATATGATGTAAAATCACTTCTGTCTGATAAAAATAAATTCATTTAAAAAAATGATAAAATATCAATATTCCCTTCTAACACAAAATAAAACAAATATTATTTATTAAGGGATGTAGTTGAAAGAGGATGATATTGTAAACATAAAAGTTTCAGCAATAAAATAAAAGAGAAAGAACATGAAAAAGTTAACAAGTTTATGAGTTATGAGGGAACGCTTCATCACTGCACAGTGAACTGCTGCCATTTTGAATTTTGGAAAAAAATTCTTTTAACTCGTGTGTGTGTGTCTAATATATATTTATTATATATATAATATATATTATATATATATATATATATTTCATATAGCAGAAGGACAGTGTTTTACACATACCAATTTTCATTAATTTACAAGGAAGATAAAAATGTTGAATATTTCCAAAACTTTTACTGCTCTAAGCTGTACCTAACCTCTTAATAAATTTGAACATATTTTCTCTAATAATAATAATAATAATAATAATAATAATAATAATAATAATAATAATAATAATAATAATAATAATAATAATTCGAGGCACGACAGCTCATGAAAGACCATGATCGACCAGCCGGCTGCTGGCCTCACGTCCATATACCGAAGCAGAGGTGGACGATCATCCAACCAGAATGGAGGTATCGTATAGTTAGCACATTGATCCTCCCAAGTGTTATAGCTGGCTTTCGTAACCAGATTTCGCTACCTATCGTAGCTCCCCAAGTGCATCACGATGCTAGGTGAGCACCGGCCCCATACACTGGCCGAAATTTCATGAGAAAATTTCTTTCCCCATGAGGACTCGAACCAGCGCGCATTCCGTAACGCGAGTCCTATTCAGGATGCCTTAGGCCACGACGCGGGGATTTTCTCACAATATTTGGCTAATTTTTCGGTGCTTTGATTCATAGTTTAGAGCAGCGTTTCTCAAACATTTTTGAAGTGGGGACCACTTTTTAAAGTTGGAATAGTTCCGCGGACCACTTTATTCTTGTTCCCTTCAAAAGCAAATTTATCATTTTCGTAGCATATTTTAATGCCAGTATATTTAATTTAATTTAAGTATGACTATCATTACTATTACTGTTATTATTATTATTATTATTATTATTATTATTATTATTACATAATTATTTTATTGGTGTTGTGAAGATGAAAAGAATTGTCATTGTATTACATTAATTATGTATTGTATTGTCTTGTATTGTAGTATTGTATTGCTTTGCATTGTATTGTATTAATTATGTTATATTCATAGCATTGTAGTAATTTTCTATCATACTGGTTGAGTGGAAGAGAAGGCCGAATGGCCTTGTCTCTGCCAATTAAAATAAACCATTATTATTATTATTATTATTATTATTATTATTATTACTTGTATTTTAAAATTGAATTAAGGTTCTGTACTTTGGTCCTCTGTTATGAATTCAAATCCCTGGCTGGGTTACAGGCGCGGCGCCAGATGTGCAGGGAAAAGATTTCGAGAAACCCATGTAGGCTATATAGTGCTTTAAATCCCTCTTTTGCTGCTGAGAGTAGAAGGGGAAGTCGATAGACGGATAAAGTAATCAATTTCATAAAATGCAGTACTGGAATAAAAAGTGAAATTCGATTGCCATAATATCATTTCCAAACTGAGATTTTAAGCTATAGTGTGGAACGCAATTCGTTTGAATTTTATTTTTTCTTCTGTCTTTTCTGAAGGACCACAAAGGCAGACCTCGAGGACTACAGGTGGTCCGCGGACCATAGTTTGAGAAACGCTGGTTTAGAGGAAACTAATCGTACTTCATTTTGCTGAGGGTGAAAGCGTTGGTTTTATAAATATACTTACAGGTAATGGTGCTCGATTATAAGCATCTAATTCTCCAAATGTATTAATCCTCATTTAATTTAATTTTTATTAATCATGACGATTTTTTTTGGTAATTTTTAATTTTCGTAAACAAAATGTTGACAGACATACGGTTTATACAGTATAATTTCATTTGCGCTTAGTTATACACGAAAGCAAAAAGTATCACAAAGTTAACATAATATACTTTCTCATGTGTTTCATAAGACACCCATATTTATATTTATTTATGTGGATAAAAGTTTAAATTGGAGCATTCAAGTTGCAGAAACCTGCAAAAAAGTATTTTCATTAATCCACTCGTTTAGGCGATTGAACAATTTTCTACCATTTTCCATGAAAAAAATGTTAGTGCAAACACTCGTGATGCCCCACTTCGATTACTGTGATATTCTGTTTACTGACCTAAGCGTTACTTCGGCGCAGAGACTGCAACGTGTTCATAATATGTGCGTCCGTTTCGTCTGCAATATTCGCCGGGCTGATCACGTAACACCATCCCTCGAAATGTTGTCCTGGCTCCGTCTAGAAGATCGTAGTAAAATCCACTGTCTTTCCCTTCTCTTTCACATATTGTATTTTTCCACTCCTATCTATCTTGCGTCTCGTTTTCAAAATTTATCCACCCATCATAACCTAGACACACGATCACAACACTCCTCAATATTATCCATTCCCTCCCACCGAACATCCTCATATTCATCTTTCATTGTGGCTGTTCCTCGACTTTGGAATTCCCTACCGAGTAATGTCAGGGACTGTCAGACATCAAACCAATTTAAGAATAGGCTAACGAAATATTTTTCTAACAATTCTTGTTAACAATAATAGCTGTTTCAGGTTTCTCAATGTTTAATGGTTATATATATCACAGATAAATATCTAAATTATCTCATTATTATTATTATTATTATTATTATTATTATTATTATTATTATAACTATTTCTTACCAATGTTTATTATTGTCACACTAACATTAGTTATCCAACTTTCATTACTGTATTTACTTTCATGTTGTTTTATGGTCTAGATATTAATGTGTATTCAATTAAAATTAGAGTCTGGCTGGCCGGAAGAGAAGGCCTACTGGCCTCAGCTCTGCCAGATTAAATAAATAAATGAATTGTAAATTATTATATTATTGTTATTAATATATTATGTTTTTCCATTCTTTGGATTGTTAACAATCAGTCCATTCACGCTATACTTGCATGTTATAAATTTGGTGCTTTTAGGGCCGATTGTATAAACCATTTAATATTAGATCAGAGGTTAAATTGATCCTCGTTCTAGCTGAACTTGGAATTGTATGTTGTATAAAGTCTAATCTGAGATTAATTTGTCTTAAACTAAAATCAACTGAAGAAATTTCTCCGATTAAGTTATATGATCCAAGTTCAGTTATTTCCTTTCTGTTTGAAGTATACGAGTGGCAGATTGTGCAAAAAGAATAACCATTATTATTAATGTATATAGTAGATATATATTTTTCTTCAATTTCTTGCCTTAATATACAAACATTCTTATATTTTATAAGGTTTTATCGTGTTCACCAGTATCAAATAACATAACCTATAATTATATTATGTTTATAACAACCATTAATTATTAATGGATATGATAGGTACATCCATAAATTTTCAATTAGCTGTATTACTAAACGAAAATTGTCGTTTTACAAATCAAACACCATAACATGATAACAATTTGGAGAACAGTCAACCTTCTTCTTATAGTCCGCCATTATTTACAACGCACAACACAAACCAGTGTCTCCAACAGAGTGTGCGGAAAGTCGCCAAAAAGTAGTTGGAAAGTCGCTAGATTTCTTATTATCAACAAAGAAAGATTAAATTTTCTCACTATGAGGTGCTAAAAAGGTCGCTAAATCCCTATTTATGCAATATAAAAGTTAAAAGAAATTGTTGTCGCTAAATTGGCTACACTGAACAAACCTGTAAAACATGGCCCGCGCATCACATACTTCACCTGTTTATGCGATGTTGCCAAGTCCTTTTCACGTGAACTTAGATTGCATTTGAACCTAGGTAATTTGATCGCAGAAAAGTTTTATACAATAGGAGAAGTGTCTGAACTCGGTTCAATTTCCGATCTTCGATCAAAATTGATCTTTAGTCAGGGAGTTGTGTACAATTGGGCCTTAATGGAACAGGCAATGAGTTAATCTTAAAGTAAAAGTAGGCTATATTTCCGTTCCTTCAGAGAAAATCTCGGCGCAGCTCGTAGGGACCAGGAACGTATTAAGATAGGGGCTCTGACGAGGAGTCTTCTAATTGTGTCGCAGCCCGGGAGTGAATGACAGTTTGTCGGTACAAAAACCCAGAGCGGCAGAAAAAATGTTAATTACAGGTTTTCCACTACACAGCTTGAATGAAAGCAATACCCGTGAGATAGTTCATCCCACTAAAAGCAGAAGCATTTCCCTGATCAAATACATGTTAGGGATGGCTGGGTTAAGATCACTTCTCCATCGTTGATGGAAGACGCTTGTTCCTTTAGTAAATAAGTTAATTTATTTTTAAGCAGAAGGTACTTGTGGCTAGCGAGATAACTGGGGATGGCATAAAACTGCGACGACAAATCTATTTCAATACGTCAACAGGAACTAAGATTTTGAAGCCCTGAGAACGTCTTTTACTTTCGATTTTCAACTTTTTGTCTTCTGTCGTTCACTTTTTGTCGTCCACTCAAAAATCAATCTAAAACAATTCCCCTCTCGCTCGCAGTCACGTAATGGACGTGATAATCTTGATTATGAATGTACTGAAATCAATTATTCATATATCGGAATAAAATGTGTTCTACTTAACATTTGAAATTCATCTATACTAATAATAAATCTGTAGCCGAAATTTTACTGGTAATTTTCGATTTTCCAAAAATAATTGGTCCTAACATATAGAATTAACCACCCTGAAACCGAAAATCGCTTTTTTGAAATTTTTGTTTGTATGTCTGTCTGTCTGGATGTTTGTTACCTTTTCACGCGATAATGGTTGAACCGATTTATATGAAATTTGGGATATAAATTAAATTCGCTGTAACTTAGATTTTAAGTTACATGACATTCAAAATACGTTATTTAAAAGAGGGGTTATAAGGGGCCTGAATTAAATAAATCAAAATATCTCGCTTATTATTGATTTTTGTAAAATATGTTACATAAAAAGTTTCTTTAAAAAGGATTTCCGATAAGTTTTATTCCTTGCAAAATTTTGATAGGACTGATATTTAATGAGACAAATGAGTTTTAAAATTAAAATACAATGCCTTCTAAGGCGGTGTAATGAAATGATAACAAATGACTTCGTCTATAAGGGGCCTTGGACAACAACAATCGAAAGCTATGAAACATAGCCTACAGAGAATGTTTCTGTGTTTGTATGAAGTAATATCGAAAGCTAAATTAACCGATTTGTATAATTAATTATTATTTCACCATTGGAAAATGTAGTTTCTCTAAATGGACATAATGCTATAATGTTACTACAGTAACTTCTGAGTGCTCTCTGGACCAAAATGATCGCATTTTAATTATTTAAATACAATTTAAATTAAGTGACATATTAAACGATTTATCCTTCTATCAAACACGAATGTTCCCTGGATCAAACGACCTATTTTAATTATGTAATTACTTTATATTTATTTCTAACAGGTGCAGCGGAGCGCACGGGTACGGCTAGTAATAGAATATAAAGTAAAGTTTTCTCTTATTATGTTCAATCTACTATGCTGTTATTGTTAGGCTTGGATTATCGCCGTCAGTCATAAAATTCGTCTATTTATTGCTCACTTCCTATTTGGAAGGCGGCATAAAACTCCATGAAATGAAGATAAATAATGTCAAAATAGGGTTGCAGCGCACGCAGAAAGCACGGTTCACAGAGTGTGGTATCACCGTCTATGGGGTCATCTTTGATGATCTCAACGTAATTTTCATTTACTTAAAGCTGGAATTTGATCAGACTGGAAAATGTTTACTTCCTTAGCACAGAAATTCGTTCATGCGTCAATGGAGTGCAAAAATATATTGAGTCTTAATCAAAGTCAAGTATAAACTGCAATCTTGTCGAAACAATCTTCTCGCACCTGATGCGCATTTGTTTAATATTTTGCCGCAAATGATGTTCAGATGTTAAATATTTTCATTGGCTCCTTAACAATACAGTAGGCCGTGATATAGCGTGATGGCCGTGCTAGCAAGTGCATTAATTATCTTAATTTATAATTCATAATTTTCATACGAGCGTCTTAATTACCATTAAAGGAAAGTTTCATACGACTTTCTTATGCTTGACCATATTTCTAACTTGAAATTATTCACAAGTATTCATGTTATGGTTATCTAAGTGAGGAGCGGAACTGACCTGAATTGTGAGATGTACGCAGACGCGAAAGTATTGATTTTTTCCGAGGCACGAATGTCATTGATCTTGAAATAATCGTCCACACCTGTGGAATAAACATTAGGCGATATAACCTGGATTTAGAATTGAAAAACGAGATGACAAATTGATTTATTTGAATATTGGTTGAATTTTGTCCGGGTTTATAGTAACAGAACCAATTCGAGCAGATGCTGGCCTCCGTGACTTTTCGCTGTTGTCTTTCGAATATCCGGAATAATTTACCGGTTTTATAATGGTACAATGGTGATTTCATTCAACAACTGAATTATAATGAATAGATGTACTTTAAAATGAGGTGCAATAAAATATTACCAGGTGTATAATCTACATTTCGGCATGGTCGATGCAAAATTATTTATTAATATAACGCAAAATATTCGATTTATCACATTGAAAGAACGACTGATCACAAATAAAAATTATTTGAATAAAATGTTAACAAACATTAACGATGTTTTCTTTTCGAATTATCAAACGATTTGCTATGAATTTCATATTGCAGGAAGTAAAGGACCATGGCAGCCAATGAAATACAAAATATTAATTTAGTAAATTAAGTACCTTATTTAATAATATTTATTTATTTAGAATAATTTATTTATACTTGCGGTTTTATAATGGTACAATGGTGATTTCTCATTGGCAGAACAACTGAATTATAATGAATTAAAGTGACTACTTTTATGAGGTGCATTAAGTAGGCTATTACCAGGTGTATAATTACTACATTTCAGCCATCACGTCGAGCATAAATTATTTATTAATATAATCACAAAATATTCGTATTCAAATATCAACCATCCCACAAGAACATACTTTTGTATCACTAAATAAAAATACATTTCATTTTGAATATGAAAAAGGTCTTATGTTTATAACGGTTCAGTTCTACTCAGTTTGGCTTCATTTAAAAGGGCTAATGTTTTCAGCTTTTTGAAATAACAAGAAATTGTCAAACGATTTTAGAAGAAATTCAAATTGCAGGAAAAACCTAAAAAAAAACCATGATTGGCCAATTTCAAATACAAAATATTAATTTAGTAAATTGAGTACCTTATTTAATATTTATTTATTTAGGTATTTATTTATTTATTCGCGAAACAGCCTTATTCAAATATCACGTGACTTCTCATCTCTCTGAGTAATTTGCTACGTGCTCGCTAATCAGTGTTGCCAATTCAGCGGTTTTCCAGTTAGAGCTGGCGGTTTTTTTTGTGTTAGTTTAACGGGTTAAATTGATGAAATTTGTACTGATATAGGGATTTAGAGGGTACTTTTAGCACTTAGAGCGGGAAATGTTACTTTACATATAGCAATTTAGCGGTTTTTGCACTGTTTCCTAGCGATCTATAAGAATCGAGTTGGCAACACTGTCGCTAATTATCGATAAGATGAGAACTCTTGTGATATTATCTATGATAATATAATTGTCTCTTTACAAGATCTTGTATTTATAAATATATAATATATTGCAATTCTGTCATTTTCATGTAATTACAGAACTGATTCTTTGATATTAATTTCATTAATAATATATATCTCTTTTACAAGATCTTGTATTTATAAATATATAATATATTGCAATTCTGTCATTTTCATGTAATTACAGAACTGATTCTTTGACTCCCACATTCAATTTCATTAATGTAAAAATTGTAATTATTCTGCTATATTAGCAGTGTTAATTTACGTTAAAGAACTGGGTTATAGTAAAGACCAGAGCAATGAAACAATTCGGATCTGTGTTATTAATGCATCCATATTATATATGCTACATAATGCAAAAACAAGCTGTTCAACCTTCGAATTCCATTTGTTTCCATAATATCAGCTCATTCATTCACAACTTTTGTGTGGTTTTCCTATAGTTGGTTTTGTGGTTAGCCTATTCAAGTGATAGCCAAACTGGAGTTTCCTATATCCTACACACTTCCCTTGCCGGTAGTTGCTCTGATAACTTTGTGTTCAGCTGATAAAACTTTCTCTACAGTTTTGTTATTACATGTATATTCTAAGTTTAGCTTTTCTCAATGACAAGAACGGCAAAGCATTTCAAGCCTCTAAGTGCATAAACTGAATTGCATTCAAAACATGCTGAGATGTATTCGTCATTCAGATGCCACACAAATTCCAACGTCCAGAAATAACCCAACAATAATGGTCGTCCACTAAAAATACTTTCACATTCTGAAGACACAGTTAAGTTCCGAGATAGTCCCTGCTGTTGTCTCCTCCGTGAAATTTATTGGTCAACCAGTTCAACAATAAAAAAATAATAGTACTAATAATAAGTCTTTATTATGGCATAATTATATTTTAAATCAAATCAGAAGATGATGTACAAACAGGAATATTCACATAAAATTGCATTCTAAAATAATTTGGAATGAAAATGTAGTGTAAAAATTCAAGACTTTGACCTTCAAAGGTCAAGAGCCAATAAAGTCCAAGATTGTAGTCGAAAATATAATATTAGAACTAATAAACTCTTTCAATTATTGGTTGAGACTTGTTAAAAAATCTATCATACTGAATGTACAGACGTGGACAAATTATTGACAAAGTTGACGATTTTTACGACAAATCTGTTTGCAAAATTTGACTTTTCAATTTAGACCACAGTTGACAATTTTGCATATTTCTATCATTACAATAGATAGAAATATGCAAAAATGTCAACTGTAGTTTAAATCGAAGAGTCAAATTTTGTAAAGATATATAATAAAAATCTTCATATTTTGCTAATAATTTGTAAATGTGCAAAAATGTCAACTGCTGTTTAAATTGAAGAGTCAATTTTTGTAAAAATATAAAAACAAATTTTCAGTTTTGCTAATAATTTGGAAATATCCAAAATGTAAACTGTAGTCCAAATTGAAGAGTCAAATTTTGTAAAAGCATATAATAAAAATCTTCAGTTTTGCTAATAATTTGTAAATATGCAAAAATATCAAATGTAGTCCAAATTGAAGAGTCAAATTTTGTAAAAAAAAATATACAATACAAATCTTCAATTTTGCTAATAATTTCGAAATACGCAAAAATGTCAACTGTAGTCTAAGCTGAAGAATCATATTTTGTAAAAATATGTAATAAAAATCTTCAATTTTGCTAATAATTTCGAAATACGCAAAAATGTCAACTGTAGTCTAAGCTGAAGAATCATATTTTGTAAAAATATGTAATAAAAATCTTCAATTTTGCTAATAATTTCGAAATACGCAAAAATGTCAACTGTAGTCTAAGCTGAAGAATCATATTTTGTAAAAATATGTAATAAAAATCTTCAATTTTGCTAATAATTTCGAAATACGCAAAAATGTCAACTGTAGTCTAAGCTGAAGAATCATATTTTGTAAAAATATGTAATAAAAATCTTCAATTTTGCTAATAATTTCGAAATACGCAAAAATGTCAACTGTAGTCTAAGCTGAAGAATCATATTTTGTAAAAATATGTAATAAAAATCTTCAATTTTCCTAATAATTTCGAAATACGCAAAAATGTCAACTGTAGTCTAAGCTGAAGAATCATATTTTGTAAAAATATGTAATAAAAATCTTCAATTTTGCTAATAATTTGTCCACGTCTGTATATAGGCCTAATACGGTTTCAATTTCCGTTATATGGTAGTAGAATTTGGACAAATAGGAAACAAGATGTAAAAGCGACTGGTTGCAACATAAATTAAAATTTTAAGGAAAACTTCGAAAATATTTTGATGGTTCACAAGTAAAATGATATTTTAAAAGAATTACGGTCTTACTAATAAAAACTCTATATACAGACGTTTAACTGTCTTATACTTATACAATGAGTAGCTCGTTTATAAGTCGTGTGTAAATTCCTTACTAATAATCACTACATACGTCGTGTATAACAGTATAACTGTTACACAGCTGCGTCATAGTTTCGTCATTACTTCGTTACGAAAGGTAATAGAATATCTTGAGGTTCTCTTTTGCATCCGGTAGATGCCGTGCCGTGTAAAGTATCGTTAGTACAACTGGCTCTGATCGATTACCATACTATATTTTGGTCAAAGAGTACAAGCTACAGCAATATTATTCTAATTATTCTGTTCTCTTTGGTTTGTTCTTCTGTGATTACGAGGCAACCATCATCATAAAATGACAGTCGATACGAACAGCTGTTAGAGGGGTGGCCATTTTTTCTCTATATACAACGCTTAAACAAGGGTTTTCGTGTATATAACTATTGCAAAGCAATTCCCATTGTATAATTACAGACTTTCTACATCCATCGCTTATGCATGGTTTATTAGTAAGACCGTTAGAAACTAAATCAATATTAGAAACGATTCAGAATTACATTACCGATTAGAAACAGCACGAAGATAGATACTCGGGTATTACCTCGATACCACCCTAAATAAAGGGGGAATAGGCAGACTATTGGAAAGATTAACAGACTGCTTTCAACTGGAGGTCGAAACACAAAATATTTAAACTCGTGAAGGATAGGATGATATTGGTTACATACATAGTGTTCTGCCCAAGGGCAGGTCTTTCACTGCAAACCCAGCCCTCTCTAATATTTCCTATTTTCTGCCTTCCTCTTAGTCTCCGCATATGATCCATATATTTTAATGTCGTCTATCATCTAATATCTTCTTCTGCCCCGGACTCTTCTCCCGTTCACCATTTCTTCCAGTGCATCCATCCTTCCGTGGCAGTTTCATTTCAGCCAGTGACTCAACCAATTTCTTTTTCTCTTCCTGATCAGCTTCAGCATCATTCTTTCTTCACCCACTCTTTCCAACACAGCTTCGTTTCTTATTCTGTCCGTCCATTTCATACGCTCCATTCTTCTCCATATCCACATTTCAAATGCTTCTATTCGCTTCTCTTCACTTCGTCGTAATGTCCATGTTTCTGCCCCATACAATGCCACACTCCACACAAAGCCCTTGACTAGTCTCTTCCTTAGTTCTTTTTCCAGAGATATGCACAAGATGCTCCTTTTTCTATTAAAAGCTTCCTGTGCCGTGCTATCCCCATTTTGATTTCCTGGCAGCAGCTGAAGTTACTGCTTATAGTATATACACCCAAAGTATTTGAAGCTGTCCACTTGCTCTACTGTTTCATTTAGTATTCATGAAACAAATTGTTCAGAAAAGAATAGAATAGGCCTACAACTTTCCAATACATGTTTTATTCGCAGACTAACTTACGAGGAAGTTCTTGATAAGATTTCTAAGACAAAAAGTAGTGGCAGGCCCTAATAAACAAGGCATTCCAAACACGTGACAAACGTAATAAAGACGTTTGTTTACAAATACTAAAACATGAATTTACATTGGGATAGGTAGGTGTAGTAGAATCAGAAAGCACTAAACATGGAGGAAGACTAATTTGTTACACTACATATAAAACAGTTCCTAATGAAATTAAACTAAATGACTCATAGCTGTAAATAAATTCTTGCACATACATAACAAATGTATGAAACGAGACTGAAAAATTCAACTGAGACATTGACTAATTCGTGAATAGACCGAGAAGATTGACTCTTGTATTTTGATGTACACTCTTTGTAGCATGCATAAGAGAAAGAATGTATATATTTCCTCTGATTGAGGTTCTGGCTGATATGTACAGGCAGTACATCTCACTTGACGATATGTGTCAGAGGAAGAACAACTGTTTGTATGCATCAGAAGTCTGACTAGTGTAATGTAGTTATTCGGCGATGTATGCAATGGAGGAGGAGAGGAACTGGCCACCCTACCCCATTATCTCCTGGCCTAATTGCCTCATAAGTAATGCCTATTTGGTTTCACTTGTGAGGTTTAGTCCTGTCTTCGGACAGTTGACTAAACAACAACAACTACTACTACTACAATATAAACTTATATATTTCATAATTTGTAATTCAAGAGGAAAAGACACACTGATTTGTTGATGCTTTGAGGAACGTTAATGGACGTCACCCTCTCCACAAGTCTCATATGTTAATTATTTAAGCACAATTGATAGTACCAATGTACAAAAATTTCAAATAAATAAAAAAATAATAATAATTTCTATTATTCTCAGATATTTATGTGAAATGTCCCCTGAGCATGATTATGTACTCTTTCTGAGGGTGTAAAAGTAATTATTATATAAAAACAATATGTACCTTTGTTCTAGCAATAAATTGTTATTGTTGTTGTTATTATTATTATTAATTCTTTTCTAACCAGAGAAGCACTTCTTTCTATCCCTCATCATAGAACGTCTTTATACTCATCTTCCTATACTGTAGAAATACATCGCCTCTGGAATTCGTTACCTAATGACGTCAGGGACTGCCGGACTTTATCACAATTCAAAATTAAATTGGAAAATTGTCTTAGTTAATGTTTTTAGGTATTGCTAGAAGTATTGATTTGTGTTTTTTTTTTCTTTTTTAATCTAGATTAAAATTGCAAGTTTCTTGTTTATGTTAGCTAATTAGTTAGGATACAATTAATTATGATACTTAATCACTCATTTAAAGTTTGTGTGACTGCAACCTGTGTATATTTTTGTGTGGCTTTACTTTGTTTATAGTGTTTTTTTCTTTCTCTATTTCTTGTGTAGCTTCATTTTGTATAAAGTGTATTTTTTTTCTGTTTATTTCTATTATTGTATTTGTATTCCCGGTGTTGTGGAAGAGAAGGCCTGATGGCCTTAACTACACCAGAATAAATAAATAAATAAATAAATGTTTCCGTGAAAATGTTGGAATAATTTACTGTAACATCACAATACATCGTCATATCTCGCATAAAAAGAGCACCTTCTGCGAACCTCTGGAAAAATAACTAAGGAAGAGACTAGTTGAGTGTTTTGTGTGGAGTGTGGCAATGTGTGGGGCAGAAACATGGAAATTACGACGAAATGAAGAGAAACGACTAGAAGCATTTGAAATGTGAATATGGAAAAGAATGAAACGTGTGAAATGGATAGAATAGGAAATGAAGCTGTGTTGGAAAGAGTGGGTGAAGAAAGAATGATGTTTCAGGAAGAGAAAAAGAAACTGGCTGGGTCACTGGTTGAGAAGAAACTGCCTACTGAAGGATACACTGGAAGGAATGGTAAAGGGGAAAAAAGTTCGTGGCAGAAGAAGATATCAGAATATAAGACAACATTAAGATATATATGGATCCTATGCGAAAATTAAAGGCTGTGTGAAATATCTTGTCTCACTGTGAAAAGAGAGAGAAGGGAGATATGTCTTACTTCGTCTGTGTTGTTATGGCGATGGGGGAGTGGAGCGGTGCCGTCCATCAATCCAGTGGCGGGAGGGACTAGTTGATACATTCTGTAGCGCAAAATAAAGTAACAAAATATCTCTCTTCGTACTGTGTAGTTCCGTCACTGAACTTGTCTTTCAAGAAACTGAGTTCCGGTAGCCTGTACAATAACAAGGTTTTGAAAGGAATCCTGAAAATTTACAACCCTCCTATAATCTCCACCCTCATTTGAATGGGCTTGGTTTTATTGCCATTGAGACAAGATAAACCTTAACAGGTATAGGAGGAAGGTGGAAAATAGGAAAGATTGAAGAAATTTGCGTTTCCAGTGAAATGGGCAGAAAACTGAAATCTCGCATAAGTAGAAAAGATAACAGAGTACTTCATTGTTAAAATCACAGCAATGTTACGTGCAGCATTGTTCTCTTAAGACACGAAGCACACATGGAGTTTTATAATCATAACTGATCGTCCTAAAGTCCTACTGGCTCTGGTAGTGCACGTGCAAATCATATGATCCCAAAGCTGACATTACACAAGAAACCGGGGATACGGCATATAAGAATGTAACAAACTCAGAAAACTGCAGATCAGTGAGTTTATAGTGCGCAGATGTCTACGGCATGGGGAATTAAATGCATGTCGATTCGACAGAGGAATTCAGAGATGACGGTACACAATGTGCAGGAAGTGACAATTGTTTTTCTCGAAGCGCATGGTAAAGGAATTGATTTTGTGCACCGTACGCAAATAACAACAAAAGTGCAAGGAATTACAGCATGCACCACGGCCTTGAATGAAATACTTTGTCATTTGATCACTAAGAAATGTGCTAACGCTGCATGCAGCCCAGTCGCAGCACGCTGGTAGGAAGAGCCGTCCAGTCGGTTGGAACATATGTTGGTGCAGTTATGCAACAACCCTACGGAAATCAAGAAGACCTTCTTGAAGGGTTGAGTTCAATTAATATATTTCTTTAGAAACTGTTCTTACAGAAATTCGCCCCTACCGTTTCATAAAATTTACGTTTTCATCTAGTTCTAGATCATTCGGAGCTGCCGGTTTTGTTTTCTAAACGTTTTAATTTGTTTCCATGCTTCTGCATTGTCATTTTTATCATACTGCTACGAACAATCGGCGAAAGACACCTAGAGAAGAATAAAGAAGTGTATGGTAATATTTGTGGACCTAGAAAAGGCTTTTGACAGAGTGGAATGGAATAAACTGATGGGATTCCTAAAGAAAATAGGTGTGGATTGGAAAGAGAGAAGATTTTCGCGGAAATAGGCCTACACATTTTCAGCATAACTGATATCTGATAGTATTTTGCACAAACATAAAGTAATGACTGTGTAAAATACTATTATTATAATTATTATTATTATTATTATTTTACACAGTCATTACTTTATTTTTCCATTAACACTTATATCTAGGTAATTGTCATTGTCTCAATGTAACATGTGCTGTGCTGATCATACTAATTCTATTATTCCTTTAGTTGTGAGATTATATTCATATGTATTAATAATTTTTTTTAAGTTAATACCGTATACTAGAATGTATTTTCCTGTTTGTGATTATGTATTCAGTCTTTTTTATTATATATTTTTTATTATTGTTATTTTAAAGTTAATACTAATTGTGTATATGTATCCAATCTCTCTTTTTTACTTAATTATGTTTATTATTATTTTTAAATTAATATTTGTATATCGGTATGTATTTTTCCATATGTGATTTGATCCTGGTTGAGTGGAAGAGAAGGCCTGATGGCCTTAACTCTGCCAGGGAAAATAAAACTATTATTATATCTAAAAAAAAATTACGCTATGTACGTGACCCATTGCCATGTAGAATACGTACGTCACCCAAGTTTCGGGAATGCATTGGCAGTTGGTTTGAATGTTTTAATTTTTGTTTTGTTTTACAAATGGAGAGTATGGATCTGTTGTTAAGAGAAGTAATTAATGAAGGACTTGCTATATATTTTCTTTCCATATGAAATGATATTTCGAAATTAGCCCCAGCTTGAAACAAATTTTTCACTTAAAATGTATCATTGTACGTGTCTAATATCACTTTAATGTCGGAGAACTCGCGATTACAAATCAAAATGTGAAGACGCAGCTCTGAATACTGCTGCAAAGTACATGACTTACTACCTGAAAATTAAAAATCAGGCCGCATAATTTATCGATCACAGCTTATTTTATATGAAAATTTCACATTAAATCTAAAACACACCAATAACGAATACTGTTGTAAGTTTTATTTTTCAGACAAATCAAACCATGACTCATTACTACCTAGGAAAATTAGAAAATCACACATATAAATATCTACATCACACTGCCATTAAATAGGCCTATATGAAAAAGACCCACATCACTTGATTAATATCTAAAAAAAAATATATATTTCATTTTTAATAACAATATTGTTATTCCTGAGTTTTATAGTTTTCATCCAACATTATAATACTACACTCAGTACATTTAGAAATGAAGATCTAATTTAAAATATTCTTTCTCTGTGTCTGAACTTATATAAAACCCTGCAAGGTTTCACTTTCATATCATCGATATGTTTAATGTGTGTAATTTGTTTTATTCTGTGCCAACAAATAGGTTTTGAAATAATTGCATCAACTATAATATTTCATTTTTTAAGGTATTAATGTCATCAAACATTCCTGAGTTTTGTAGTTCTTAATATCCAATACTTGCTGTACTGGAAAACTAAGAGACCAGAGAATCAGACCTGTAAATTATTTGGGGTCATATATTGATGAAGATCGACATATTGGCATTATGTCAGAGAATCTGATGCCATCTGAACTCTAAATATTGTCAGCAATCCTGCAGGTCATGTCCTTCGTGTAATATTGTTTATTGTAGTGTGTGTTTTGTTTTATTCTGAACTGCCATTAGTTCTCAAAACTGAAGAATGATGGATTTTGGAAATAGGAAAATTATGAAGGAAAACTAACACTTCACTGAAAGTTCCTATTTTTCCCTAAAAAAGTGGGTAGGCCAAGAACTTGGATGAGGACAGATCAAGCTTCAAAACGACGGGTCACTCATTAAAATTCGTTCAGCTGTTTTCCCGTAATTTCCATTACCAGTTCAAATTATATATTATATAAAATCATATACGTAAATTCGGCACCTAATGCCCCTAACGAGGGGAGGTGTTCATAATGATTGATCTCCGATCATAGCTAAAATTAGTTACAAATTTACAGAATTACCCGGTATATAGCATACGGTATATACTTCCAATATCCATGCTACTTTTAAATGCTGATTTTTGCAGTGTACGAAGGAGGTTGGAATGCATAGCATGTCGTAGCATAGTCGATCGTGTAGGAGAAACTGCGTCTAACTGGGAGCTAGGACAATGGACCAAAGGAATTGTCTAATTGCTGGGCATGATTTCACATCTGAAGACTGCACACAAGTAAACAAAGAATCTGCTTACCCATAAGTCATCGGTGGAGATGCTGTTGTCAGTGTAGTAGACCAGCAGTTCGGCAGATAGTGGTCGCGGTTCCCTCAGTTTGGAACTGAGCAGAAGGCACGTCGTTCCTAAGAGCTGTAGTTGAGTTTTTTTAATATGACACACACTGAGGAATCTGTCCACGTAGTTCATCGCGAGCGGGAACACTTCCTCTTGGCACTTCTGGTCTTCACACACCTGGAAAGAATGAAATGAGCCACTTCTTAAAAATGTTCCACAAAAATAACTGTACGACATAAAACAGTAAAGATCCTACACCAGAAACCGGCTCCAAAAACGGACTTTTTGAATATACTGTTACAAATACAACCCATCATTAGAGGTGTGATTCTGTGATGATTATTTCATCCTGATTTCGGTGATTAAATTGGTTTGATTTCGGTGAATATTTCTAAAAAAAAACAAGCAATTTCGTGCATACTTCGCACCTTAAAAAAACTTAACAAAAATAATAAAACAACATTTTTTTAATTACTATTGAAACGATCCTTTTAAAACTAACAGAAAATTGTTTGCAGCATTAATTATATTCATAATTCAATTTCATTCCATTTTGAGGAGGTAACAGCACTGCCTTCTCGATCACACGAAGGCCGTTGTTGCGGGAAAAACAAATGAACCTTGTCTGCTTCCGCAGCCCCTAAAACTATGCGTATATCGTTGCGAGATTCCACACACACATGAAATGCTGAACGATCAAATATGTAGAATGTTCATGTATATTTTATAACCTTTTATTTGGAAGAAGGAGGCATTTTCCGTGCGAATTATCCATAAAACCTGTTTTTTTTTTTTTTTGTTGAAAATATCGTGATTATGAAGTAATTTCGTGGATTTCTATAAATTTCGCGGAAATAAGTGGATATATTTCACTCAATTTTGTACTTTTATTAAGGGATTTGCATTTTCCATGCATAAAATTAAGTTTTTAACACATTTCGCGATATCGTTAATAACAAAAAATCACACCAACCATCATGCATTCTGTAAAATAACCAACACTATAGTGAGGATCACATAATAATAATAATAATAATAATAATAATAATAATAATAATAATAATAATAATAATAATAAGTTTACGGCTAGGATTTTTTTGCATTTTTTGCCTATTTCAACTCATAAGAGCATCTTTTATGTTATTCTGACATTTGTGAGGCATTTTCATTTAATTTTGGCCACAAATCCCCATTATTAAATATAAAATAATGTTTATTTCCTTTGATATTTTGTCTACATATTTTGTCCATTAATACCCTTTATTTTTTACTTGGTTATTTAACGACGCTATATCAACTATGAGGTTATTTAGCGTCGATGGAGTTGGTGATAGTGATATATTTGGCGAGATGAGGCCGAGGATTTGCCATAGATTACCTGACATTTGCCTTACGGTTGGGAAAACCTCGGAAAAAACCCAACCAGATAATCAGCCCAAGCGGGAATCGCACCCGCGCCCGAGCACAACTCCGGATCGGCAGGCAAGCGCTTTAACCGACCGGGCTGCGTCGGTGGCTAATATCCATTATTTTGTACAATATTTTAATAGTTTTTCTACATAAATATTGCCCTTTTAACGTAGTACACCCCATGCAATGGATCAGTCCAACCACCCTTCAATATAGACTCCTCTATACTTACTAATTCCGTATAAGAATGGCCTTGTGGTGGACTACATGGAAACTACATCAGGTAAAATAATTAATTAAAGTGTACCACTTAGAAAAAATTATGTAAAATTAAATAAACTTAAATGTTGGTACTAGAATTTAATTTAATTATTAGTCTAAATATTAAGTAGCACTTTTCCTACTAAGCTAATTTTAGAATGTAAGATCAATTTTTAGGCATTTTTAAGGGCATTTTTGAAAGATTTTTAGGTCATAAATGCATTGTTTTTAGGACATTTTTTATGATTTATAGGTCATCAAAATCCTAGCCCTAATAATAATATATTATTAAATCGATACCATGGGATCGACGTTGGAAACCAACCAAATAAAATGAATTGTGATTAAATACACGCAAAGAGTGACACGTGGCAAGCTCCATTGTCTCTGTTCGCCAATAAAAATTACCATAACATCATTGGACGCCAGGGGCTTCTTTACATTCAGTATTTGGCAACTTTACATCACTAGGCTCAAGTAGCAATTTGAAAGGAACAATGCACGTACAAAACGCAGCGTCGCATACAAATGTGTTGCACATGGCTTAGACATGCGAATACTCCTCCAAGTTCGCAGAAAGGACCCAATGCATGGTGTTAGAAAACTTAGCCAAACATACTATGATCATTCTGCATTTTTTTTTCAAGAAATGAATTATTTTATTACAACTTTTTATATGTAACCACAAGGGATGATGTTACTTCTAATGTTGATATTGAAATTCAACCACTTTTTTCTTGATTACATATCACTTGGGCTAGTTCCTATCTCAAGGATTTTATCCAATTCATCGTCATTAACATCACAATCATCCTCAAAGCATTACAAGCAATTTACATTTGTTTAGTCCAACATTTCTCATGACGGCCAAGTTTCTTTTACCAGAGGCTTATAGTTTTTAAATTGTTGATGTGGCCTTGAAATGTTCTTTCGCTGTAAGTGGGATAACCATTTATCTCTTTATTCTTTTGTTTCTCTTCACGTAAGCTAAATTGTTTATTTCTCAACGTTTTTTTTTCTAGTTTTCTGTATGTCAGTTTTAAAAGATTACAGTTCATATTTGATCTTTTCTCTCAAATACTGTGGATGTTTTCGCTTCCTTATAAGAAAGGTTATCAATTCTCTACTAGAAACGCGACTTTAGAAACGAAAGCTATCGCCTTGTGACATAAAACACTTTTCAGTGGACTGTTATGAATGTGATTCGAACATTAAATAAAATACACGGAAAAAATGTAAACGATCGTAAATTTTAATTATAGCTATTTCTTCAACATTGTTGACGATGATTTGTATAAAGATGCTCGAACTACGTCAGCCATCTAATTGCTTCCCGATGCAGAAAGTGGCGGATATTTTCTGGTTATCGGTTCTTGCTTTAATTGATCTCATTGACAGAGAATATTAAGTCACTCATTAGCGCGCCAGATAAGTTACCCCAACAAAGTAGCAATGCAGTTATGTGACATGAAAATGTTTATTTAGGGAATGAATTGGAGGTCAAAGAGCGCCTGCACTGCACAAACATACAATAGTTCACTGCAAATAACTGCGGCGAGGCCTCCATGGAAGGCCATTGCAATGCAATAAACTGCATAGGACTGATAAGACAGACACGCTTGATGGGTTACGTCTCGCTTCGTTTCACATTTAGGTCTCCAATGCTGCAAGTAAGTTATACAAACAGTCGTGTATTCGCCGGTTGTATTTTCAAAATTTATGTGTTCACAAATTCGGCCTCGAACGGAGTCACTTCATTCATTCATTTATTTTATTCCATAGATCTTACATGAGCAATGAAGCTTTAAGATGTGGAACATGTCAACATTTTACAATATTACAATTACAATTTTTACAAATTTTTATAGTTTTAAATTTAGTAATTTTCTAAATTTTTACAATTTTGTACAATTTTTTTACATTTTTTACATTTTGGCAGATGTAGTAGATGAGATGAGGTCCGAGGATTCGCCAAAATATTACCCGGCATTTGCCTTTTCGGTGGGGGAAACCTCGAAAAATGCCCAACCAGGTAATCAAATCAAATGGGGTAATCAAATCAAAGGGTTGATGCTTTGGACTCGCCATAGACCATCCGGCTTCAGTCCCACGGCTAAAACCTCCGAAGAAACCAAAGTCCAAAATCCAACCCAAGCCCGAACGCAGCTCCGGATCAGCAGCCCAGCGAGTCTGTCGACTGAGCTACATCGATGGCTCTACTAAAAGTATACAATACATAGCCAATCTTGGTCAGTGGCACGTTGACAACGAAAAACTCTACGGTGTGGTCAGCTGAACAAATTTTGAGTACTTGTGAATCATGGAAAGTAGTCTATAAAATTATATTCAAATTTTCAATCAAATAACTTATCACATTTACAATTTCATTAACACCTGTTAATACATGTTAAGGGACAAAGAATCACCTAATGCTTATTGAAATTTTAATATGACATTATATTTAATTGTAATAAATTTGACAATGCGTTAAATAATATAAAAATACTGCGATAGTACTAAGTTATTGTAAAACTTCTGCACGATGATTATTATTATTATTATTATTATTATTATTATTATTATTAGAGGAAATGTTATTTTTTTTTTCGCTTTGGAACCTAGTCTGTTTTGAATACTGAACGTAAAGTATCGTCCTGTTTATTCCTGAATGTCCCTGTGAAGGATACAACGGACGTAGGAGTTCGTAAGATGTTATAAAATGTTTGAAAAAAGTAATTTCCTCAAAATCTAACATATTTCCTTCATAAAAATGAAAGTATAAATATGGAATAATATTAACAAGTTACAAGATTAACAAAATTGCTAAGACCTAATGGCCTCTACTAAGAAAAGCACAGAATAAGCATTTTCGACATCTTTATTAATTTAATTTAATTTAATTTAAGTGTTAAAATATTTCGTATTAACGTTTTCGCCTAGTTACGGCATCTTCAGATACAATGTCGTAGCAATATCTAATTATCCTTTAATGTGAATACAACGTGTGTTTCATCATTGTTTAAGTGCAATAATCTTATCAGATATTTAACAAAGTGGTGATATATATATATATATATATATATATATATATATATATATATATATATATATACACAGGGCTTTCATTTTAAAACTTCCCAGTCTAAATAACTAATTATTTAAATTCAATTCAATTTAAACAAAAAACACGTCAATTTAGATATTGAGAGGGAAGTCTTAAACAGGGCTTAATTGCATTTTAAATTTCACCTCCCACACCCCAGCCGCCCCCACTTTGAAATTTCAAATGGCACCCCTATATTTTTATACTTAAATATGAAAGAGTGTTCAATTATTTATACAGTTCATTTATTTTGTTTTCGTATCTTTTGTTTTCTATCGTCCGCCTGGCAAGCTTAAACATGTGGCTGTGTTGTAAACTATAATTATTATTTTCAAGCGATTATAAATATTTTATCCAAAAATATACAAATATACTATAGTCGGACCATCGGATCTGTGCCCCCGTAAGATATGCGAACTGAACCCTAATTCCTTCTCAGCCTCGGTAATTCATTTCTCTCCCTGCATTCCTATCTCTCTCCCTTTCTGTCCCCCACTATTCACAATTTTGGCCTTTTTGCGGGACAGTTTACAATATTTGCACTTGCAGTCCAGTGTTGTCAACTCTACATGAATACTGTAGCACGGAGTGGCGAAAGAAATATTAATCTTTCCAATGGTTCAAGATAAATAAATAATTTTAGTATGTAACATCCTCCATATATGTAGGGGATCATTTTGGCGAAAGAAGTTTTATTCTAGGTCAATTTCTAACGGAGTAAGGTCGGTCCAAAATTTTATTACTTTGGGCCTCCAAATTCGATTTTCAAGTTTGAATTATATAAATTGCTTAGATTACTCCCAAGAATCGTGTCACCAGAGTTTGAACGACATTAAGAAAGAAATGTGGATTTTTATCCTAAGAGTCTGTGTATACCTGAAGTTTCCTGTTTGGTTTTATCTTCCTATGTTACACTTCGAAATATAGATGCGTTGTCAAAACAAATGAAATAAAACAATTGAAAATAGGTATCGTTTCGTTAAACCTAATTATTTTGTGAGTGAAACTTCGTTCTTGATTTTATGGTTCTTCAATAACCGTGTATATTCAAGTATGTGCCATTTGCAATATAGTTTAACACTACCTTGCAATGAACCACCTTTTGATCTTTCCCGTCGTTAGTATTATGGGAGTTATGGGCATTAGTGATTACTCTGATCAGAATGACGGCAGGTTACGTACAGACTAAGATCATTAATGCAGTTCCTCTGGAGGAAGATTAATAAACTCTTGTCTTTGTAGAATTAAGTTCGGGTTTACTGGGTATGCTGACACGTTCCTGAAGATTAAATGATTTACCGAAATATTCTCGGACCTCCTGGCGAGCCAGAAAACAATTCGGTTCCGAGATGCTATGATTCTGCAGAATCAGCGCATACACAAGCAATGAGTTGCTGTAAGATATATTTTTGAATTATTTATTCTTTTTCGTGCTCAGGATAAAAAAATGCCAATTACTTCCATTATACATATTGGTTTCATACTTCTAACGAGGAAAAAACCGGAAAGGCCAGATCGTTAAGAATAGGTGGCGGCATTGCTTTTGGTCTGGACTTCAGCGTATCGGGTAAGCACCTAATGCCATCTCGCAAGCTGAACTTGCTTCAGTATTAAAGTGGCCTATGGTACAGGTAAAATAGGATGTGTATCTATACATACACAAGTGTTACGCCTAGGCTGATTTTAAGATACTGCAACTGAATCACAGGCACGTTATATTTTAGCAATACCTTTTCTCAGTTCACACCATAAACTATTATCAGTATGTATATAAACAGCGAAATGTTAGTCTACCCAGTTGTTCACACAAGTTGTCTATTTGTCTTAAAGGTCTTCCTTTATGTCTTGTATTGTTAGGGCTACTGTTCTAGTAATTCTACTTTCGTTCATTTTAAATATATGTCGAATCCATTTACTGTTTGTATTTGTTCTACTTTGGTCACTATAAAGCACCCACCAGCCACTGGACGAATATTGCACACTTTTATCATTGCCAATGTGGCGCTATAAACCAATTTTCAACACTTTTATCACAACCACAACACATTTCAAGTCTTACCATATATATATATATATATATATATATATAAATAATAATGTTAGTGTTCGATCCCAGTTGTCGATGGCATTTAAGTGTGCTTAAATGCGACAGGCTACTGTTCAGTAGATTTACTGGCATGTAAAAGAACTCCTGAGGACAAAATTCCGGCACATCCGGCGACGCTGCCGGGACAAAATTCCGGCACATCCGAACCAAAAATATTTGTATCTGTAAACAAAAATGCGAGCGTCGTTAAATAAAACAAACATTTATATAAAATTATTTATAATAAGGAATATATAATAATTACTAAATTAACAATTTAGTATACCACTGAAAATATGTAAATGTAATTATTATGAAAGTCGGTTCTATTTCCTTCTTTCTGAGTTAAAACTGTAAATGAATCCATTTCCAACTAGATGGCAAAAGATATCCACACGATAAGTTCAGGGCCGGCCAACATGAAAACGAAATGATGAAAATCTCTTGAAACGTCGCTAAATAGTGTGTAATTTGACAATCAGGTTTGGTAAATTTGATGTGACAGGTTAGAATTAGGTTTGATTAGGCGTGTGAATTATGTGACTTTAGGTTTAGTGTCCAAAATATGTGTAATATTACTATGTTGCAAAACGTTTTTTTAATGATTTATGTCAGATCTGTAACGCTTGTTACGAATAAACCTATGTTAGCACTGTTCTAATAGCATTAAAAAAAGGTATTGTTTACTTTTCCATTTTTTCAATAATAATCAAATAAAAAGGCATTTTCAACCGTATTTTATCAAGTTGCTATAGAGGCTGAAAACTTTTATCCAACTTCACATTCACATCATTGAAGAACGGTTAGCGCGTTGGCCGGGAAACCAGGTGGCCCTGAGTTCGATTCCCGTTGTGGCAATTACCTGGTTGATAATTTTTAATAATAATAGTTTTGGGTTGAAAATCCCTCAACCCAGTATGAGCAAATGCTTGGTAATTTCGGTGCTGGACCCCGGACTCATTTCACCATTGAAATTATCACCTTCATATTTTTACATTTTCTTTCTCCAGACTTAATGTAGTTGGTATCGAATAAAAAGCAATATAGCGCCAGGCTGATAATTGCAGTGCCTCTACATATCGCTTGATATGGAATAGCAAAGTTCGAAAATAATTCTAAGAGTTAAAATAAACTCTTGCACTGTAATGTATCACTTAGTAGAGGCCCAGCACTCTCTGTCTGTGAAAAGGAGGAATTACAGCTTACAAGTACTTCCAAATGCGAGATTTCAAATATATGCTATTCATAGCTCGGAAAGTTGTTAACGTTAATTTATTTCGACTGTTAAAATTATGCTATTCACTAAATGTAAGAGAATTTGTTAGTATTAATGTATGCTTTTGGAATAAAACAGTTTAAAATCTGTGACTTTATGCACTAGTAAACCAAAATTTACGTTTACGGTCTTATGCATAAACCGTTTTTTCTATACGAGATTTACGTCAGAGTTGAGACAGCGAAAACATTACGAATAAACCGTTCTATAAGCATAAAATATTGTTTACTATACAATTTTTTGATATAAAAATACACGAAACCCTAAAAACTTTTATCCAACTTCAAAAATTGCTCGCTGTTCGTATCTTTTGGCCTGCCATTTTACGGTGATGTGGTGGTAACCTTGTAACCACATTAATAAATAATAAAGATCATAATAATAATAATAATAATAATCACGATCGATCTATTGTGTACCTGCACATGTTTGCGTAGATGACACGCATAGCAGATATGTATGAGAAGTTGCCGCACTGAAATGGGTTTACTTGAAACTTTTTACAAGTTTTCTTTCTCCAGACTTAATGTAGTTGGGATCGTAATAAAAAGCAATATAGCGCCAGGCTGATAATTGCAGTGCCTCTACATATCGCCTATGTTTCCGGTATGGAATAGCAAAGTTCGAAAATGACGCATGCATCTAAGAGTTAATGAACTAAACTCTTGCACTGTAATGTATCACTTAGTAGAGGCCCAGCACTCTGTCTGTGAAGGAAGGAGGAATGTACAGCTAAACCATTCGAGTACTTTACAAATGCGAGATTTCAAATATATGCTATTCATAGCTCGGAAAGTTGTTAAATTTACTTCTTTCGACTGTTAACATTGACATAGGCTGCTATTACAATAAAAATGTCTTTTGTATTAAATAATATGATAAAAACTATTTTAAAATTGATTATAAAATGCATTCGTAATTACAAATTTACGTTTCATTTATAAGAACGGGTACTCAATGAAAGCTTTCGTTTATAACAATATGAAACATAATTGTTAAATTAATATTTGAGGAGAAAAATTCGCTCCGGCGCCGGGGATCGAACCCGGGTCCTTGGTTCTACGTACCAAGCGCTCTGACCACTGAGCTACGCCGAATTCAATCCACAGCACCAGTCCGAACCTTCCTCCTTTTAATGTTTTCCCTTTATGGCCTGACTCCAAGTTAGGGTTCGATCCCCGGCGCCGGAGCGAGTTTTTCTCCTCAAATATTGTCAATATTACAGATATTATGTATGACAAATTAATAAATCTATAATATAATTATTAAATTTACCATGATGTGCAGTTCGCAGACCAACACTTGACATAGGCTGGTATTACAATATCAAAGTCATTTGACAAAAATAATATGACAAAATATTTTATCAAAGATCTGTGATAAAATTAATTGTAGGCTTAATTATTATTTAGTATGTTTGCATTATTTTACTCAATTTATGCTTGTATAACATCAATATTTAAGTGTTCTTTAAATGTTGTTTAGTCAACTGTCCGAAGACAAGTCTGAACCTTACAAGCGATACCAAGGCACCACTTATGAGGCAACTAGGCCAGGAGATAATGTGGTAGCGTGGCCAGTTCCTTTCCCCCTTTATTAGTCGGTAATCATTAACTTGTTTTACTATAAACTGTATCAGCTTCTTTTGTTTCTGGCTAAGTGGAAGAGAAGGCCTGATGGCCTTAACTTCGTCAGAATCAATAAATATTATTATTATTATTATTATTATTATTATTATTATTATTATTACTAAAAGGTAGATTTTTTAGTAAATTACACTATATAAAATGTTATAAAAATAACCTAAAATTAAGGAAGCAAGAATCATCTGCCTCCATTTACAGGTAAATAAAAGAAAATCTTTTTTTGATCACAGATATGCAAAAATGAATGATGAACAATACTATGCATGTGTAGCTACAATTAGTTCAAAAATATTACGATATGCATATTGCTAAACAATAAACAGAAAAGGAAACGTCTGTGGGTTAAACAATTGATTGCAAGACGTGACAAGAAAAATATATATCAAAATTTATAACGAGGTACAAAGCGAGGACTTATATAAATTATTTGAGACTGAATGAAGATAATTTTCGGTTTGTCCAGACTTGTGCATTACTCCTGTACAACAGTTACAATCTCTGCTATTTTTATGTATATTTCGTCTTTTATTTGTTTTTCTAGTCCGTGTTTTCTGTTTTATAAAATTTCATTTGCTTCATATTCTCATAACACTGAACAACAAGAATTTTGCTCCGACTTAAAACAATGTGTCCTTTATGGTTTGATGTGCGCTGAATCCGAAAATGCATCTCTTTTCTTCGTATCACATAAGGTTTTTAAGATATACTATGATTTCACTTTTCGATAAGCGCTCCCCAGGAAAATATCTGGCGCGGGTTGGGGGTATAAACCAAAACAAAAGCTAATGAATTTTATGATTTTATGACTTATTTCCGGTTTCTTATGGTTGTTGGCATATTCTTTTGTACTTCTAATAAATATTAGTATTAAGTAAATTTTATTTTATGCAATGAACAAACAAGGGTGTGGTTTTCAGTATTTAAAGGAAAGGTTTACCAGTTTGAGTGAAGGCAAATTAAAAGAGGGCATTTTCATCGGTCCACAAATTCACAAAGTTATGGCTGACCCTTTGAGGAAATACTTTCCGTTACAGAAAGAATGGCATGGCGCGTTTTCAAAGACGTTTACTCAAATTTCCTTGGAAATTCTCGGGCAGAGAACTGCATAGAACTTGTTGTGGAAAACATTTTAAGTGCATATGAGAAAATGGAGTGTAATATGTCTCTTAAAATACACTTTTTACATTCTCATTTGGATTTCTTTCCTCCTAACTTTGGAGCGGTAAGCTACGAGCATGGGGAAATATTTCATCAAGAAATATCTGAAATGGAAAGGCGATATAAAAGAAGATCATCATCCAGTATGCTTGCAGACTATTGTCGGTTGCTTGTAAAATACAGTCCCGAGTCTAGTTATAAACAGAAGTCATCCAGAAAATTATTTTAAATGTAAGTTCAAATTCCGAGATTTTTCTCATTATACGCATGAAATATTTTTATTCTAGTTGTATTTTAAACTACGTAACATCATTTTTGTATCCAGTACACATTTTTCTAGTATTATGAGGAATTTTACTGTTGTTTGCTGACGACCAGATCTTAATTGCAGATTCGGAAGATAATTTACAAAGAGCCATACATGAATTAAATAATATTACAAGTGAATATAATCTTCAGATCTCATATGAAAAGACGAAAATAATGGTTCTTAAAGGAAGAGATCTGTTAAGAGCAAAAATTTGCATAAATAATAAGCCCATCCAACAACAAAGTTATTTTAATTATCTTGGTTACATTGTGTCATATACCGGCAATAGAGATGTGCAAAATAAAGTAAACAAATTCCAAACACTATGTGGTACAATAAAAAGAACTTTTAAAAATTGTAATAGAGCAACACTGTTAAAGCTTTACAAATTAATGGGGATCCCAACCTTGCTTTATGGGTGTGAAAGTTGGGTCTTGACTGTCTCACAAGAGAAGAAAATAGAGGCTGCTGAGATGAAATTTTTGAGACAGGTGGCAGGCTATAGACTCATAGACAAAAAGAGAAATGAAGATATTAGAAAAGAATTGGAAATTCAGAGTCTAAATGAAACAATCATTGAATACAGACAAAGATGGCAAGATCATATACAAAGAATGGATGAAGATCGTATCCCACAAATAATATATAAGTATAAACCTGTAGGTAGAAGAAATGTCGGCAGGCCACGGATGAGATGGTCGGATCAGTTTTCTTGAAGACGGAACGAGGCACAAGGCTTATGCCGTGATGAAGATGATGATGATGATGATGATGATGATGATGATGATGATATGAGGAATTTTGAATCCCAAGTGTGTTGTAAACTTATCAGCAGCAGTGAAAATTAAAAACAAATAAGTTTTGTCATAAAAAATTCAATTCATTTTCCCCAGAAAATAGTACGTGATGGAGCAATTTGGATACTAAATTCAGATTTAAGGCACACATATCAGTAATAGTCACCTATTTTTATTTCGAGCAAGACAAAAATTTGTTGTTCAGTGTAATAGGCATTTTGGTCGTAGTTAATAGTTCAACAATATTTACATTCCGCCATATTGGTTTCAAGCTAGTCAGATCGTTTATAAAAGATAACAAGATGCACTTACATTTTATAAAAAAAATTATCGAAGAAAAACCCATTACACTGTCACATATTAATATATATTTTATAAAAGATCTTGGTGTAATACCAGTCATATTTCAAGTTAACCTGCGTGTTGTATTCCGTACTGATTTTCTAACATAAATATATTATAATCTTTGCAAGTCACGTTTTCTATCTAAAAGATGTAAACTTTTCCTCAGAGAAAGAGAGAAATTAGTATTTTGAAAATACGGTGGATGTCTCCCGAAACTTCTCGAATTTCTCACTATTGGTGTCTATAATTTTTTTTTTCATTTGTAATTAATTTGGGGTGCCAGGAATAAAAAATACAATACAGATGAGGTAAAAATTACTATTTATCCTCGACCAAAAGCGGTTTAAGTATACATCACTGTGGCTCCTGAAGGTCTTATTAACATGTACGAATGGAAAACAAAGACATTGTCCCCGACTTAATAAATAGAGAATCCAACTTAAAAGCGTTTTTATCCAAGCTTCAAAATGAGGGGTCATTTATTAAAATCCGTTCAGCCGTTTTCTCGTAATTTCCATTACCAGTTCAAATTATATATATATATATATATATATATATATAATACAAATATTGCCATGGCGCTGGGAAGACAAAAGACTGTCATGAATTTTAAATCTCAGAAAATGAGGTGCTGAAGGTAGCGCAAATTATACAACCACTGCCTGCTAAGGTTGGGAACCACTTGTCCGCGGACACCTGTCAGGGCTCTCAAACAGGTTCTCCTATTACTTGTCAGTAACGCACGGGGGACTGAAGATCACCGCAAAAGTGTTATAAATCTGACTTCAAACACGACATCCCAAAGAAATATTTATTGCTCAGCTAGGACGAAGGTCTTTTTGTTTGGGCAAAGGGCACACATTGAGGAGGTTCATACTGCTTTGTGTCACATTGCGGAGAGGGGGGATCCCTCGACATTCTTATTTATCTGTCGGTATTTCACAGAAATGTTTCAAAAGCTCCCGATATGCCAGTTCAATTTTTTACGTAGCTAAAAATGATCTTGTAATTCACTAATAAACAAGAACAATCACTGTATAAAACTCGAACGACTACAAATTTCTTTAAAAATATGCTGTGTACAACTGATATGTTTATAGTTGTTACCGCTAGGCCTATGTGATAACAGTTTCTAGTTCTTAGCACCACACTATGTCACCAAAGTTAGGAACACTTATCAGTTATTACTACAGTTTTCTGAACTGTAGCAAAATTTATAATTTTTCTTCGTAGCTTTTTGTTTGCAAGGGTGCAGTAAGGATTTCATGTAATATGTGCAACTTAGCAACACGTCCCCATTTAATATTAACTTTACCGAATATTTTAATAGTATTACTCAGGCAAGACAAAGCAAACGTTGGAGAAAAATATAATTTTTTGGTTTCGTTATGGTAAACGAAAAATGTACCATTGTGTAACTCACATGATCTTTGTATTCCTTTACTAAAGAAAATGTTCATGCGTTATGTAAATATTAACACTGAGAAATTAAAAAAAAAATAATAAAATAAATGACACTATCCCACGAATTATAACTACAGTATTCTTAAAGGCGAATGTAAAGTAACAGGACGGACATTTACGGCAAGCAAGAATATAACAAAAAAATAGTTTTTTTTTATTCCATTTGCCCGAACAAAGCCAGGATCCAGATACTTCTGCAAATTATATTTCTTCTCACGAACTACTGCACCATCAACGAGATAAAAGGAATATATGGATAGAGTTGTGTGGTTATGATTTATTTCTCAACAAAATAAATACTTAATAAAATAACGAAGTGAAATAGGCTTTGTCTGAGTAACCACGGTAACGACCGAGACGTAATACATGAAAACAAGTAACTGGCGAAGAAAACAAAACACGCTCGACAAAAGAATTCAATAAATACACAAGACACAGATTTTATTTTGGTAATATAACGTTCAGACTTACCTCCAGCATCCATTCTGCGACAATTTTTCTCATTTGCGGAGTTATGTCTGTTTGAACACATTCGAAATACGAACTGGAGGGGCTGTACTTTTCTTCCGTGTTTAATAAGTTCTGTAAAACGCGTTCATCGTTGAGTAAGACGGGGTCTGCATACGCACGGCAATCACAAGATGTCTCGCAACATAGGAGGTCCATTATGCTATTTTATAAACACGAGAATTCGATAATCTAAAAACACACTTGCTGTAACTTCAGTTAGGCTATTGAACTGTGTGTTAAGTATCGCACATTACTCGATTGCAACGTTAGATAGATCAGCTGATCGCGGGAAAACAGAGCGAGATCCGTCAATCCACCACAAACATCCGTACCTGGCTGTCTACCAGGCCAGAATGAAGTTGAGCTTGCCGTTCTCTTGGTGTGAGAATGAGATTCCCTTACTGGAGCCTCCGCATTCCCGACGTGGCCAATGGGAGCGCGCGTGATGAATGACTGTAGTAGGGGTTAGACTGCTGCCGCCACAGTGTGATAGCTACAGAGCATGAACTGCTTGACACAATGGTTTTAGTGAAGTACGAAAAATATATTTTACTGTTAATGATAATAATAATAATTTTAATAATATCATACAAATTATGGTAATCCTCAATTCGTGTCATACTATAACTAATGAACTTTGTCAATAAAAATTAAGGACAAACATTCTTACAATTTTATTGCACTAATTATTTCCACCTATCAATCCAAATATTCAACAATAGTACTTTATATTTGTCTACATACCACAGTCTACTATATACAGGTGGAGAAGCTCAATATGTTAGTAAAAATGCAAACGTGGGTATTGCCCACCACTAGGATCGCTAACTATCGCCTCATCACCACAACTCTCATCCTAAGAATAAAATATGTTACAGTTGTCGTGTTCTTTTGGAAAAGATTAACACCTTCCTTCCATTATTGAAATATTAAATGCATAGGCCTAAAGTCAATTTATTATTTTAATGAAGTATTTAAATTTAAACCTGGTACCTGAAGAAATAGGTTAATATTATTTTTGTTTGTGCAAAACGAACTGAAATTTACTATAATCGCCCTCTTCAAGATTATAGCGATTACAAAACCAATAAATATTAATTTGAATTTCCCTTACAGCAATATAATGGAAATATGAATTAATGGAGTAACTTACGTGTACCGGTACTTGTAATTGTAAAGTTTAAAGTTAAAAAGTGGGATGAGGTTAAGGAATAATAATCACACCAGAATTGTAAATAAAACGTGATCAATAAATTTTATTGTAACAGACTTTTTCTACGTCTCTAGTAAAGTAACAAATAAAAATAACAAAAATTAACAGCTAAATTAAAAACATATCAAAAAAAAAGAATAGGCCTACAATAATAATACCAGAATTGAAAATAAAACGTGAAATAAATTCATTAAAACAAACTTAATTTTCGTGGACGTCTCTAGTAAAATATTATTATTCGCTGTTATCGTTTTTAGCCATTAATTTTCATTGTCAACTCAATGAACATTTCACAAGCATCGATGTGAAATACGCAACGAGCTAGCACTCGATGGAAATACGACACAGTCCAAAGTCGACCGTGGACAGTCTATTGTTTCTTTGCTAACCGCTTGGGCGCTTTATCACGAGATTCAAAAATCACCTCAAGGCCTGTATATAGTAGACTGTGACAGTACCGTATACACACACACACACACACACACACACACACACGCATTTTATATGTAAAAAATTACAAAAAGCCTAAAAATGACTAATTAAATACAGTTGAAAAATACTATATGAGTTTATGATAAAAGAAATGTTAACTGTTGGAAACTAGAACCCATCATTTTGATGTAATTACAACCTTATTCAAAAAATGTAAGAACTTCCTAACCTACTTAAGATTCCAGCCACTATTCTCGGATTTATCAAGTTTCAGATCTTATCACACTTTGAGGGGCTAATTTTACTGTTTTTTATTTAAACTTTAAATCTTAGGTGGTCGATTTTTTTTTTTTTTTTTCATTTTTCCGCAAACCAATGAATGACGCATCAAGTGGAACAAAGTAGACATAAACTGAATGGCAAAACTAAAGATGAGCACAGGGGGATAGGTGATTCAGTAAGTACCCCATAGGCTGTGATCAAATGCCCTAACTTGTGTATTATGATCACTGCACCTGTCACTCTGTTGACACATCAACGAGAATAAAATTTCTGCCTTGTACATTCGTACTATTGTCATTTCTCCATTTCGTCACATATTGGAAGCATGCCTGACAGACTGTGAGATTCAGATTAAATCCAACAATATGATAGGAACGAAAATCAGCTGTAAATGTCTAGTATGCCGTGAAATCGGACATTTTGATGTGTTAAATTATTTCGACGCGGGACCAATGAAAATCGGGACTGTCCCAGGAAATATGGGACGTTGACTTTAACCGTAACCCTCTGAAACTTTCTCTCTCAAACTTTTGACGAGGTGGAGTAAGTTAAATGTTAGTGTTATACCAACTAATTAACTGAAATAAATTTTCTTAGAATAAAAAAAAAAAAGTATTTGGGGTCTGAAGAATATCAGGAAAGAAAAAACTTTTGAAACAATATAAGTACATATTTAAATAGTTGTTTAGTCAACTGTCCGAAGACAGTTTGAACCTCACTTCTGGCACCAATAACGCATCACTTAAGGCAACAGAAGATTTTGAAATTGGTCAGGGCCTTTCCCGTCTCTTTTTTATGGAATCCACATGCCAGCAGAATGCATATAGAAAAAAGATGATTCGTCCGGGTAGGCCATCTCTTCAGTATCAGTTCGAAAATGTCACCTTTTCTCTAGAGATTCAGTGAGATTGTTTTTGATTTTAAAATAATATAATAATATTATTTGTATATAACGACGTTCAAAGGTGGATCTTTATGATGATAGAGACTGATTAATCTTGGGAGGATCTAGGGACCGATTAATGGCTACTTTTGTACGAGTTGTATAGCCTACAATGAACCTACGTTGTTCGTTATTTGCCGAAAATTAGAAGAAATTAAATCTATAAATGCAATTAGGCCTATTAAATCTGTTATAGATCATCATCTAAATTAAAACAGACGCTGGTACAAATCATTTTCACTTGATTATTGCGACGTTTTTTCAGTGATCTCTGGATTGATTCCGCCAAAACTGCGTGTTCATGACGCGTGCTTCCGTTCATTTGTATTTCGATATTGTTATCATTCTTTCGAGAAGTTATCATTGTTAGTTTCTTCTATGTTGAGCGAAATCTGCACATTTCTCTCTTATATCATTTTTAATCCCCCTTTATTGATTCCCGTGTTAGCTTTCTTAAATGCTTTTTCCCAATCACTACCAGTAAATATTGCAATAGTAACATCAACAAAAGTATACTCATTGCTTTTTCACTATTTATATGTAGTCACTAAACTCATTTGATAATAAACATTGAAATCTTTCAAATATACAGAATTAATAATGAACAGAAAAATCTTATGACGAGTTCTTTGCCAAACTAACACTTTATGACAAGTTTTGTAACATCTTTCACTGATTCACATTTTTTATGTTCTAGTGATATTTAACTTATTTTATATTTTTATTTTCATATTTTCTTTAATGGATATCTATAATGTGATAAGTTGAGCTATATATAATCATAATTTTTCTTACTGTAGAAAAAATATTGTATTCATTGTCTTTGTACTGCAGTATTTTATTATTACATTATTATTATTATTATTATTATTTTGATTATTATGTCACCACTAATATTACTACTAGATTCAGTGAGATTGTTTTTGTCATTATTATTATTATCATTATTTTATTATTATTATTATTATTATTATTATTATTATTAATTGTCTTATTTTTATACTTTATAACGACGTCTCATTTATTTTGACCTCTGTTCACATTTTATTATGCTTTTTCTTTCTTTCTGTATTATTATGTCTGATTTCTACTTACTTGATGTTTACATTTTATTATTATTATCTTATTCAGTTTTGTGTGTAAACTTTATTTGTAAATTTGTAGTATTTTTGTAACGTTTTTACTTGGTTGAGTGCTAAAAGGCCGTATGGCCTTAACTCTGAAAATAAATTATTAAATTATTATTATTATTATTATTATTATTATTATTATTATATCAGTGAAGAATTTTATTCTTTGACCACCTCAGTGGTGTAGGGGTCTGCATGCTGGTCTCTTACGCAGAGGGTCCGCGTTCGATTCCCGATCGGCTTGAATTTCCTGGTGGAGGTTTTTCAGGGTTTTCCCTCAACCATATGGCAGATGCCAGAAAATTCGGGCGACAACATCGCTGAATATCACCGGCCTCATTTATTACCGAAATCATATTCATAACAAATCAATAATACATAAACATTCGCCATCTAGTTCAAAACAATAGAACCAGTCTCAACAATAGTACACAGGCCTTCGGATTTCACCAAAAGATTAAGGATTAAGTCGCGATATGACCAAAGATGTTAAAGCGAGTATAAATAACAGCGAGAGGAAAAAAATATTCTTTATGATTCATGACGTCTGCTGTATTGTTGCTATGGTAATAGTTATAAAATCCATCATAACTCGTTGCTAAGTAAAATAACATAGCAACGTGTTTTCCATTTAGTTTAATAATAAAAGCAAAGTTTTGCAGTACAGAAGTGTCAAATAATTGCCTACTTTTGCAACGAAAGTAGATAAAGAGTATCCTTTGATATAACACTCACAGAAGATCGGGCGTGTACACGTGTCTACGAAGCACAACAGCTGTTCTAATTGATACCAACAATGAACGAATGGCAGACAAATTAATTCCCCTTCTTTCTTTCATTCTGATCCCATAAAACATGTTTCGATAGGAAAATGGAAGGGAAACTTCATAGATGATTGATTTTAAAAGATACTGTAAATAATGTAATTACGTTTCTTTTAACGCAAAATAGCTGAGAGTTTACATTTTAATAGAACAACTTTTAAAAATTGTTATTATTATTATTATTATTATTATTATTATTATTATTATTATTATTATTATTATTATTATTATAAATATTATAAAAGGAATTCTGAGGGATGTCTAATAGCATAAGTGCTGTTTTATATGAAGATATAGTCCCGGTATTTGCCTCGAGAAAAGAGGGAAAGTAACATCCAATTTAGGAAAGCTAGCCCCTGGGATCGTAACCCGGACCTCCGGAACACATTGTGTAAGTGGAACTGAAAAGAAGATCAGCGACTATTTTTCTTGTCAATGGGAATACACACTTTCATATTACAATCAAGACCCAGATTTCTATATGAGTTTCACTTATTTTTGGTATGACTCATGTCCTAATATTGTATGTGGATTTATGTTCTTAAATTCAACTCTTCAGGCAAAAGGGCACAGGGGGATTAAAACGTATGGAGAAAAAGGCTTCATGCTAATTATAATATCACAAAACTTTGTTCTATTTGAAAGACCATAGTCCACCACAGCTGAACTTCGTACGGTATTCCACCTTCAAATTTCACTAGGAAATCATTTATTTGTCAGTATTTTAATGTAACAGTTACCACTAAAAGTTGATATCGAATGATCAGTGATCAATTTTTCCCTTTTTTATTCACATAACTCGAGTGGGGATTGAAACCTCATCGAGGTCTGTTGACGGTCATGAATTCTGGCTTGCAGAGCCGGAAAGGTCCCGGAATCGATTCCCGGCCCCGGAACAATTTTCTCCTTGAATTTATTCAAGTCGATGAATTTTACCTGAATAAGAATAATAATTACCACTGGAGTGTTTTGTAGTATGTTGTAATTTCTTCTGACAGAGGAACAGAGGTTAAGGGTGTTTAAGAATAAGAGGGATGAAATTACAGGAAAATTAAGAAAATTGCATAACGCAGAACTGCACGCTTGTATTCTTTATCTGACATAATTAGGAACATTAAATCCAGACGTTTTATATGGGCAGGGCATGTTAGCACAACATAAATGCTGTTAGAGTGTTAATGGGAGGCCGCTAGATGGGAGTAATATTAAAACGAATTTGAGAAATGTGGATATGATGGTAAGGCTGGATAACTTGCAAGGATAGGGACCGATGGCAGGCTTACAAGCGGCAATGAACCTCTGGGTTCACAAAACATTTAATAATGAATTTCTTTAATTCAACATCATAATTGACTTATGCTAATTTTCATCGGCATATTATCCCTTTCTAACCTCCAAAAACTGGCAAAACAAAAATTGATAACATTGATCATTGTATTATTAAATTGATTTTTAGTGATGTTTGTTAGAAAATCAAAAAGTACTGGAAGAATGATTTAACACTGTAACTCACCACAGAAGATGGCTGAGCAGGGAAGTTGGAGAAGGATGTCAATATGTTGTCAAAACACTTATCAGACAATATGACAAAATTTTATATGGAATGTATGTAATTTTGTGTATAAGAATGTATGAATTTTAATTGCTAAACACTAGTCCCAATGCTATTAATATTTAAAAACGCAGTTCATTACCGGAATAATTTTACTGTAAGTCAATGAAAACAATATTTATCCTTTTTTTATATTATATTGGGGAATTTTTAAGTTTATGAGAATTCCGTTAGCAGGAATTACGTTTTAGCCAAACGAGAAGAAACTTGCAGGCGGTTTCTCTGTTTCGTTTTAGGCAGAAAATGCAGTTATATGTGGTGGAAAATTCAAAGAAGAAATCTTGTATTATGTCATTAATTTTGAATTATCTGGATCTGAAAGAGGACACAGTCATGAAAATTATTCTCCAAGAATATTCCCGCTATAAAATATTTATTCGTGAAAAATGCTTAGAAAAGTGAAATGACAAATTCAGGATAATATCTTGCGGTCCGGTATAATAATTGATGCCAGAGCCCTGTACCTGGACGCGGCCCGACGGTTGAGAAACAGTTCCCTACACCACTATCTGACTGGTGTGTGGAAGAGAACGCCAAAGGCCTAAATCCACCACCTTGAATGAATAAATAAATAAATAAATAAATAATTGAATAAATGAATAAATAAATTCATTAATAAATGAATAAATAAATAAATAAGCAAATAAATAAATAAATAAGCAAATAAATAAATAAATAAATAAGCAAATAAATAAGTTAAGTAAATAAATAAATAAATGAATAAATGAATAAATAAGTAAATGAATAAATAAATAAATAAATAAACAAATAAATGAATAAATGAATAAATGAATGAATAAATAATTGAATAAATAAATAAATAAATTAATTAATAAATGAATAAATAAATAAATAAATAAATAAATAAATAAGCAAATAAGCAAATAAATAAATAAGCAAATAAATAACTAAATAAATAAGTAGTAAATAAGTAAATAAATAAATAAATAAATACGTCAATAAATGAATGAATAAATAAATAAATAACTAAGCAAATAAATAAATAAATAAATAAATAAATAAATAAATAAATAAATAAATAAGCAAATTAAATAAGCAAATAAATAAATAAATAACAAATAAATTGTAAATAAGTAAATAAATAAATAAATAAATAAATAAATAAGTAAATAAATAAATAAATAAATAAATAAATAAATAAATAAATAAGCAAATACAAATAAATAAATAAGAAAATAAATAAATAACTAAATAAATAAATAAATAAGTAAATAAACAAATAAATACGTCAATAAATAAATAATAAATAAATAAATAAGTAAATAAATAAATAAATAAATAAATATGGGATATGATGATAGAGACTGGATTAATCTTGCACACGATAGGGACCGATGGCGGGCTTATGTGAGGGCGGCAATGAACCTCCGGGTTCATTAAAAGCCAGTAAGTAAGTATAAATAAATAAGTATATAAGTAAATAAATAAATAAATAAATATATAAATAAACAAACAAATAAATAAATATAAAGAAATAAATATGGATTTGAGAGAGGTGGGATATGATGATAGAGACTGGATTAATCTTGCACACGATAAGGCCCGATGGCGGGCTTATGTGACTGGCAATAAACCTCCGGGTTCATTAAAAGTCATTTGTAAGTAAGTATAAATAAATAAGTATATAAGTAAATAAATATATATATAAATAAACAAACAAATAAATAAATATAAATAAATAAATATGGATTTGAGAAACTCATGATGATAGAGACTGGATTAATCTTGCCAGATAGGGACCGATGGCCGATAACCTCCGGATTAATAGCCATAAGTAAGTGTAAATAAATAAATAAGTATATAAGTAGATAAATAAGTATATAAGTAAATAAATAAATAAAAGTAAATAAATAAATATAAGTAAATATAAGTATGTAAGTAAATAAATAAATATATATATCAGTATATAAATAAATATATATATATAAATAAATAAATATTTAAGTATACAAATAAATAAATAAATAGAGTCAGAGAATGAGTGGATAAAGTTTTCTATTACGCCTGGAACACTCAAATCTTGCGGAGTGACTTTATCCAGAACCTTATTAACAATTCTTCAGCAACCTACCAAGTTAACCCTTAAAGGTAAAGGTAAAGGTGTCCCCGTAACATATGAACAACAAGGGATGGATGCTATAATATTTTAATGACCTCGAACAATAGAAAAAATGGTGTGGTCGGAAAATCTGACCGCCTTTTACCCCCGGGAAAGACCCAGTACTCAGTTTTATAGAAGGCTGAGTGAACCTTGGGGCCGTTCTGAAAGTTTGGACAACGAGAAAAAATTGTTTTCTTTACCTGGGATCCGAACCCGGTTTCCGTAAAGCTAGTCTACCAAATGAAGCTTTGCCAGCCAAAATTTTCCCTTTGCTAACATTCATAAAGTATCCTATAGGATACAACAAATATGCTATAGTTTTAATAGAACAATAGAAAAAATGGAGGAAAATTAAATAACCTAAAATACACAATTTGTACAACATATAAAATATGTAATTGCGACAGTTGTTTTCTTTACAGTCCACACGGTTTAATAAACTAGTGTGTAAACTGAAGTTAAAAGTTAAGCTAAAATTTTCTTTTCTCTTGCTAGACATCTTAATTACCCTACCTAAAAATACATAAACTCTTTGGTCGATTTCTAAAACACGGACGAAATCGTGGTTCCAAACCTCGGCTTTTGAACCGCGATCGAGTTCTGAATCCTTATGCGATTTCTAAAACGAAGTCGAGACTCGGCTTGAGAAGAAACAGAGGTTCGTATGTTTTATATATGGCAACGCAGCTTAGAATCGATTTTTATTCTTGTAAACAGTCGATATTGGAAAGAATTGAACACAAAGTCACATTTCTTTTATTTTCAGCTAATGTATTGTTATATTTATAAATTTACAGAATATATATGCGTTTAAAATACTAGTATTACTTAGTATTTAATAGGGAACGGATTTTTGGATACTAGAATGATATTTCCCAAATAATTAGCATAAATTGAGCGTTTATATTGTAGTTTATCATTTGTTCATAACTACTACCAACATTAACTACCTGAAAACCCGGTTCTAAGGAATTAATAACCTAAATATTAATTGGATTAAAATTTCAATTGAAACTAAAATGTAGTATGCTTCTATTTTCACGTATACTAGGCTAGTACTACTTGGAAAGCCCCAGTAGCAAAACTAAAATAACAAGACAAAATCACGTTTGCTTTATATTTTTATAGGCCCACATCAATTTCGAGTATTAAATAAAATGTCCAAAATTACTGTAAAAATTAAGAATTAAGTTGTATAGTTTTATGGGCATAAATTTATAATTAATACTAGCCGTACCCGTGCGCTCCGCTGCACCCGTTAGAAATAAATATAAAGTAATTACATAATTAAAATAGGACGTTTGATCCAGGGAACATTCGTGTTTGATAGAAGGATAAATCGTTTAACATGTTACTTAATTTAAATTGCATCCAAATAATTAAAATGCGATCATTTTGGTCCAGAGACCACTCATTGGTGCAATGACAATTCCTTTAATATGTTTCTAATTTTTATTACATGCAACCATAGTTTAATGAACATTGACATCATTTAGATTTAATGTGTATACTTTATTTTACTTGTTATAGGTTTCCATTGAATTATGGTAATAACTTAATTTTAACCCTTGTTTTCTACGTATTCAGTAAATGGCATTTGGCTCACTATGGTTCTGAACCCTTCAAATAACTTAAATTATATTATATAATATTACATTACATATATTATATTATATTATGTTATATTATATTATATTATATTATATTATATTATATTATATTATATTATATTATATTATATTATATCAGAAGTTGCTGTAATAGCAATAGAGGAAACTAGTCTTAATTACGAATTCAGTGGTGTTGTAATTCCGCAAGAACAATGTTGTAAATACCTAGGAGTGTATTTAAACTCCAAACTTTCTTGGGGAGAGCATGTTGATAATGTTACGGGTAAAGCATGGAGGGCACTTCACTTTATTATGAGAATCTTGAGAAAGACTAGCCCCAAATCGAGGAAAATAGCATATCTAACGTTAGTGCGACCGTTAATGGAATACGGAACTACATGTTGGGATCCCTATAGAATATACCAGATAAATTCCTTAGAAAGAATCCAGTATAGGGCAGCGAAATTTGTTAAAGGTAAAAGAGAAGATGGAAACGATACGATAAAAGAACTTAAATGGGAAACTTTGGAAAACAGACGTAGGAAAACTAGAATAACATCATTGTATAGAGCACATCTAGGTCAGAAAGCATGGGTAGACATAACGGCTCGGTTAGAAAAGCCAACGTACTATGGTAGGAACGATCATGATTTTAAAATCAAATGTAGGAAACAGAAAACGGATGTAGGTAAATTCTCATTTTTAAATAGAACTATAAATGATTGGAGTGACCTACCTGCAGCGGTCTTTGAGGGCTGTCCTTCCTTAAGGAGATTCAAGAATAATTTAAAAAGTTGTATATAAAGTGCAAATTAAAATTAAGGTGACATTCAACATTTAATTTTTTTAAGGTGACATGTATTTATCTAGGCTGACGAGTTTACTTCCTTGTTTTGAATTGTAAATTATTTAAAACTAGCGTGTAAGAGGGCCTTAGACTAGAAATAGACCAGAAATGTTTAGTTTAAATGTAGTTCTGTTTATAAGTATGCATAAGGATGTAATTATTTGACTTATTTGAACTGTTGTATCAGTGAAGCGAGGTGAGTCAGTGAAGTTATGGTTTTACAGTGCAGTGAACAGTTCCGATCAGTGATAATTTATAGCGTCAATGAAATGTGTTCTATAGTGTCAGTGAAATGTGTTACAGAGTGTCAGTGAAATGTGTGCTAAAGTGTCAGTGAAATGCGTCATAGTGCCACTACAGGGAATGAGATGAGAGTAAAGTGAAAGACTATTGAAACTTATGTAGGACCTATAGATAATTATGTAGGTTGTATTGTAAAATTAGGTATTTTATTTTATGTTTTTTATTATTGTGTTAAATTGTATTGTGTATTATTATTGTATTGTGTGTAAAATTGTATATGTGTTGTAAAATTGTATTGTGTATTGTAAATTTTATTGTGTATTGGTTATCATTTTATTGTGTATTGTTAATATTGTATATACCACTGCCACCGGGCGCTTGCCCACTTGCAGTGTAAATAAATACATACATACATACATACATACATACATACATACATACATACATACATACATACATACATACATACATACATACATACATACATACATTATAGTATTATGTCCATCTAGAGAAACTACACTTTCCAATGGTGAAATAATAATTAATTATACAAATCGGTTAATTTAGCTTCTGATATTACTTCATACAAACACAGAAACATTCTCTGTAGGCTATCTTTCATAGCTTTCGATTGTTGCTTTCAAGGCCCCTTATAGACGAAATCATTTGTTTTTATTTCATTATGCGGCCTTAGATGGCAGTTATTTTAATTTTAAAACTCATTTATCTCATTAAATATCAGTCCTATCAAACTTTTTCAAGCAATAAAACTTATCGCAAATTATTTTTAAAGAAACTTTTGTTATGTAACATTTTTCACAAAAATCAATAATAAGCGAGATATTTCGATTTATTTAATTCAGGCCCCCTTATAACCCCCTTTTAAATAATGTATTTTGAATGCCATATAGCCTAAAATCTAAGTTACAACGAACATAATTTATATTCTAATTTTCATCGAAATCCGTTCATTCATTATCGCAGAAAAGTTAACAAACATACAGACAGACATACAAACAAAAATGTGAAGAAAGCGATTTTCGGTTTCAGGGTGGTTAATTATATATGTTAGGACCAATTATTTTTGAAAAATCGAAAATTACCAGAAAAATTTCGGCTACAGATTTATTATTAGTATAGATAAGATATCTTACAGAACAAAGACAAAGTATATGAATAACATAACCACGAGAGACAATACTGTAAAAACTGTTGTCTTAAATGAGGTTACTTTTGAGAAAGTGTCAAGGTTCCGATATCTCGGCTCGATAGTCACCGAGGATAACAACATATTAACTGAGATCAAGGATAAAATAGCCATTGGCAATCGAAGCCTCACAGCATTAGATAAAATTATAAGAACCAGATATATCTCCAAAAAATGAAGGTGAGGATTTATAAAACAATTATTAAACCTACAGTGACTTTTGGAAGCGAAACCTGGACTCTACCTGAACGAGCAATAACCATCTTAAATACGTGGGAAAGGAAAATTTTAAGAAAAATTTATGGCCCTATTTATGATAAGGGAGAGTGGAGAATTAGGACCAATTCTGAACTACAAAAACTATATAAAGATTCAAGTATTGTCACTGATATAAAAATTAGACGGCTGGAGTGGCTGGGCCACATTATCAGAATGGACAATAATAATATTCCTAAAAGATTACTAGATGTCACGCTAAGTGGTAAAAGAAGAGCAGGAAGACCTAAACTACGATGGTTGGATGATGTTCAGGATGATCTAGTTAAAGCAGGAATTAAGAGATGGAGACGGAGAGCCCTAGAGAGGGAAGATTGGGCGGCAATTCTTAAGGAGGTCAAGGCTAAACTAAAAGGGCTGTATGACCACAGATGATGATGAAGATATCTTACTTTCCTGAAATCAACAAGAACATGTAAAAAAATTGTCAACCAGCCGCCTCTTGCACTTCGTTGCAGATTATTATTTAGCGTTCTTGCTCAATTTTGTGTTGATTCCTTCGAAAATCGAAATATTCGTCTGAAATTATCGTTGTTATATATAGTTACAAAGGATTATCCCTGTCACTCATCACTCTAATCTGGTGATTTAATAACGTAGAGACAAATTTTCATTTGATAGTTATCCAGCTGATTTACTATCTCCACCTTGTATACATGAAGCCATGGTTTTAAACCTACCCCAGCCGTGGTCTCTGCTTCAGACCATGGTTTCGAGCCATGGCTAAAAAAATGAAAAAGATCTCGTTTTATAAATCTAAACGGAATTTAAAGCCATGGCCGGGGTCTAGACCTCGTTTTAGAAATCGACCTACACTGTTGTAGAGTAATGAGCGATTTCTTTGCGTTAATAGCTAGCACGATTATCTACCTACCAATGTGATATAGGCTTAAGAAAAACGGCAGCTATCATCTGATTCAAGTAACTAACGTTGTTATGACAACGAACCTATCGACTGAAAACGGTGACAGCTGACTGGACCGTCACGATGTCTTTGCAAACGTCAATCAGATGAAAGCGATATTGCAGAAAATGACCAGTAACAAAGGTATTTCTATGACAACGTGGCACTTCTAAGAACGTCGTTGTTCAAGGCAAAAGAAGCTGCTTCAAGGTCACGAATTCCTACTGCTGATTCAATAGATCGTCCCCAAACGGCCTTAGGTACTCTAGAAGGTGCTAACAGTACTTCCCGGAATAACTTGGGGAAATCAGACAAGAATTCTAGGTAATCTTATAAGCCCGAACTCCAGGCATCCTGTTTAATAAGCCGCCAAATTATTAGGTGGTAATTATCTTAGTTTAGATGTCGGTGAAATTTTGGCAAATAATTTATATACCTAGAGAAGAATAAAGAAGTGTATAGAGTATTTGTAGATCTAGAAAAGGCTTTTGACAGACTGGATTGCAATAAACTGATGGAGATCCTGAAGAAAATTGATGTGGATTGGAGAGAGTGAGAAGGCTGTTTAGTAATCTTTGTATGAAACAACGAGTTAAAGTCAGGATATGAGAAGAAATGTCAGAAGGAAGCGATTTTAACCACGAGCAAAGATTGTGTATAACAAATGAGGATAGGCTTTTAAACTGATAAAATATAAGATAAAGTTCTGACTTCACGAATATCTAGTTTTGCATTCAAATAGTATAAGTACAGGGACATCATTTTATTTTTATTTCAATTTTTATTGTACCTGAGTTTTTGAATGTACTTCACTCCCACCCCTTCTACTAATGAAGTTCAACCGTCCTCCACACAGATCCAAGGCCGCATATACAGTCATAGTAGCCTTACGGTCATATTAAACAGTACGTTCCAAAAATATGTCCGCGTTTTCCTGTGACGAAAGGGCTTTCAATATTGCATCATTTTCCGTTTGCCTACGTCGCATCCAGATTTCCCCACCTGCTTCTATTCGCAACTCTGGAAATGTTAGTGGCTGGGATGTCTTAGCTCTTTTCTGAGAACATTAATTTCAGTTAGGAATTGGACTTCTACGTAATATTATAGCCATACAATTGTTTAAAATAACTTAAATAAAAGGTCCTCGTTAAATAATTAACTGTCATGTGATTCCCCCCCCCCACCTTTTTCTACCATCCTACTACATAACCATTTGAACGGACAGTAGATAGCATGTCTGAATAATTTTATCTTTTCTGATCGGGCAGAAGTGAAGATTGAAATTTATTTATTTATTTATTTATTTATTTAACAGGGTAAAGCCCCCAATTACAATAGACAGTACAGATATTTGTTTAAAACATAGAATTGCAGATAACACGAAAAAAAAGATAAAACAGACACAAATGCAGGATACAAGTGTAAATACAAATTAAAAATGTAAAATGAAAAAAAGAACAGACAAATAGATACTACCTAAATAAAAGACACAGATATATATATAAATGTAAAATACAAAATAAAAATAAATGAAAAATAGATAAGTAAAGATATCATAGCCAAAAATGTAAAATATAGCTATAAATGACAAATTACACAGTAACAAATAGATAGAAATATTATTTAAAATCAACTACCTTCAGTATATTAATAAGAAAATGTTTATATTTCATGTAAGAAATGCTGAAATCTAGATCCCATGTTTTACATATTTTATTGAAATTTGAACACATTTTTAACACTGGTGAATTTTTATGTACTGAAGTGTTTGGGTTTTTATGATATAACAATTGACGACTTCCTAAATGTGATGTAGCGTTAATCTGGATTTGTGATAATATTTCGCTATTATCCAGTAGACCAGTAGTGTCAGAGTTGTAAGCTCCGAAACCGGTTGTGGTGCTAGAGACGTCCAGTCGGAGCGTGAACTTGCTTATGTCTGTGGAAGCACCGGAGCACGCAACGAGTTATAGTGGAGCGCTCCGCTCCGCTTAGGCTGTGTCTGACAACGCTGCAGTAGACCGTTGAATATTTTATACAATAAAAGTTGCTCAGCAAGTAATGTACGACTTCCAAGAGACGTTAAATTAAATTCGGCAAGTAGATTGTTGTACGAAATTTTGTTATGGAGGGCCGAATAATGATATTTTCTAAAATACAGATAACTTGGGAATAGTTTTAAAATTTTTTCCCGATTTTATTACTACGGTATATGATTTGCAAGTGGGTGACCAAATTACTGAAGCATATTTCAATTTAGCGCAAATATGACAATTAAAAATGAGTGTCAAAGTCAAAGTGTTTTGTAAAGATTTTGAATTTCTAATAATAAAACCCAGATTTTTAAAAGCATTATTTGTTATGTTAAATATGTGATTATGAAAAGTCAAATTATGATTAATAGTTACACCGAGATCTTTTACGCAATACACACCTGTGGAGTAACGGCTAGCGCGTCTGGTCGCGAAACCAGGTGGCCCGGATTCTATTCCCGGTCGGGGCAAGTTACCTGGTTGAGGTTTTTTCCGGGGTTTTCCCTCAACCCAATATGAGCAAATGCTGGGTAACTTTGGGTGCTGGACCCCGGACTCATTTCACCGGCATTATCACCTTCATCTCATCCAGTCGCTAAATACCCTAAGCTGTTGATAAAGCGTCGTAAAATAACCTATTAAAAAAATTTAAAAAATTACGCAGTACATTCGTTGCAATGGTTCATCATACATTGTATAATTACCTCTTAAATAAGATATAGTCCTTGTATAAGTCATATAACAACATTTTTTTTATGTTAAAGTTTAACCCATTAGTTAAAAGCCATTGATAAATATTGGTGATATCAATTTGTAGAAATTCTAAATCGGACATATTTTGTATTGATTTAAATATCTTTAGATCATCAGCATAAAGTAAACATATCCTCAATAATGAACTACTTTCTACACCGGGATAAACTTGACCACGAAAAATGGATTTGAACCATGATATCAGAGACACTGAACATATTTTTTTAAGTTCATTATCCATTTCTTATGTTTTATTATCTTATGTCACAAATAGAGCTGATATGGTTTAGTTCTTTTTGTTTTATAGTCAAATTTACTCCACTTTAAATCCATTCCCTGTTTCCACACATAGGTCTAGTTTCAATTTCTTATTCTATGTATACGATATGTAATTTACATACACCTGCACTTTAATACCTAATTTTAATTTTAGTTAACAAAAAAAAAGTACTTTTATTACAGTAGGCAACAACCACCTAGTGTAGCACAGAGTAACGCCTTGGTTTCTTTGAGTAAATTCATTAACTAGTTCGTCTTTACTTCCTAAGGTTTTATAAAAGTAGAATATTTTAAGAAAATACGGTACATAGCCAAACATAATACTAGCCTTTTAAGGTTACTGAATAGTCCATTTAAACACCATCTCTCGTTGTTGCGAGAGAGAGCCTGATTGTCTTTGCCCTTTGTATGGGTGTCGCAGGACCTTCTGTGTAGGTAGCCATGCGTTATTAAACTTGCAACCCTCAGAACCGCTGATCTTTGTTCTCGCGCAGCTACCTGATAGAAAGTTCATCTCTTTGGCCCACGTCTGAATGTGACAATAGACGTTATTTCCAGAAAACAAACGGTCCGTTACTTGGTGCTGTTTTCAAGCAAGGATGCATTGAACCTTTAACATATTTAATTTATTATTTTTCCAGGAAAAAGTTTCCACAGTATGTTGGATACATTTTGGTTCTCGTAATGAAATTCCTGTTGTCAAAATTAAGATGTAGCAGTAAATCATCTGGAAATGTACGACTGTCAATTAGTCCTGGCATACCACGTAAGGCAGGATCGAAAGAGAAGTAAAGGGGACTAAGGCCCGATTGTATTTACCATTTAATCTTAGATCAGAGGTTAAATTGATCCTCGTTCTAGCTGAACTTGGAATTTATATATACTGTATATATATATATATATATATATGTATATATATATATATATATTTTTTCAATTTCTTGCCTTAATATACAAACATTCTTATATTTTATAAAGCTTTATCGTGTTGAGCAGTATCAAATAACATAACCTATAATTATATTATGTTTATAACAACCATTAATTATTCATGGATATGATAGGTACATTCATAAATTTTCAATTAACTGTATTACTAAACGAAAATTGTCGTTTTATAAAGCTTTATTATGTTTAGCAGTATCAAACATCATAACATGATAACAACTCGAGAACAGTCAACCTTCTTCTTATTGTCCGCCATTATTTACATTGCACAAAAAATCAGTGTCTCCAACAGAGTGTACGGAAAGTCGCCAAAAGTAGTTGGAAAGTCGCTAGATTTCTTATTATCAACAAAGAAAGGTTAAATTTTGTCACTACGAGGTGCTAAAAGGTCGCTAAATCCCTATTTAAGCAATATAAAAGTTAAAAGAAATTGTCGTCGAAAAAGAGTTAAAGTCGCTAAATTGGCTACACTGAACAAACCTATACAACATGACCCGCGCATCACATACTTCACCTGTTTATGCGATGTTGCCAAGTCCTTTTCACGTGAACTTATATTGCATTTGAACCTAGGTAATTTGATCGCAGAAAAGTTTTATACAATAGAAGACGTGTCTGAACTCGGTTCACTTTCCGATCTTCGATCAAAATTGATCTTTAGTCAGGGAGTTTTATAAAATTGGGCCTAAAATAAGTCGTCTATCGCTGGCAGTAGGATCCGAGGTTCCCGGGTTCTGTACACGGACAACCAGAGAATGCTCAAGACCACAGTTCGGCTACCTTAGTTATCAGCAGGGAACGGATTTATATGGACTAAAAATATATGAAATATGTAAATATATATGTAGTTATTTTTACCAAAATATGGAATTAAATATGGATTTTTACCAAAATATGGAATTAAATATGGACTTAAAATTATAAAAAAATGACTATGTACGTTAAATATTGGTACATTTTAATCAAACTAAACAAAAATATAATGGACGTACCTTATTTTCCAATGTAGTTTCAACAAAACACAATTTTTATTGTCTGTTACCATAACAATAGGTTACAAACATTTCTTTCAAGTGCTGAAAAGTGAATCTTCTTCTATTGTCTCTGAGGATAGATTTATACTGACTAAAAGAGCGTTCGACGTCACAAGAAGTAACTGGTACATAATTCAATTTCACAATGTCTTGGGGATAAGTCCAAGTTAATCTTCACTGTTGATTCACCACTCATCACAGCAACAACCTTTTGTAGTTCTTCATATCCAGGGTTTTTTGAAAGTACAGTGTCCACCTTAGCTCTTACTGCATCTGCAACTTTACCTCTACCACGATTCAGTTGTTCCACAGTACTATTTATAATTTCAAAACTTTCAGATAGTGAAAGGTGCCTATTTTGGAGACTTTTGAGCGTTTTTATGATGCATGAAAATGTATGCTGAATGTGAGCTAAGTCATTCTTCACACTTATGTCACAGGTAACTGTTTTCGCAGTATCAATTGAGACTGCATCTTCAGAGTCCAATGCAAGGAGAACATTGTTAATAGAGTCTATATGTTCGGCATAATATTCAACTGCTTCTAGCCATGTTTCTAGTTAAAATTGGCTTTGGTGGCAATGGAATTTCAGGGTACATTTCTTTCAACACGTTAACTCTACTGGGAGCTTTGAGAAATACTTTTTCACTGATGAAATCAACAAATCTACTTTAGGGAAATTGTCTCTGACCACTTCTGCCACACGATGAAATGCATGCGCCACACAAGTAAAATGAGTCAATTTAGGATATACAACAGATAATGCTTGTCCAGCTTTGACCATATAAGGGGCAGCATCGCTAATAAAGAATAACACATTATCGTACATAATACCCTTTGGCCACAGGATACCCATAGCTTCGTTGAACAGTTTAACTATAGTTTTGTTATTGCACTTTTCTAGAACATCACAATTTAAAAGAATTCGTTCAGAATATTGTTCACTTAACAAACCGATAACTACATTACCAACAAGTCTACCTTCTTTGTCGGGAGTCTCATCAATGGAAACCCAAATTGAACTATCTTTAATTTCATCTCTTATCTTCTGTATTGTCTCATCGTAGATGGATGGAGCATACGTCTTCCTAAGTGTTGACTCATCCGGGATTGTATGTTGAGTATATTTTTCAAGGAATTCCCTGAAGACCTTATTCTTTAGTTTGTAGAGAGGAATATCAGCAGAGATGAGAGAACGGCACAGGTCGATGTTAAACTCAGATCTTACATTCGATGTTGTTGGTTGTGTTAAAAACAATTGTCTCTGCTTGGAATTTAGTTGTTTGTTGGCCTGATGTTTACTAGTTGTAATGTGTTGTTGCACCAGGAACTTTTGTGTAGATGATACTGCACACTGACACAAATTACAAAATAATATTTTATTGTCAGTTGATAAACCATCTTCTTTAAATTCTGAAATGTAACTTGTTAGTTTTGATTTTAAATTGACTGAATGACGTACTTTTGACATATTTACCGTCTTTATAGTATGATTTACAAAACTGAACCTATGTGTACTCTGACTGGCATTTAACTGTTGAGCTGCACAACTGAAGTCTGTTAAAAATTTTAAATTAAATTAATACAGTTTTGTAACTTACTTTCCCATTGTTGATAGGACTGCTAATTTTCAAATAACTCTGATGTTAAAGGGATTACTGAACATGTGTTTAAATCTCTATTGTTGAAATGTATTTTTAAAAGTTAATGGAATTTTGTTTTGTTTTATTGTTAAACCTAATATAATATGGACTGTTTTATATGAAATATGGAAAATATATGGAAATTAACGAAAATATGTACTAAACTCTAAAATATGGAAAAATATGGAAAATAAAAGTCCATTTTTCAACCCTACACATTGTGAAACATAAAGATAATGCAAAATATAAATTATATTAGCTTTATAAGTAAATATGTATTTACATATAAATCCTTTCCCTGGTTATCAGGAATGCTCAAAATGTGTATTTGTCCAAAAATCTCTAAATCTGTACTTATGAGCATTACAATACCTTTCTGGACCTCGCATTAAAAGATATACGCACACTTTAAGTGCTTAAAATGCAGAAAGGCTTCAAGTGAATACAGAAAAGAAAAGTGTCAGGCTATTACATTATCTTAATGCACATTCGTACATTTTACATCTTATGTGATAAAATATATACGCATCAGCAGGTAAGCGTTTTGTACACTCTCCTTACCTCCCGTACATCCAAGATGAGCAACTGCATGATTTTGACGTAGAACTACGCCTTTGTCATCAAGTTGCAATTGACCGTCACATGAAAATACAACTCCCCTCGGTATAGTTCTTCTTATATTCCTCTTGTTCTCCTTATATTATCCTTCTCCGTGCCGTTCTCTTGTCCTTCTTGTATCCCCCTTCTTTTCCTCGTCTTTTCCTTGTATTTCCATTGTTCACCTTGTATTCACCTTGTTCTCCTTGTATTTCCCTTGCTTTCCTTGTATTTACATTGTTCACTTTGTAATTTCTCTTGTTATCCTTGTATTTCCCTTGTTCTCCTTGTATTCACCTTGTTATCCTTGTATTCACCTTATTATCCTTGTATTTCCCTTGTTCTCCTTGTCCCCTTTCATTTCTATTCCCTTGTTATTTCCATTGTTCCGATTACGTTAAGTTATGTTAGTTCATTAGGTTAGTAATTACTTCAATAAGGTGGTTCCTAGTTTCCATTCTTTAATAAAGTTTATACTGTTTTTCAACTTGTTTTGTGGTCGTTATAGCAAGTTTTTGTAATTTGTTTTCACATTGAAATGATGTGGTTTCAAAATATACATTGTATTAGAATAATCTTATTTTAAAGGTTTTTTCCTTCCTTCACAAATATTTTGAATTGATGAATATTGGTATATTTACTATACTGATGTAGGATATATTTACTTAACAATGCCGGAAAGCAATGTTACTTTGTATTTTTGTTCTTATTTTACAATTGTTATGGGAATTCAGTATTTATTATGTTGGTGGAATTGAAACATAAAAATTGTATGCACAAAACAGATGTATACGTTCATTTGAATTTCCAACAATGTTCGCAAAGAACAATTTGTTTAAAGCATTTCTTAATTAATTTTTTATGTTTCCAATTCCGCCAACATAATATAATAATTTCCCTTGAATTCCCATAACAATTGTAAAATAAGAAAAATACAATGTACAACAATGCTTTCCGGCATTGTTAGTAGTAAATTATCCTACATCAGTATAGTAATATTATATACCAATATTCATCAATTCAATGAATATTTGTGAAGGAACTTTAAAAAACCTTTAAAATTAAGATTATTCTAATAATTTTCACACCTCTGTATACAGTACTGTTATAAGAGTACTACTTTGAAATAGATGTTCAAATTGATAGGTGGAAACAGTTATGCAATAAAATTTTCAGTAACGTTTGTGTCCCTAATTTTTACTTACGAAAGTTTTCAAGCCTAATCATCATCATCATCATCATCATCATCATCATCATCATCATTAAGTTAGCGGATTTCTATGTAATTAAATATTATTTTTGCGTTGATAAAACACAATTAACAAAGTTAAAAATTCCGAACATGAAGTTTCAAGTTTAAAACCTTGAATTTTATTTCACATAGAACACATATTTTCACAAAAAAATTATGTAAATACATATTTTCAGGTAATCTATTATAAACACATAAATCTTGGAGTTTTTTTTTTGTACTTAAATATTTTTTTCCAAGAACTTTTAAATATTTTAAAACTATGTCAATTATGTCACTCAGAATACGTTATCTTTTAAGAATTCTTGGTTATCTTCTTTCTAAGCGCTTGTGGTGTATCCGTGATCTATTTTTGTAATAGTATCGCCGTTCTGAGAACTGCTTGTTATCCTTGCATATCAGTGTTCCTATTTAAATTAACTTGGACACATAATTAGGAATGTTTATTGTTGCTGAATATGATTTCATTCCACGCTTTGTTTGTGAAACACAACAGATAAGAGCTCGGGTATAAATATTATTTAATTTAAACAAATCTCTCGCCTCTCGCTCATGTCCATCAAGTAAGGCAATATATCTTGTTGTGATTCCCTGTTATCGGGCTTGGTCAATCGATATCCTTCAAGATATACTGAAAGATGGTTGTTTAAAAACGATTTGGCTTTCCTATTAGCAAATCTAAGCTTTTGTGTGACATTTTCGAAACATCCAAAACTTGTCGTCTGAAACAGGGAGGTGCGTGCCGTGAAAATTAAACTATACTAGCCACTGGTTCAGAAGCACAAATGTTAAGAGACAAATTCAGAATGTGTTCGGTGAAAAATTAGTTCAATATAAAAAATGTCAGTAAGTTTGCTGTCCCTGGAGGATGTTTACTTAGGTGAAATTTTACGGTGTATGTGTTCATGACATTTCTCTCTTTAAATATGCACATCTGACGTCCCACATGTGGAAAGATCGTTTTCACAGTATAAGTCGTTGTTCAGAGATAATCGGCATGCATTTGTGATGGAGAATTTGGGGCAAGTTACCTGGACGACCTTTGTTGTTCACTGCAATTCTCAACCAACTACTAGCACTCAAGTGTGGTTGATGAGTACCTAGTAACATTTTTTCAAGCATTATATTTTTATCATCATTTAAAAATAATTTTTTTGATGTTGAAATATTTTCAGCGTTTAAAATAAAATAAATATAAAAATATAAAAATCATCATCATCATCATCATTGTACTCGTCACCAATGTTGATTTTGTCTATGTAAAGCGTAGACCACTTAGAGGCTGCTTAAAGCCGAAGTTATATGGATTTCCATAAAAGTAGAAATTTCTCGAAAGACCTGATGTTAGTTCAAGGGAAGCCCTCAAGGTGCTAATCTGAAGCCGTGTTGTTCCTGATCCTGTTGATGTAGATGATAAAAAACTCTGTTAGCCTTGGCGATTATGCCGTCACAATAAAGTGATGTCCTTGTCATCGTCAAGTCTGCGCAAGACACATAAGCATCCACATAGAAATAATGAATGGCACTAAATCCTACCAAAAAACGCTTTGAATAATTCGTAAATTCTTCAATGTATGGGAGATGTGACATGCAATTTGCTGACGTAGATTCATTAGAAGAAGCACATAGTTACAAAAAATAACAATAAAAGATAGAAATAGTGTAATAATAAATAATTTGTAAAATACTTCTTCATTGTACTATAAACATATACCGCAACTTCCAGGGCCAGCTATAAAATGGAGGGCTACGTATTTCTCAATCTTTTGTTTTTAAAAAGGACACTTGTGTAAGGCACTATATAATTTTTCTTGTTTCTCGAAAAGCTTTCTTTTAAGTACTACTTTTTTTCTTAAAGTTAGTACTTAAAAAAAGCGTCATAAATATAGCCTATTATTTTAAAATATTCCACAGCTATAAATAAAATCTTACACAAATGGATACGTTATGAAAGAAAACAATAGACAACAGATGTGAGAACTAAACAAATATTCAGTTTTTAAATTGATATTAGAAGCATGCAAATAAACCGCGTCCCAAAAGACATGGTGGGGTTTTAGAGGATCATATTTTTTGATTGAATAGAGATCACCTTTACTTTTTAACTTCGCTCTAGAATATGCCATTGGGAAAGTCCAGGATAAGAGAGAGGATTTGGAATTGAACGGGTTACATCAGCTGCTTGTCGTCTATGCGGATGACGTGAATATGTTAGGAGAAAACCACAAACGATTAGGGAAAACATGGAACTTTTACTTGAAGCAAGTAAAGCGATAGGTTTGGAAGTAAACCTCGAAAAGACGAAGTATATGATTATGTCTCGTGACCAGAATATTGTACGAAATGGAAATATTAAAATTGGAGATTTATTCTTTGAAGAGGTGGAAAAATTAAAAATTCTTGGAGCAACAGTAACAAATATAAATGACACTCGGAGGAAATTAAACACAGAATAAATATGGGAAATGCGTGTTAATATTCGGTTGAGAAGCTTTTGTCATCTAGTCTGCTGTCAAAAAATCTGAAAGTTAGAATTTATAAAACAGTTATACTACCGGTTGACCTTTATGGTAGTGAAACTTGGACTCTCACTTTGAGAGAGGAACAGAAATTAAGGGTGTTTGAGAATTAAGTTCTTAGGAAAATATTTGGGGTTAAAAAGGATGAAGTTACAGGAGAATGGAGAAAGTTACATAACGCAGAAATGCACGCATTGTATTCTTCACCTGACATAATTAGGAGCATTAAATCCAGATGTTTGAGATGGCAGGGCATGTAGCACGTATGGGCGAATCCAGAAATGCATATAGAGTGTTAGTTGGGAAGCCGGAGAGAAAAAGACCTTTGGAGAGGCCGAGACGTAGATGGGAAGATAATATTAGTATGAATTTGAGGGAGGTGGGATATGATGATGGATACTGGATTAATCTTCCACAGGATAGGGACCGATGGCGGGCTTATGTGAGGGCGGCAATGAACCTCCGGGTTTCTTAAAAGCCATTTGTAAGTAATAGAGATAGAAATGTAATATTGGTGCGAGATGAAAATAAATCTCTCAAAGTTTTTCATCTCTAAGTTTGAGGCACTAAAGGAAACAAAAGATGGTCACAATCGAATAAATTTGGAATAATTTTCATTGTTACAATTAATATTATAAAAGAATGATGTCCAAAGAAAAGTGCAATGTGTTTTGTGGCTGGCAAAGATTTAATCTGTGACTCGTGTACGACGTGAATTTTGTCGCGTATTTAACGAGCAAACTCATACCTTTTGTGTTTTCGGAAATCCTAATTGTCGAGCACATTATTTTACGAACTGATTTCTTTGGACTCGTCCACACCTGTGGAGTAACGGTCGGTGCGTCTGGCCGCGAAACCAGGTGGTCCGGGTTCGAATCTCGGTCGGGGCAAGTTTTCTGGTTGAGATTTGTTTCGGGGCTTTCCCTCAACCCAATACGAGCAAATGTTGGGTAACTTTCGGTGCTGGACCCCGGACTCATTTCACCGGCATTATCATTTCATTCAGACGCTAAATAACCTGAGATGTTGATACAGCGTCGTAAAATAATCCAACAAAATAAACTCCTTGGACTCTTAACAAATGTTCTTCGGATGGCTTCTACCGTTTTATCACTTGCAGATGGTCTTCCAATAAGCATTTTCTACAATAGGCTTTCAGTCTACTTTAACTATATATCCCAACAACGAATGTTATTCTAGTGTAGTGGTTCTTCCTTAAATATGCGACTAAATTCACGTCGTTTGCCAGCCATAAAACACATTGCACTTTTCTTTGGACATCCACTTTGTATAATTAATTGTAACAATGAAAATCATTGTATTTGTTCGATTGTTACCATCTTTTGTTTCTTTCAGTGCCTCTAACTTACAGGGGAAAAGCTTTCAGAGTGTTATTTTCCTCTGAAACCTCACCATGACTTTTGGGACGGAGTGTATGCTTCGCATGGCGACTATTAATAGCATCTTTTTAGTGTATGGTTTCATAATGGATGTCTGTTTCAGTATTTCGTTGCTGAAATGTGAAATCTCTTGGTCAGTATTTTCAGATATATTTAAATATAGGCCCACCTATCTCACAGGCATCTGATATTTACAAGGAAACCATTAATGAGGCACGTCGAAAACTCCCCTCAACCTGAAGCACATTCGTCTCTACAGCAGATAATGTAAAAATTAGCTGCCCGTATCAAGAGTGTAAAAACTTTGTATTTGTAATGTTGCATTAAGAAACAACGACGCGCACTGGAGAGAGTAGTTGAGTTACCATCCTCCGTGAATGCCTACAGTCTACACCAGCGGTGACCAAACTAGGTATCATGATTACATCGTGTAATCAAAGTCATTCATACTGGTAAGGGGAGTTTCCTGTACATTGCTCTCTGTCTCGCTCACGTACTGAAGGTATGCAGTGTTGGTACCATGTCGCTCTACAAACCCTCTGTCTCTTCGAGCAGGAACAGAAGATTTCGTAAAGCGCGATTACTTAGTCCTGACAGCTCAGCGACGCGAAAGAGGAGAATTAATAGGAGTAGTGGGGAGAGTTCCGGAGTAGAGATAACGGCGAGCGGTCGGTATAACAGGTATTATTATTATTATTATTATTATTATTATTATTATTATTATTATTATTATTATTATTTTTATCAGCAATTGTTGGCATAATTCTTATATACGAGCCTGAATATATAGGCCTACATCTTCCCTTGAAGGATAAAATAATGACTACGCTATATTATGTCCATTTTAATTTCTTTTTAATCTTTTGATGACTATTATCAATAATTTACTAGTTATTGATTTAATAATAATAATAATAATAATAATAATAATAATAATAATAATAATAATAATAATAATAATAATAGGCTAATATAGAGAAACTGATTTGAATATTACTTGCTAGTGTAGTAATGAAACGAGCTGTTAAACTCCAAGAACTGAAATCAGCCATAAATCATCGTCATGAAGAGAAAGATTACATAAATAAATGTAAGGAAGCTAGCTACAGTATCTAATGGCGAACGAAATAGATCGTTGTCTTAAGCCTTCCAACGAAGGAGAGTTTTATAAAAGCGTAATGATCAAGGTGGCTGAAATAATTTGTCCAATGAAAGTTGTTAATTAATTTTGAAAAACTGCGCATTTCTCGACTAAATATCCAGAAGAGAATTCAGGAAATTTCTAATTGTGTTCATGAGGAATATTAAAAAAAAAAAAGCAAGAAAATTTGTATATATTTTTATTGGCTCTTGATGACAATAGTGACATTACTGATTCAGCAAAACTTGCGATTTTTATTCGCGGGATTGATGAAGAACTCATTGTTAGTGCATGAACCACCACTGGTTGTAGTTTTCATGCCATGTACCTCTCCCCTTTCTCCTTACTTCTTAGACTGTCTCTCGCGTGTAATCACTGCCGTTCGAGTCTTGGTCACGGCTGGTCTACACTGTCACGTGACGTGGGAGGTAATATTTTGCTCGTAAATTAGATTGAGTACTTCGGTATCGGTTCTACTCCATTTCCTGATAATCTTTTATTCAAGCTTCAATTTTTCTGCGGTGTAGTTAATATCGGCAGCTAATTTTTTATATTTTTCCATCTACTATGAAGATCTAACAGTGCGCTTAGTTTGAGGGGAGATTTCAACATTAGCAGTTCCTTTGTTACATTTTATATTTTACCGACCTTGTTTTATTCGTATTCTGAAATTATACTCTTCCATTCAACGAGACTTAATCTGTACAATAGTGACATACAAATTTAAATTATGAATATTTACAATTCACTAAAGATTCTCCAGCAATATTCTTAAGTAAAGTTTTAACGACTAGTACATGTGTTTGAGGGGTGGTGTTTGGGAATAGTGTGTGATATCTGCTGACCCTTAGGAATCTGACTACGCCTTCTCTGAAGTCACCCATTGCATTTTCAGTTCATCACATACCAATCTCGAGGAAATTGCATGCCTGAACGGTCTTTGCTCAGGACTTCGCCAATCCTCTCAGTACGTGATAATAAGAAGAATAAATTTATATAAATAATCCTTTGAGAAATAGAAGAGCTGGGAAAATCGCCCGAGTACAGCAGATTGGCTACTTCGAAGACACCAGACTTGTTTTTGCAGCTGAAGTCGTGACTAGTTCGGAGTAGTGCCTCTCGCCCCAAACAGTCTAGCAAATGGGAAGAGAATTAAGAAAGGAGGGAATCCTACACCTACCAACTCCTTGCAACTGCAGTATTTATTCCATTATTCTGTAATGATCGAAAGTATCATTTTGAGTTTGCTAGCACAGAACAATCTGTAAGAAGGGGACATTATTTCCATCACTAACATGGCAACGTGTAATAAGTTATGTCATTCTTTGGTGAATGTGGTAAATAATGTCTCAAAAGTCTCTATTCCATTTTCACGAGGTATATGAAATAATTTAATGGCTCTTCCATGTGTTTCTCATATTTTTTTAATACATTTTAACGGTGCCGTCTTCCATTCCAGAACACTACTCCCAGCTTACTGTAGTTACTCTAAGAACACGTTGCAGGGAATTGAATGCAGTATTCTCAACTTTGCCCTTGAATCAGTTCATTGAGCTATGTGGTTGTAACAGTAGCAGCAGCAGTAGTAGTAATAGTTGTGGTTGTTGCTGTAATAGTTCTGTGGTGTTTGGTCAGAACATCGTAATTCCAAAAATGGCCCATTTTTTAGCTGTAAGCGCAGCTCTATATAAAAAAGTTATCTTTCGTTTGGTATAGCCGTGATATTTCCATCTAATCTTATGTTATTTTCATTCACATTTACATGTTAACTGGAATTATGATTTGTACAGAAAAAGTGAAAATAAAAATGCTTGTATCTAAAAACAGGTTTTTGGAGTTATCATGTTTTGACCAAACACCACAGATTTGAGGTTACGTTGGTGATGGTTCTTGTAGTAGTTGTGATGGTTACAGTTTAGTTGTAGCGGAGGAGATTGTGGTAGCTAGTAGTTGTGATGGTGCTGGTTGTTCAGTGGAGTTGGAAGAAATTTTGAATGGAGTCGGAGTCAGAAGCAGTTTAGGGTTGATTTGGAATAGGAAAAGTTTTGAATGGAGAAGTCAGAAGCAGTTTTGGGTTCAGTTGGAACAGGAAAAATTTTGGATGGAGAATTAAAAGCAGTTTTGTGTTCAGTTGAAGTAGGAACAAATTTATGGATTGAGTCGGAGTCAGAAGCAGTTTAGGGTTGAGTTGGACTATGAAAAATTTTTGGGTGAAGTCTGAATCAAAAGCAGTTTTGGATTGAGTTGGGGTAGGAAAAATTTTGGATGGAGTCGGAATCAAAAGGAGTTTTGGATTGCGTTGGAGTAGGTAAAATGTTGGATTGAGTTGGAGTAGGTAAACGTTTGGATGGAGTCGGAGTCAGAAGCAGTTTTGGATTGAGTTGGAGTAGGAAAAAATTTTGGATGGAGTCGGAGTCGCTCTAAATTTTAGGTAGAGTCAGAGTTTTAATTAATTCTGGCTAGAAAATAAATCGAAAGAAGTTTTGGGTTGAGTCAAAGTCTGAAGAAATTTTGGATGGAGTAGGAGTCGGAAGAGTATTTGGGTTGAGTCGGAAGAGATTCTGAGTGGAGTCGTAAGAGAATCTGAATGGAGTTGGAAGAGATTTTGGGTGGAGTTGAAAGAGATTTTGGGTGAAGTCGAAAGAAATTTTTGGGTGTAGAAATAAATTTTTGAATAGTTCAAAGAAATTTTTGGGTAGAGTCAGAAGAAAGTTTCCGGTAAAACCGGAAGAAATTTTGAGTAGAGTTGAAAGAAATTTTGGGTGGAGTCGTAAGAAATTTTGAATGGAGTCGTAAGAAATTTTAGTTGGAGTTTGAAGAAATTTTTGGGTAGAGTCTGAAGAAATTTTTGTGTAGTCTGAAGAAATTTCTGGGCAAAATCTGAAGAAATTTTTGGGTAGTCTGGAGAAATATTTGGGTTCAGTTTGAAGAAATTTTTGGGCATAGTCGGAGGAAATTTTTGGGAAAATCTAAAGAAATTTTGGGTAGAGTCTGAAGAAGTTTCTGGGTAGAGGCGGAAGAAATTTTTGGTAAAACGTGAAGAAATTTTTGGATTAGAGTCGGTAGAAATTTTTGGGTATAGTAGGAAGAAATTGTTGGGTAGTCAGAAGAAAGTTTTGGATAGAGCCGGGAGAATTTTTGGGTAGAATTAGAAGACATTTTTGGGTAGAATCGGCAGAATTTTTTTTATTGTTGCAGTCGGAATCTGAAGAAGTTTAGGTTGGAGTCGGAGGTTGAAAATACTCTAACTCTGACCTCGATATAATATGTTTTTAGAAAATTCTACCTAATATTTTCCTCCTATCTGAGCGAAAATTGATTTAAGATTAAGGAGATTTATTGTGGCGTTCAGTTGCATTAATTGAACATTATACTTTGCAGCCTTGTCTCCGGAACTTTAAGAACCGATTTTTGCTCCTGCCGTAACCATTAGAATTATATTTAAGTACTATAGGTTATAAAACTGAAAGTGGCCTGCCGAAAGAAGTGGAGTGGTGAAATATTTTATGGTAAATTTACCATTACTATGGATTTAGTCTACTTTTGTTCATAATATTTTTTTTGGAATAGTAGATATCGGAACATTTCGTGTGGGTACAGTAGGCCTACTAATACAGCCATTCACAACAGCTGCTTCTTTTACTATCATCACGAGTTTGTTCTAAACTGAAACAAGAAAAAATTTTTTTTCAAAATGGCTCAAGACTTTTGGATTGTCATGCATTCATTCAGGAAACTTGTCATTCAGTATTTGTGATAAACAATTGATGCACCTTTCTTGAATGGAGAACACGAGGCGGAAACTATGATGGCATCCCAGACCGTGAGAAAATCCAAGAATGAAGAATTGCGAAATTTTGTTTTATGGATGAAGTTTGGTAATCTGCTTACAATGTCCGTTAATGTATAATAATTATTATGCTATAATATAGTGCCAGTTTCTCTTAATGCAAAATTTTATGGCGGACATACCAATGAAACTAAGTTGCGGCGTGGATCCTCAAGGATTGCAGCAAGGCGTTGGTTTGCCTGCGACCTTGGTTAATTATTTATTCTATAAAAGGATGGAAGTGAAGTCATTATAGAATACATTTGAACGTCACCGCGTCATATCATTTTTTATAATAATACATAACACCCACACATTTATGCATAATTTTCTATTAATTAGCCCTAAGGGACGTGCAAAGTCTTGAGACAGTATATACAGTCTGATCCGTTTGGGTATGGATAATATTAATTTATTATTATTATTGTTATTATTATTATTATTATTATTATTATTATTATTATTATTATTATTATTATTTATTATTGTTCAGGATAACACAGGGGTTTGGAATTGAACGGGTTACATCAGCTGCTTGTCTATGCGGATGACGTGAATATGTTAGGAGAAAATCCACAAACGATTAGGGAAAACACGGGAATTTTACTGGAAGCAAGTAAAGAGATAGGTTTGGAAGTAAATCCCGAAAAGACAAAGTATATTATTACGTCTCGTGACCAGAATATTGTACGAAATGGAAATATAAAAATTGGAAATTTATCTTTTGAGGAGGTGGAGAAGTTCAAATATCTTGGAGCAACAGTGACAAATATAAATGATACTCGGGAGGAAATTAAACACAGAATAAATATGGGAAATGCGTGTTATTATTCGGTTGAGAAACTTTTATCATCCAGTCTGCTGTCAAAAAATTTGAAAGTTAGAATTTATAAAACAGTTATATTACCGGTTGTTCTTTATGGTTGTGAAACTTGGACTCTCACTTTGAGAGAGGAACATAGGTTAAGGGTGTTTGAGAATAAGGTTCTTAGGAAAATATTTGGGGCTAAGAGGGATGAAGTTACAGGAGAATGGAGAAAGTTACACAACGCAGAACTGCACGCATTGTATTCTTCATCTGACATAATTAGGAACATTAAATCCAGACGTTTGAGATGGGCAGGACATGTAGCACGTATGGGCGAATCCAGAAATGCATATAGAGTGTTAGTTGGGAGGACGGAGGGAAAAAGACCTTTAGGGAGACCGAGACGTAGGTGGGAGGATAATATTAATGGATTTGAGGGAGGTGGGATATGATGATAGAGAATGGATTAATCTTGCTCAGGATAGGGACCGATGGCGGGCTTATGTGAGGGCGGCAATGAACCTCCGGGTTCCTTAAAAGCCAGTAAGTAAGTAACTAAGTAAGTATTATTATTATTATTATTATTATTATTATTATTATTATTATTATTATTATTACTATTATAAAGCTATTATGATAGTAGGAAAAAGTCCTTGCTGGTTATATTATGAGTAAAAGATGGGAGTTTCCATGTAATTATGACAGTCAATAATGCATAATCTGAAAGGGCAAATGAAAATCGTAGATGATTAAAATGGCTACTACAGATCAACAGCATAACCTACCAAAAAAAATCAACAGCGGGCACAGTGTGTTCTTTGGTATGCTAAATTTGAGAGTGTTAAAAGAGTTCAAGGAATTTCGACGTGAGTATGGTGTGCGTAATGTACCTAAATACGATTCCATAATATTGTGGTACCGAACATTTGTAGAAACAGGTTCTGTGCTTAAAAAAAAAAAACATGCAGGAGATCGCAGGCGAAACCCAGTACGAGAAGCAGCTATCTCTTGGCTTGGTCTCCAAACTCCCCAGATCTAACCTCTCCTGACTTCTTCGTGTGGGGTTTTGTTGAAGACATTGTAAAGACATATAAAAGATAATAACTGAGAGACACAAACTTGATATATCCTGGATAACATCTGAATTTTCCCCCCTAAGTAATCCGCTAAATGCATATAGAGCGTTAGTTTGGAGACCGGAAGGGAAAAGACCTTTGGGGAGGCCGGGACGCAGGTGGGAGGATAATATTAAAATGGATTTGAGGGAGGTGGGATATAATGATAGAGACTGGATTAATCTTGCACAGGATGGCTGGCTTATGTGAGGGCGACAATGAACCTGCGGGTTTCTTAAATGTCATTTTGTAAGTAAGTAATCCGCTAGAACTACATCATATGAATTATCACCTAGACCTAATTGAGCCAAACAAGAAGAAAGATGTTTGTGACGAGGTATTACGACTCACTACATTTGAGACCCTCGAATTGCGATACCCACTAGACCAATGCCTGCATGTTTACACCTTTGGCTCACAAATTGATAAGAACGGAAACACCGGAGCTCGAGCCCACTGCGAACTCTTCTCAATGTATCTCGCTCTTGGAAAAAACTTTACACCTTTTGATGGTGGAATAAAGCGTGTGAAATGGACATACAGAGTAAGAAATGAAGCTTTGCTAGAAAGGGTGGTCGAAGAAAGAATAATGCAGAAAGTGATCACGAAGAGAAAAAGAAATTTGTCCTGCGACCTCTATCATTCGAATAACTCGGAACTTACGAATAGTTGGCGGCCACTACCTTTCAACGGACGGAGTTGCCAGAGCAGCTGATAAAATAATTTAAAAAACTCCAGGAAACAACATACTGTATTTTATAGGCGTGACTAAATTATTTGCGCTGGGCCCGTAAGTTGTTTGAACTCGATGAGTCTTGTGTCTGTGTACAGTCTTGTCTCGTTCGATACTTCGACCGTTTACCTGCTATACACTCAACTAATTCACATGTCATCGTCGTCTGCGATCGCTTTGTAGATAGCCACACATACTAATACCGAAACCACACTGGATAGATGCGGATCATTTATCACAAATTAGTTCGTCACATGTCTGATTCGTCACACATTATAGTTTCGTCACAAGATTGTACACTAAATCCCATAATTTTTATTTTTATAGTATCGCAATATATTTCCCTTTTTTGTTCTAGTATCATGAAACTTTACCATGGAGTTTATTTTTGTAGTGTCGCAAAACATTTTCATGCTTTTAATTTTTGCACTACCGCAAAACATTTTTATGGGTTTTTATGTTCCTACTGTCTCAAAATATTTCCGTGGTTTTAGTTTTCTAGAATATCAAACCATTTCCATGGTTTTTATTTTTGCACTATAGCAAAACATTTTTATGGTTATTATTTTTCTAGTGTCGCAAAATATTACCTTGATTTTTACTTTTCTAGAATATCAAACAATTTCCATGGTTTTTATTTTTGGCTATAGCAAACAAAACATTGCCATGGTTTTTACTTCTCAGTATCTCAAACAAAACATTTCCATGGTTAATATTTTTCTACGAGTACAATAGCATAACATTTTCATGGTTCTTATTTTTGTACTATCGCAAAACATTTTTATGGTTTTTATTTTTCTAGTGTCGCAAAATATTTTAATGGTTTTTACTTTTCTAGAATATCAAACCATTTCCATGGTTTTTATTTTTTGCGCTGGGCAGTATAGTTTGAACAAAACATTTCCATGTTTTTAGTCTTTCCATGTTTATATTTTTCTGTAATACAGCATAACATTTCCATGGTTTTTATTTTTGCAAAACATTTTTATGTTTTTATTTTTCTAGTGTCGCAAAAAATATTTCCACTTTTCTAGAATATCAAACCATTTCCATGTTTTATTTTTGCACATAACAAACAAAATGTTTCTGTTTTTACTTCGATCGCAAAATATTTCCATGGTTTATATTTTTTTACGATTACATAACATTTCCATAGTTTTTATTTTTGCATACCAGAATATTTTTACCATTTTTATTTTTCTGTGTAAATGTTTCGGATCTTTTATCAAAATTTCCAGTTCGTATAGCAAAACATTTCCATAGTTTTTACTGATTATCCCAAACAAAACATTGTCATGGTTTGTATTTTTCACAAGATACAGCATAACATTTCCATGGTTTTTATTTTTGCAAAACATTTTTATTTTTATTTTTATAGTATCGCAAAATATTACCTTAGTTTTTACTTTTCTAGAATATCAAACCATTTCTATGGTTTTTATTTTTACAGTATGGCAAACAAAACATTGCCATGGTTTATATTTTTCTACGAGTACTATAGCATAACATTTCAATGGTTTTTATTTTTGCACTATCGCAAAATATTTCCGTGGTTTTTAGTTTTCTAGGATATCAAACCATTTCCATGGTTTTTATTTTTTAAGTATAGGAAAAAAACATTTTTATGGTTTTTATTTTTGCACCATGTCAAAAATATTTTTATGATTTTATTTTTCTAGAATATATAAATTTCCATCATTTCCATGATTTTTATTTTTGCACTGTCACAAAACAATTTTATGGTTTTTATTTTTCTACTGTCGCAAAATATTAGGCCTACTATGTTTTTACATTTCTAGAATGTCAAACCATTTACATTGTTTTTATTTTTTCAGTATAGCAAAACATTTTTATGGTTTTTATTTTCTAGTGTCGCAGAATATTTTCATGGTTTTTAATTTCCTAGAATATCAAACCATTTCCATGGTTTTTATTTTTGCAGTATAGCAAACAAAACATTTCCATAGTTTTTACTTTGCGCTATCCCAAACAAAACATTTCTATGGTTTATATTTTTGTACGAGTAATAGCATAACATTTCCATGGTTTTTATTTTTGCAAAATCACAAAATATTTTTATGGTTTTTATTTTTCTAGTGTCGCAAAATATTTCCATGGTTTTTACTTTTCTAGAATATCAAACCATTTCCATGATTATTATTTTTGCAGTATAGCAAAACAAAACATTTCCATGGTTTTTATTTTTGCACTATCGCAAAACATTTTCAAGGTTTTCATTTTTGCACTACCGCAAAACATTTTTATGGTTCTTATTTTTCTAGTGTCGCAAAATATTTCAATAGTTTTTACTTTCTAGAATATCAAATCATTTCCATGGTTTTTATTTTTGCACTGTCGCAGAATATTTTTATGATTTTTATTTTTCTAGTGTCGCAAAATATTTCCATGTTTTTTAATTTTTCTAGAATATCAAACCATTTTCATGGTTTTTTATTTTTGCAGTATAGCAAACAAAACATTTCCATTGTTTTTACTTCGCAGTATCCCAAACAAAACATTTCCATGGTTTATATTTTTCTACGAATACTATAGCATAATATTTCTATGGTTTTTATTTTTGCACTATCGCAAAACATTTTGTAGGTTTTTATTTTTCTAGTGTCGCAAAATATTACCTTAGTTTTTACTTTTCTAGAATATCAAACCATTTCCATGGTTTTTATTTTTGCACTATCGCAAAATATTTCCATGGTTATTATTTTTGCACTATAGCAAAACATTTTCATGGCTTTTAGTTTTCTACTACAGTATAACATTTCAATGATTTTTATTTTTGCATTATCGCAAAACATTTTTATGGTTTTTATTTTTCTAGTGTCGCAAAATATTTCCATGATTTTTATTTTTCTAGAATATCAAACAGTTGCTATGGTTTTTATTTCTCTGCTAAGAAAAACATTTCCACGGCTTTTATTTTTCTATTGTAGCAAAATATATCCATTTTTTTGTTTTTTTGCAGGCCTGTAGTAAAACATTTTTGTGTGTTTTATTTTTGTAGTAAAGCAAACCATTCCTATGTTTTATTTGTTTATTTGCTAAAATCATAAAAATTCCATGATTTTTATTTTTCTAATATAGAAAATATATTCATACTTATTATTTTTAAGTACTCAAAACATTTTCATGGGTTTTATTTTATACCATCGCAAAATATTTACATAAATTGACTACTAAGCATTCTTGGGAATTAAATCAATGACTTTCCCAAAATACGCTATGAAAATAGTGTTTCATATAAAACAATTTTTATCTCAGAAAGGCAGCAAAAAAACGAGTAAAATTGTATTAAACATTTTTGTTTGAAATATCGCAAAGAATAACCCCTGAAATTAATGACATTACTTACGGTTCACTCTGTAGAATTATGCGTCCACTAGAAAATTACTTCAAACTAGAAATCAGCCCGTGTATTAAATTGTTTCACTAATACCTTTACATTACACCCAACCTTCAGTTATACACGTGGTACTTCAATATACTACGGCCCGATTGTATAAACCATTTAATCTTAGATCAGAGGTTAAATTGATCCTTGTTTCAGCTGAACTTGGAATTTTGTGTTGTATAAAGTCTAATCTGAATTAATTTGTCTCAAACTAAAGTCAACTTTGACTGAAGAAATTTCTCATTACAGTTCCAAGTTCAGTTATTTCTTTTCTGTTTGAAATATACGAGTAACAAATTGTTAAAATATCCATTATTATTATTAATATTAATATATATGTTAGGTACATTTATATTTTTCTTTCAACTGGTAATATACAAACAATCTTATATTTTATAAGCTATCGGTCAGCAGTATCAAATAACATAACCTATAATTATATTATGTTTACAACCATTAATTATTAATGGATATGATAGGTACATTCATAAATGTTCAATTAACTGTATTACTAAACGAAAATTGTCGTTTTATAAAGCTTTATTATGTTTATGTATCAAACACCATAACGTGATAACAACTTGGAGAACAGTCAACCTTCTTCTTATTGTCCGCCATTATTTACATTGCACAAAAAACCAGTGTCTCCAACAGAGTGTAATACGGAAAGTCGCCAAAAGTAGTTGTAAAGTCGCTAGATTTCTCATTATCAACAAAGAAAGATTCAATTTTGTCACTGATAGGGTTCTAAAAATGTCACTAAAATTTAAGAATATAAAAGCTAAAAAAGTCATGTTTCGGCAACACTGAAAAACAATGATTGAAATGTTTAGATTTTTTTTTGTAATTCCGATTTAAATACAGTTTTATTAAAATAACAATTTTTATACAATTGCATACTCTTACAAATAATTGATTTAACCTCTGAATGTTGTCCACAAGATTTTGTTAAAAATGCATGAACTGGTAAAATGCATTTCAGTCTTTGATAGTGTTATAAATATACAGGGCTTTCATTTCAAAACTTCGCAGTTTAAATAAGTAATTATTTAAAAAAGGGCAAAAAAAGTTATGTTTCGAGAAAAATTTAGATATTGATGTAATTGAAATCTAAAAATTAGGCAATTAATTTTTGTTAAATTTCAGAGGTCATAAATATACAGGGCTTTCATTTCCCCAGCTACCCAAAAACACTTTGAAATTTAAAATAGCACTACCCACTTTGATATTTTTATTTTTACTTAAATATTTATTTTTTATTTATTTATTCATTTGTTGTTGAACATAACAGGCAAAGCCCAATTACAATGTTCACGACTAACAAATTAATTTATAAAACATAAACAAGGAAAAAGAAACATACACTTATTGCAAACTGAAACAAAATAGAAATAAGAGAAATAAAAAAAGAGAAATTGAAATAAGGTGTGAAAATAGCTCCAAATTAACTAATAACAATATTCTGTAAAATATGATAACAAATAATTCTGTATCTAGAGAAATTCTTATTGAAAATATCAAGATTCGGATGAGGATGTAATTTATTGTATAACTGTAACATTTGGAAAACTGGGGAATTTTTGTGGAATTCAGCATTTGTCCTTGGTATGTAAAATAAATTTCGAAATTTCGTTTTAAGCTTAGGTGCATATAATGTTATATAAGAAAAGAAACCAACACAGTCCAACTTATTGTTAATAATTTTATAAAGAAAGTTTAAAGATTGACAGTTTCGTCTAATTCGCAAACTAGTAAAATGGAAATGTTGAAGCATCGTAGCATAACTCTCATAGGTAGGATAATCATTATAAAATCTGTAATATAACCATCTTAAAAATTTATTTTGAATTTTTTTCTTATATTTGTAACAGAATATATTTACTTAGTAACTGGGTTCTTTAAATTTACAGATAAACAAACCCTCATTAATTTGTTTTCATTTTGTTTTCTACTCTATTGTTTTGATCGAACAATAAAGCTACAAAACTTATTGAGCATTTTATGTAATAGTTGTGTTTGTGTATTATAAATTTGCGTTATATGTTGAAGTTTTCATGTTAGAGGAAAAGTTTGAAAAAGCGAAACGTAGTTGAGCTTTAAATTTATTTTGTGCAAGAATTTACCTGAATGACGAATTTCCAATGAAATCTCATTTGGTTTCTTTGTTTTCGCATCTTTTTCAACATTTTGCTTTCGTTTTCGTTTACTATACTCCAGCAGGCCTGATTATTTTTCCCCAGTCTATAAATTGATCAGTAATGCTTTTAATATTTTAACAATATTATTTATAGAAAATATTGCAGTAATAACATCGGCAAGTTGATTTGTTGATTATTTTCAAAATCACGAATGCAGTAACTTTAGTGGAGTTGTAGAGTTTACTTAATTTTTGTATTTAAAAACAATAATTAACAGTGCAATTTAGGTGAAATTGCAGTGGTAAGTTTCCAATTTATAATTATTACTATATTGAACGTCTCTAAAAATAATATGTTAAAAGCCTAAAGCATAAAATATCATTATTGAATTAAAATTTTAGACTTTCCAGGAAAACCAAGCAAATAACGATCTCGCACAAAATTATTTTAAAATGGTGTACTTCAAGAGAGAACATAAATTATTATTGATTAAATTTAGGAAATAACACAAATAAACTGTGTTTTCATCCTTCAATCAACTGATAATAACAAAAATGTCAGGTAAACCTACATGATGAATCCTCGGCTTCATCTTGCGAAATACCATCTCACTGTTACCAAGCCCATCAACACTAAATAAGCTAGCAGTTGGTACATTGTCGTTAAATAACAAAGTTAAAAAAAAGGAAAAGCTGGAGAACGCTGAGAAAAATCCTCACATCTTTGGCTTGTCCACAACAGGTACGACTCCGCCATTATCGGGCTTTGAACTCTGGTCCATTTCAACCAAAACAACTGCACCCATCTTAACTTCCCTTTCGGAGAAAGCCATGGATGGATTTTATTTATCTTTGAAATCCATCGCCCTTGTCCAGATTTGAGCCCGGGGACCATTGGATACATCGGTGAAATTACGGTGTACCATGAAATCGTCGGTTGCCTCTGTATCCTGGTACCGGTACACGCCTGATTCGCGAATTATTAACACCAGAGAATGCCATAAAATGCATATAGAGTGTTAGTTGGGAGGCCGGAGGGAAAAATACCTTTGGGGAGGCCGAGACGTAGGTGGGAAGATAATATTAAAATGGATTTGAGGGAGGTGGGATATGATGGTAGAGACTGGATTAATCTTGCTCAGGATAGGGACCAATGGCGGGCTTATGTGATGGCGGCAATGAACCTCCGGGTTCCTTAAAAGCCAGTAAGTAAGTAAGTAAGTAAGTAAGTAAGTAAGTAAGTAAGTAAGTAAGTAAGTAAATAAGTAAGTAAGTAAGAGAAAGCCATATACAACGCAAGGGCGCGCGTGAACGCTAACACACTATAGGCACATATCATTATGCGAAGACAAGGGTCTGGCATATTTAATCTGAAATGAGTGTATTGTATATGTCGTCATGATGATAAGATAGCTGTATCTAACTCTACACGTATTCTGTTTAAACGTGTAACGATATGGGGCAGAGCAAATACTGTTAAGAAGTCGGTTGTGTTTGGACAGCAGGCAACCTGCATAAAGTTCATTAATACGTAAACTTCGTGCGATTTCAGGCTTGCATGACGGTTGGTTATTGGCTTCTACACATTCGAGAAAAGCGCATATAAGCTAAAATAGTGAGCAGGAAATAATGCTTACACCTTACTTACGTATGGCTTTTAGAAAACCCGGAGGTTCATTGCCGCCCTCACATAAGCCCGCCATTTGTCCCTATCCTGAGAAAGATTAATCCAGTCCCTACCATCATATCCCACCTCCCTCAAATCCATTTTAATAGTATCCTTCCATCTACATCTCTGCCTCCCCAAAGATCTTTTTCCCTCTGGCTTCTCAAGTAACGCTATAATCAGGAATCAGGAATCCGTCCCTGAGCACGAGTTCTTCTCTTTCAGGGGTGAGCTAAAGTTGTATCTCTGTATACTATGGCCCGGTTTCTTCAATCTTTGTTATAATGCACCTAACATAGCGTTAATTAACTGTAAGTTAAAAGTATGAATTGCTGTTAAAAATATTGCGTTTCTTCGACTTTACATTTCACATTTTAACATTCTGTTTGTTAACTCTCTGTTAGGACCAGAGATTCTAGAGTTCAACCATAACCTATAGCCAAGTATAAGCTCACTTCTGTTTTCTGAACTCTGACAATTGCTTGTTTCCGTTGTTTGATTCAGAGAGAATAGAAGTCTTTCTATTCTCTCAGGTTTGATTTCTGCTTCTTTCCTCGTCTGTATCACAATAGCATGGAGCGGCGTATTGGTATTGCTATTATGAAATGGAAAACACTGGAACAAAAAGAAATCTTGGGACTAATTTCTCTTCTTTCGAAAGAAACCTTCTGCTGGAAATTATTTCCCAGTATAAACCAATTAATGAGAATAAACAAACAAACGGATCTAGGTTGAAAGCGAAAAGTGAAGCTTGGCAGAAAATAGCCTATACCTTGTAAGAACTTCTGGTCTGTCAAATCACAGAAATCATCCGCTCTGTTTATGTATTCACGGATATCATTTTCTTAATAATCCAGATATATAAGTTCAGCATCTAACGCACCAGCCATATTGGATACTTCTATGCTAACAGAGAGTTAAATGATTTAACTGCATGAAATTGGGCAGTTAAATTAACATAGGTTTTAACAGCCTGTTAGTACAAACAGTAGTTCAAGAAATGCTTCAACTGTTAAGTTTACAGTTAAAATGGAATAACACACTGTTATAATTTAACATAAGTTGAAGAAACCGGGCCTATATCTTATGTTACATTAAGACAATTAATTAATTAAAATTAAAGGAATATGCAGTATGTAATAGGAAAGAGCATAAAGCAAGGGAAATGGCCGAGTTAGGATAAAGAGAATAAAAGAGGACAGATAGGGAAAAATAGATAAGAGTGTACAATATTAAATTTAGAACGGTAAGATGTTAATTAAACGGGAAATATGTAATAAATGTTTATGTTATTACAAAACAGGCAATAAGATTTAGACAAGAGGATGACGGAGAAAAGAGATAAAATAATAATAATAATAATAATAATAATAATAATAATAATAATAATGAACAGGAATGATAGTGGATAGATATTAAAGTGATGGTAGATCGAAAAGCAGAAATGTAAAGATCCACCATAACTATGAATTGTAAAATTGGTTGACGAATATCATATCAGCATATTATATCTTATGTTACAAATATTAGCAAAATAAAAAAAAATGCATATTTCTTTGTTTTGATCGTGCCAGAGAATCAATCTCATCCCGAGGCTTATTTGGGGTTTCGCTGTTTTTTATGGCAGGTGGGTTGTTAGCCCTTCGCCCAACCCCAAGCTGGAGGATCACCCACGACTGCTTATTCAATATATTCGCTGATACAGGCTGTCCACGACTGACTTATTCAATATATTTAAATGTATTTTCTTTGCAACTGGTTGGACCCTCCATAATATCTTTGTCCAGTTTCACTAATTGGGGAAGTGATATCAACCCAACCCTGCAACGAAGGTTCTTTACTTGTGAAACCAAGAGTATCTCAGAAGTGATATCAACAGGGCAACACTTATGAGGCAACTAGACCAGGAGATAATGGGTAGGGTGGCTAGTTCCTCGCTGACTAGTACTGTAACATATTGCACTAATGAAACTTCAGATATAAATACAAACAATTGTTCTTCCTCTGACACATCATATTGCCAAGTGAGATCTAGGCCTACTGCCTGATAATAAATGTACAGCCTTAGACAAAAAAATGACCAGCTGCCATATACTAAGACACCTTCGGAAAACTTCGGTTGATTTCTTGAGAGCTTAGGTTCACACGTGAAGGAATTTCTTATCACGATTCCTCTGTTTTTCCTTTGTTTTGTTTGTATGTTTGCTTTTTCTGCCTATTTATAGGTCAAGTGATATGAATAATCTATAACGAAGATATAGTGAGCAGGAAATAATGCTTACACCTTACTTACGTACGGCTTTTAGAAAACCCGGAGGTTCATTGCCGCCCTCACATAGGCCCGCCAAGTGTTCCTATCCTGAGAAAGATTAATCCAGTCCCTACCATCATATCCCACCTCCCTCAAATCCATTTTCAGTCTTCTGTCAAAAAATCTGAAAGTTAGAATTTATAAAACAGTTATATTACCGGTTGTTCTTTATGGTTGTGAAACTTGGACTCTCACTTTGAGAGAGGAACATAGGTTAAGGGTGTTTGAGAATAAGGTGCTTAGGAAAATATATGGGGCTAAGAGGGATGAAGTTACAGGAGAATGGAGAAAGTTGCACAACGCAGAACTGCACGCATTGTATTCTTCACCTGACATAATTAGGAACATTAAATCCAGACGTTTGAGATGGGCAGGGCATGTAGCACGTATGGACAAATCCAGAAATGCATATAGAATGTTAGTTGGGAGGCCGGAGGGAAAAAGAACTTTGGGGGAGGCCGAGACGTAGATGGGAAGATAATATTAAAATGGATTTGAGGGAGGTGTGATATGATGGTAGAGACTGGATTAATCTTGCTCAGGATAGGGATTAGGGACCAACGGCGGGCTTATGTGAGGGCGGCAATGAACCTCCGGGTTCCTTAAAAGCCAGTAAGTAAGTAAGGCTGTACATATCAGCCAGAACCTCAATCAGAGTCAATAATTAATACATTGTAAAAGAGAGGTACAAATGAAACTCTAGTCAGAATAGTGCCCCCCAGAAGTAGACTTGGTGACGTTCAACTATAATAAAAGTAGCAATAAAATAAAAACAACTAATATACAAACAGTTTCACTCTAGTCAGGACTTAATTACCTGCTAATAGATATAAACCGGCATGCTATTGGGGACAACTTTTACTTTTTATGTATATTACGTCAATGGGAAGGTTACGGAATTAAATATATATTCGATTTTCAGTGTTTAGACTCGCAGTCGTGAGAAATGCGGGTAGTAAATGGCTGCATCCGACGTGTGTCTACTGCACGTCTACAATGCAGGAAGACGTCTGGACATGTTATCTTTCATTGATTCATCCTGTGCTATTGAAGTCAAGGTTGTATAAATTAAATTAAATTGTGACGCAACATTTTAGGATTTCTGCAAAGTCATAAACGTTTCCGAGACACCTATCAGTTTCAATATGAGGGAAAGCGAGGAATAGTCTATATCACACGTTAAGAAGGGTTAGACCTACTCTACACCTAAAGTCCAGTTTTCAATAGAGAGTATTGCAGCAAAAAAATAAGTTACCCACATATTAATTAGATTTGGTAGCTGGATAGACAAAGGAACTGGATTAAATTTAACGGATGATTGAACGGAAAGTACAGAGAAACTGGATTGAACTGGATGAAAAGCTGGATGAATAGGAGGATAGAGAGACTGGATTGAATTACTTGGAATGATGAACGAAAGGACGCATAGAGGGACGGATAGAATTGAATCGAAGGATGGATAAGCGAAAATATAGAGGGACTGGGTTGAATTGTATGGAATGTGGATAAGCGGAAGAATAGAGGGACTGAATTGAATTAGATGGAATGATGAACGAAAGGACGCATAGAGGGACGGATAGAATTGAATCGAAGGATGAATAAGCGAAAATATAGAGGGACTGGGTTGAATTGTATGGAATGTGGATAAGCGGACCAATAGAGGGACTGAATTGAATTAGATGGAATGATGAACGAAAGGACGCATAGAGGGACGGATAGAATTGAATCGAAGGATGAATAAGCGAAAATATAGAGGGACTGGGTTGAATTGTATGGAATGTGGATAAGCGGAAGAATAGAGGGACTGAATTGAATTAGATGGAATGATGAACGAAAGGACACATAGAGGGACGGATAGAATTGAATCGAAGGATGAATGAGCGAAAATATAGAGGGACTGGATTGAATTGTTTGGAATGTGGTTAAGCGGAAGAAGAGAGGGACTGAATTGAATTAGATGGAATGATAAACGAAAGAACGCATAGAGGGACGGATAGAATTGAATCGAAGGATGAATGAGCGAAAATATAGAGGGACTGGATTGAATTGTATGGAATGTGGTTAAGCGGAAGAAGAGAGGGACTGAATTGAATTAGATGGAATGATGAACGAAAGGACGGATAGAGGGACGGATAGAATTGAATCGAAGGATGAATGAGCGAAAATATAGAGGGACTGGATTGAATTGTATGGAATGTGGATAAGCGGAAGAAGAGAGGGACTGAATTGAATTAGATGGAATGATGAACGAAAGGACGGATAGAGGGACGGATAGAATTGAATCGAAGGATGAATGAGCGAAAATATAGAGGGACTGGATTGAATTGTATGGAATGTGGATAAGCGGAAGAAGAGAGGGACTGAATTGAATTAGATGGAATGATGAACGAAAGGACGGATAGAGGGACGGATAGAATTGAATCGAAGGATGAATGAGCGAAAATATAGAGGGATTGGATTGAATTGTATGGAATGTGGATAAGCGGAAGAAGAGAGGGACTGAATTGAATTAGATGGAATGATGAACAAAAGGACGGATAGAGGGACGGATAGAATTGAATCGAAGGATGAATGAGCGAAAATATAGAGGGACTGGATTGAATTTAACGGGTGATGAACGGAAAGTACAGAGAATCTGGATTGAACTGTATGAAAAGCTGGATGAATAGGAGGATAGAGAGACTGGATTGAATTACATGGAATGATGAAAGAAAGGACGCATAGAGGGACGGATAGAATTGAATCGAAGGATGGATAAGCGAAAATATAGAGGGACTGGGTTGAATTGTATGGAATGTTAAATGTTATGTTTTATTTAACGACGCTCGCAACTGCAGAGGTTATATCACGTCGCCGGATGTCAATTTTGTCCCGCAGGAGTTCTTTTACTGCCAGTAAATCTACTACTAGCTACGCTTTACACTACTAAATGCCATCGACTGGCCCGGGATAACTAACCTTGGGCATACCACGCTATACCAACTGTATGGGATGTGGATACGGAAGAATAGAGCGACTGAATTGAATTAGATGGAATGATGAACGAAAGGACGGATAGAGGGACGGATAGAATTGAATCGAAGGATGAATAAGCGAAAATATAGATGGACTGGGTTGAATTGTATGGAATGTGGATAAGCGGAAGAAATAGAGGAACTGAATTGAATTAGATGGAATGATGAACGAAAGAACGCATAGAGGGACGGATAGAATTGAATCGAAGGATGAATGAACGAAAATATAGAGGGATTGGATTGAATTGTATGGAATGTGGATAAGCGGAAGAAGAGAGGGATTGAATTGAATTAGATGGAATGATGAACGAAAGAACGTATAGAGGGATGGATAGACTTGAATCGAAGGATGAATGAGCGAAAATATGGAGGGACTGGGTTGAATTGTATGGAATGTGGATAAGCGGAAGAAGAGAGGGACTGAATTGAATTAGATGGAAAGTTACTACAGTTATTTGCTACTACCACTACTACTACTACTACTACTACTACTACTACTACTACTACTATTTCTACTAGTGCTACTATTACTACTACTACTAACGCTACTACTATTACTACTGCTATTTCTAGTACTGGTACTATTACCACCACTACCTCTACTACTACTACTGCTACTATTTCTACTACTACTGCTACTACTACCCCTACTACTACTCGTACTACTGCTACTATTACTACTAGTGCTACTACTATTATTACTACCAGTGGCGGCTCGTGAACTTGTGGATTGGGAGAGCTGCAGTAGGTTTCGGTACATAAAAATTTCACTTCTTGATACCATTACTAATAAGTATAGGACAAAAATAAATGCACTGCATATCGAAAAACCAAAACTTCCTGACTTAGTTATTGTGGGACCATTTGCTAATCCCTAAGAAAAACTAATACCATCGATTTCAGTCTGAATTTCAGATCGGCAGACACTCAACTTACAATCTACCAGTTCATTCTGAATTGTCTTAGAATAACGTTAAACAGTGACATGTTCCAAATGATTTTTGAGAGGCTCGTTTAGATTACTCACGAACTGTAGCAACCCACGAAACACATCAGGGTTCTTCGAATAATTTTTTTATCATGTCCCCTAAGGAGAAGTTCATATTGGCCACAAAATTTGATACAATCAACTTTTTTTTTTATAATTTCACGATTTTTTTATCACTTCTTGATTATGTTTGAGAATGTTTGTTCTGTTCGTTTCATTTAATTGCACAGCAGTATGAGTTGCGTAACATAGCCAATGAAACAACATTTTTCAGGTGAGACTGCGAAGATTCGTGCATTTTGCTTTTTAGAGGCAAATGTCCTAAATCTGTCACACCACTCCTAGTCCATGCAGTATCACCACCGAAGAGGAGGCAAGGAAAACAAAATAGAGATTTTTTTTTGTTCACATCCACGTACGACAAATGCTTAGCGTAAATTTCATTGTTATACTTCCTTACATATATGCACTATTTCGGCTGGATGAAGCTTAAGTAAGATTTAAGTCGGGTAACGGACGACCCTTTAATTTCACTTCATTACATCAATATTCTCCGCAAGGGAAAAATAAAATCAATATTCTGTAATTCACACACACTCATGCTTGCACATTTGCACTGGTTAAGTTACGGTATTAGACGTCATACCAAAGCAACACTCAGATATACTGATGGTCAACAATTTTCTAAAACTGGAAAAGAAGTCTCTTTCGTATTTTACGTGCTATATCAAAAGGATTCTACTCGTGCAATCATTTTGAGTTAAGGAAAATATTAGGTTCTGCTGGAGGCTGGATATATACGTAATAATAAGGCAAAATAGAATATTAATTTCGTTATATTAACTCGACAAGATTCTACAACAATAAGTATGTGAAAAGAAAATAAAAATTTTGTCATTAAGTTTCAAGGGAATAGAGAATCCATTTGATGCAGCATTACAATAGCGGTGTGGGAGGAGAGGAAAGATCCCTTGTTGCATGGCTCTGCAACCACTGCAGCGAAATATGGGTTTTAAACAGCGGCAGTTTTCCTCTGCTCCCCTTCACCTCTCTACCCCCTGACCATGCAAGACACACTGTCTATGAGCTGACCACCCTGCAGATCCCAGGACGACTTTGAATGCAGTGTCAATTCCAATACAGTCGACGCGCAAAAAGATTATGCATAAGATAATAGTAGATATTCCCGACCAGATGAAATATAAAGCAATTTACCAATAAAAGCTGTAATAATTCTTCTAAAAATTAAAATAAATATTATTTTTATTTTCTTGTCA
>JAJSOF020000001.1:26209885-26214885 GCA_025594305.2 Periplaneta americana
TTATCACTGTGTTTCTCCTCCCCTGATTCCCTACATCTCCCTTTCCTCCTCCTTATCCTACTCATTCTCCTGAACCTACTTCTTCTGCTCCTGTTCCTTATCACTGTGTTTCTCCTCCCCTGATTCCCTACATCTCCCTCTCCTCCTCCTTATGCTACTCATTCTCCTGAACCTACTTCTTCTGCTCCTGTTCCTTATCACTGTGTTTCTCCTCCCCTGATTCCCTACATCTCCCTCTCCTCCTCCTTATACTACTCATTCTCCTGAACTACTTCTTCTGCTCCTGTTCCTTATCACTGTGTTTCTTCTCCCCTGATTCCCTACATCTCCCTCTCCTCCTCCTTATCTTACTTATTCTCCTGAACTACTTCTCTGCTCCTGTTCCTTATCACTGTGTTTCTCCTCCCCTGATTCCCTACATCTCCCTCTCCTCCTCCTTATACTACTCATTCTCCTGAACCTACTTCTTCTGCTCCTGTTCCTTATCACTGTGTTTCTCCTCCCCTGATTCCCTACATCTCCCTCTCCTCCTCCTTATGCTACTCATTCTCCTGAACCTACTTCTTCTGCTCCTGTTCCTTATCACTGTGTTTCTCCTCCCCTGATTCCCTACATCTCCCTCTCCTCCTCCTTATGCTACTCATTCTCCTGAACCTACTTCTTCTGCTCCTGTTCCTTATCATTGTGTTTCTCCTCCCCTGATTCCCTACATCCTCCCTTTTCTGCTCCTTATCCTACTTATTCCCCTGATACTACTTTTCTGCTCCTGTTTCTTATCATTGTTTCTTCTGCCCTGATTCCCTACATCTCCCTCTCCTCCTCCTTATGCTACTCATTCTCCTGAACCTACTTCTTCTGCTCCATTTCCTTATCATTGTATTTCTTCTCCCTTACTACCCTACCTCTTCCCTCTCCTCCTCTCTATTCCACTTATTCTCCTGATACTACTTCTCTGCTCGTGTTCTTTATCACTGTGTTTCTTCTTCCCTGCTCTCCTACTTCGTCCCTTTTCTATTTTACGTACTCACTTTCTGGATCATACTCCTGCTCCGTTTATTTCATCATTTTAAATTACAACATATACCTGCGAGGATCTAAGGTCACCAATTTTATGGAAATTACAAATATATGAAAGGGTGAGAATGATATAGTCCTAAGCCACACAGACAACATTTTACAGGAGAACGTATTAAAGGTTTAGAGTCCAATGGTATTAGGTGTAGTATCATAATTTCTGCGACATATACTTACGTCATTTGTTGAGTAATTTTTTGTAATATTTCATTAGTGACTTCCCCATGTGTAGCTATAAGAAATGAACTCGCACAAAAATACATTTTATGTTAAAAGTGTGGCTTTGCACTATCTCATTCTCACCTCTTCATATGCATAATCTCCAACATTTCATATTTTTATTAAGTCTTCTCAGTACTCAAGTTTGACTAGCGTCAGATCCTGTGTCGGTTACCTTTAAAGAGCGCAGGTTGGTCGAAGCTCTGCATTCTTTTCAAAGCTTGTGAGATTTTTCACTAAAACAAAAACGTGGGGCGGGACTGTCCTTTGCATGCAAATGAAGAGTCTTGCATCCTCCTGACTTCGAGGAAGCGCCTGCTCCTTTATATTCCATTACGGCTGTATTACCGTACTTTTCATTTTTATACATGTCCCGTGACACTCATGTTTAGCATTCTACATACGTAATTGAAAATTCAGTACCTGCCCAACAAATTTATGTGTTTCTCCCATCATTCGCTTTTATATTGTACAAATATTTTACAGATTTATTGTGATATTACAAGTAATCGAATATTCACCCTGCTTGTTTTCATTCATGCTTCACTCAACTGTTTTTTATCAGCCTGCCTCTTGATCTCCATCCTATTTCTCTTAAACATCCTCCTCCTTGATGATTTTCTACTTGTTATCATTTACCCTTTTCCTCCCCATACTTCTCTTTGTTCGCCTTACTCTTTTTCTTCTACTCATTTTACTTAATCTCCCTTCTTCTCATTTGTACTACATCTCAAACTTGCTCTTCATCCTGCTTCTTGTCATTTCTACTTCTCCCCTTTCTTCTCTTCATCCTTCTTCTTGTCATTTCTACTTCTCTCCATTCTTCTCTTCATCCTACTTCTTGTCATTTCTACTTCTCTCCATTCTTCTCTTCATCCTGCTTCTTGTCATTTCTACTTCTCTCCATTCTTCTGTTCATCCTGCTTCATGTCATTTCTACTTCTCCCCATTCTTCTCTTCATCCTGCTTCTTGTTATTTCTACTTCTCCCCATTCTTCTCTTCATCCTGCTTCATGTCATTTATACTTCTCCCCATTCTTCTCTTCATCCTGCTTCTTGTCATTTCTACTTCTCTCCATTCTTCTGTCCATCCTGCTTCATGTTATTTCTACTTCTCTCCATTCTTTTCTTCATCCTGCTTCATGTCATTTCTACTTCTCCCCATTCTCTCTCTTCATCCTGCTTCTTGTCATTTCTACTTCTCCCCATTCTTCTCTTCTTCCTGCTTCTTGTCATTTCTACTTCTCTCCATTCTTCTCTTCATCTTGCTTCTTCTCATTTCTACTTCTCTCCATTCTCCTCTTCATCCTACTTCTTGTCATTTCTACTTCTCCCCGTTCTTCTCTTCATCCTGCTTCATGTCATTTCTACTTCTCCCTATTCTTCTCTTCATCCTGCTTCTTGTCATTTCTACTTCTCTCCATTCTTCTGTTCATCCTGCTTCTTGTCATTTCTACTTCTCTCCATTCTTCTCTTTATCCTTCTTCTTGTCATTTCTACTTCTCTCCATTCTTCTGTTCATCCTGCTTCTTGTCATTTCTACTTCTCCCCTTTCTTCTCTTCATCCTGCTTTTTGTCATTCCTACTTCTCTCCATTCTTCTCTTCATCCTGCTTCATGTCATTTCTACTTCTCCCCATTCTTCTCTTCATCCTGCTTCTTGTTATTTCTACTTCTCCCCATTCTTCTCTTCATCCTGCTTCTTGTCATTTCTACTTCTCTCCATTCTTCTCTTCATTCTGCTTCTTCTCATTTCTACTTCTCCTCATTCTTCTCTTTATCCTGCTTCTTCTCATTTCTACTTCTCCTCATTCTTCTTTCCATCCTGTTTTCTTCATTTTTACTTCTCCTTATTCTTGTCTTCATCCTGCTTGTTCTCACTTCTATTCTCCCCATTCTTCTCTTCATCCTGCTTCTTCTCATTTCTACTTCTCCTCATTCTTTTCATCCTGCTTCTTGTCATTTCTACTTCTCTCCATTCTTCTCTTTATCCTGCTTCATGTCATTTCTACTTCTCCCCATTCTTCTCTTCATCCTGCTTCTTGTTATTTCTACTTCTCCCCATTCTTCTCTTCATCCTGCTTCTTGTCATTTCTACTTCTCTCCATTCTTCTCTTCATCCTGCTTCTTCTCATTTCTACTTCTCCTCATTCTTCTCTTTATCCTGCTTCTTCTCATTTCTACTTCTCCTCATTCTTCTTTCCATCCTGCTTCTTCTCATTCTTACTTCTCCTTATTCTTGTCTTCATCCTGCTTGTTCTCACTTCTACTTCTCTCCATTCTTCTCTTCATCCTGCTTCTTCTCATTTCTACTTCTCCTCATTCTTTTCATCCTGCTTCTTCTCATTTATACTTCTCGTCATTCTTCTTTCCATCTTGCTTCTTCTCATTTTTACTTCTCATTCTTCTCTTCATCCTGATTCTTCATATTTTCTTCCTCTTCCGTTTCATTTTTCCAATTCTCATTTTATACTATGATTGAGGTTCTGGCTCATATGTACATCTATTTATCAGATATGTGTCAGAGGAAAAACAATAATTTCTTTGTATACATCTGAAGTCTGATTATTGTAATAAGTTACTACTCAGCGATGTATGCAATGGAAGGGGAAAGGAACTGGCCACCCTACTCCAATATCTCCTGGCCTAGTTGCCTCATAAGTGATGCCTCCTTGGTATCATTTGTGAGGTTCAGACCTGTCTTCGGATAGTTGACTGAACAACAATTCTCATTTTACTTCTTGTTACACTTTTCTTAATCATGCTTCTTCTTATTTCTATTTTGTCTCATCACACTTCTCTTGATCCTCTTGATTTTTCTCATTTATACTTTGTTTCATAATTCTCTTTTTTCTCATTTTTTCACATTATGCTTCTCATGATTTCACTTATTCTCATTTAACTTACATGCTTCTTATCCTGATTTCGTTCTTCCTAATTCTATCATTCCACTTCTTTTTATCATTTTCCTCTTAACTCTCCTTATCCTTATGCTTCTTCCTGTTTTCCTCCTTCATTCTTCATCTCTTCATTCTAATTTCCCTATTTATTTTGTTTCATCTTTCTTTTTTCTTCTTGTTTCATCATCTCCTCTCCTCCTGCTGCTTCTTCTCCCACTTCTTTTCCCATCTTCCTCCTTTTTTCGCTTAACTTCCTTAATTTTCTTCTTGTGCTTCTTGTTTCTTTATGATATTTTCTACTTCTCTTCTCTTCTTTGATCTTTCATATGTTCCTCCGTTTTGTCTTCACATTCTACCTCTTTTCTTTTCCTTGCCATTTTCCTTTATCCTTCTGCTGCGTATTTCTTTCCATTTCGTAAGTCGTATCTACAAGTCATTTATTGTCAAAGGAATATGGAGACAAACTCAACTATTTTTATTTTAAGAACCTAAAGAATATTACGCAATTAGGTGCTTGATATTGGAGTCTATGACTCGTTGTTGAGTTTTTGTCGTCTCTTCCTTAGTTCTTTTTCCACAGGTCCGCAGAAGATGCTCCTTTTTCTATTAAAAGCTTCCTTTGTCATTGCTATACTCCTTTTGACTTCCTGACAGCAGCTTACTTTACTACTTACGGCTAGGAAATGGATTTCTAGGTACTAAAAAGAAAGATTTAGGACTTTATGAAATCCATTTTAGGACTTTTAGGAGCTTATATAAAATTAATAATTAATAAGTTTAATTTGAGTAAATATTCCATTTTAGGTGG